>CM068374.1:385685851-386285851 GCA_034769895.1 Magicicada septendecula | reverse complement strand
AATACACGTGTTCGCGTAGCTTTCGCAGGCCTGTCTCTTTTCGTATGTAACGTTTTCCCGCAAATACGGCAAACGGTTTAAAACTCACGCAAAAGTTCGAAAAATCGCGTATGTGCGAACTATTCATCAACACCGCAGTTTCTACTACAACACAACTACCACAACAAGCAGCTTCAGCTACATGCGGTCTTCCAGCCTACAAGAGTGCTTTCCATCAAACCACAGGTACTGTACGTAATTTGTATTTCATCAATGTAAATGGCAATTGCTGGGAGGGAATTTACAACTCCCACAACAATTCCAGCAATCGACCAAGTTCAGTTGGGGTTAACAACCAATTCTACCTTTCTACTGAACCAGCTTTTTATCAGAGCCTATAATTAATCCCGACAAATGGTCCTCCGGGCCGGATTGTTCAAATAGTGGATGGTTCAAACTCGCAGTGTCGTTTTTGTGAAATCATAAAAACTTGTGAAACGTGGTCGGGCGAACTGTTACTACCGCTCATTTCGTCGGTTACCGGTAACGGTTGTTTTGCAACTACTCTCGTATGTCTCCATGTAAACAGTGTACGGTAATTGTTATTAGTGTCAAGTAACTGTTATTTCATAAGGTACATTTCATAACTGTTCTTTTCCTTGTTTTGTTGTCTAACAACTATTGCAACATTCCCAGTACGTCACCTATGACTCCGAATCCCCCCTGTGTTTACGCATAACTCACGTATCCGGCAGCCAGTCCACACGCAAAAATACATTCAGCCGTCTGTGCTACTGTATACGCACATTATACATCCCATACTTCAAATGCATCGTGCCCATTATACTGAAAAAGGTCATCTCGTCAAATATACGTCTTCTCCGCAATAAATTGTTCAACAATCATTCAACATGACCGGTAAAAAGACGCATTACTACGCGCAAATGCAGTTTATTTTGCCAAATGCAAACGTACTCTAAATACGCTACAGCCTTTGCAACTTCAAAGGGGCATAATTTAGATGGGAAAACGTACGAAATCGCACTTAAATTATACAACGACTTTTCAGATGCAATCGAAAAAATTGAAATAAATAATATTTCCTTACAAGAAAAGGATTCAATTGATGTACTTGACATTTCAAAAGAATGTGATGAACTGTACAGTCTCCTCACACTGGACAATTCAACTGAACAAAAGCCTTGTCATACAGGCACATGCCGTATTTGCGGAAAACGTTATGTACGAAAAAGAGGCAGGCCTGCGAAGGCCACGCGAACACGTGTATTACTATACGAAGCGAACAACAGAATAGAGTTCAGCGCACGCGCAACCTATCATGGCTTCATTGGCTATGTCTCGAGTAACAGCACAACCTGCATTCTTGTTCACCGGCATTGATTATGCTGGTCCGTTCTCAACTAAAGACTCTCGCCTTCGTAAACCACGCACCTATAAAAGTTATCTTTGCGTATTTGTGTGTATGGTTACCCGTGCAGTACACCTAGAAGTTGTCTCAGATTTGTCTACTGAGGCTTTCCTCGCCACGCTGGATCGTTTCATCGCTCGTCGTGGACTTCCTTCAGATCTTTATTCTGACAATGGTCGCAACTTCGTCGGCGCCTCCCGCCACCTTCGTGATCTATGTTCTATGTTGGAAACTCATAGCTATGAAATAGCCGCTCAATTAGCGAAACGCAAAATTCAATGGCACTTCAATCCGCCGTATGCGCCGAATTTCGGTGGAATTTGGGAAGCCGCCGTCAAATCCGCGAAAGGTCATTTGTACCGGACTCTTGGTGATGTAACATTTACATTTGAAGAATATTGTACCATATTCACTCGCATTGAAGCGATATTGAACAGTCGCCCTCTATGCGACATGTCACCAGATCCATCTGAGGAACTTGATTTTCTTACCCCTGGACATTTCCTCATTGGAAGATCCTTGTTGTCAGCTCCAGAAGAGTCTCAAGATAATGTCGCCCATCCACGTCAACGATGGACTCATCTACATCAAATAGTTCAATCGTTTTGGAAACGGTGGAGTAAGAGCTATCTTCACAGTCAACTTCAACGCTCCAAGTGGAAAAAGAACTCGGCGTCACTCCATGAAGGGCAACTTGTACTATTACAAGACGGAGAGTCAGCACCACTGCACTGGCCTGTCGGACGAATCCCCTCCCTTCATCCCGCTCCTGATTCCGTTACCCGAGTTTTGACCATACGTACCGCAAATGGTACCGTAGTGCGACCCGTCAATAAGGTTGCACCCTTTCCAGTTTTGTAAATGCACGTGGTCACCCCCGTCACTATTTGAAAAACCATAGGTTTCTGGCGGGCGGTGTGTTAGATGTAGTGTTTAGCTAATTTTCAGTTGTAATCAATTTTCATTGTGTAAGTATCCTGTGTTTGTCTTTCCTCGTAACTTTAATTTCACGTACGATTTGGTAAGTTCAAATAGTGCGCGAGTGCGTGTCGTTTTATGCAAGACCAACCACAAATCGATCTCTCGCGCATGCGCTGAACTCTGTTCTGTTGTTCGCTTAGTAGTAATACACGTGTTCGCGTCGCTTTCGCAGGCCTGTCTCTTTTCGTATGTAACGTTTTCCCGCAAATACGGCAAACGGTTTAAAACTCACGCAAAAGTTCGAAAAATCGCGTATGTGCGAACTATTCAGCAACACCGCAGTTTCTACTACAACACAACTACCACAACAAGCAGCTTCAGCTACATGCGGTCTTCCAGCCTACAAGAGTGCTTTCCATCAAACCACAGGTACTGTACGTAATTTGTATTTCATCAATGTAAATGGCAATTGCTGGGAGGGAATTTACAACTCCCACAACAATTCCAGCAATCGACCAAGTTCAGTTGGGGTTAACAACCAATTCTACCTTTCTACTGAACCAGCTTTTTATCAGAGCCTATAATTAATCCCGACAATAACAGTAGGTATATAGCAAAGGTACAGCGGAAGGAAGAATGAGTAAAAGGTTAAAATGATCGAAAAAACCACGACGTGGACAATCCCAAAAAATATTATTATTATTAATGAAAGTCACAAGATGACTGAGAATAGCAGTGGCGAAGTTACATGGAGGCAATTGAGGCAATGCCTACCCTAAAAATTCTGTAGAATAAAAATTATAAATACGTATGAACTACATAACATAAAGATTATACATTGTTACTGTGACTGTCGAATTTATTAAGCCGAAATGTGCTTTACCGAGCGACCGCTAGATGGTGACAGGTGAGATTCGGCATAAAGCGAATGAGGCAACGTGAACTTGCCTCAGCGTTTTTTGTATACATCGTATGTAAGCAATGTTCGGACGTGATGGAAAGTGCGGGGGAGGGAGATTGTCCCGTGCTGTACACATAGAGCGTTGAGGCATGTCTCACTTCTGTGGTGCAAACAGTTAAGTTAAAGTGCGCTGTGTTGTTTATAAGTGTGCTTATTTTATGCGGTTATTAAAAGTGTGCCGGTTATTCCGCTGAACTAACAGATGATCAAGATTGTTTTTTGAATTGTTTGTAACATTAAACATATAATATATAGAAACTAATCAAGTTTAAAAATTTGAAGTTCAATCAGATGTATTATTGTGTATGACTTATACAACGATTGTTCAATAGAAACACGTTTAGAGCTGTAAAGCATTTTTTATTCAACGATTTTAAAAGAAGTCTCCATTAACATTAAGAAATGAGTCCCACTCTTGCACTAATCTGTAGATTTCCTGCTAGTAAAATTCTTTACGGCTGTTTGCGGAACCATTCACTAACAGCAAACTCTACTTCAGCGTCCGATTTGAACCACTATCCTTTTAGTGATGACTTAAAAAAATTTAAGGTAAGATTTTGCCTACCCATTCATTAACTACTAGCTTCGCCACTGGAGAATAGGTCCAGCAATCAAATTAACTGAGCATAGATGATGTTCCTCTGGTCTCAGAAAAATGAGTAGTAATGGAAAAAACCAGCTACAAAAAGTTAGGGAAAAAATTATATAAAAGGGAGAACGCACTAAGTAAAAACAGATCTAGGTCTAAATAAAAAGGAATGGAACAAGTAAGAATAGAAATAAGAAGGAAGAAAACAAGAAAGAAAAGGAAAAAATTATGTATAACTGATAATTTCATAAAAAACTATGCTAGTGTTTTACCAAAATGATCAATTTTGAAGGAGAGGCATTATGTTACAACACAAATAAGCCACCCCAATACCAGGGATAAAAAAGATGAATCAACAATATAAAAAATAATTCGTATAATAAAATGTTTAAAATAATGAAAATAAAATGACAATGACGCGACAAATGACGACATGACCTAACCCAAGTGATTGACCAAATAAAAAGAACCAAAAGGAGAAGTGAAAAACGAAACCAAATAAGAATGAAACCTATTGAAAGAAATGAATGAATCCATACAACCAAATGAAATAAAACCAAGTGAGAAGGAGAAACCCAAAATAAAATGAAACAAAATAAGATGAAGGTGAAGAAGAAGGAAAATGAACATGAAACAAACCAAGTATAAAGGAAATAAAATGAAACCGAATGAGAAAACACAGACAAATAATATAGAATATGAAAAGGAGAAATGGTACACTCAAATGTAATATGGGAAGCGAAACCAATAACTAACCAATGTAAAAAATAAGTATTATTATCGATTAAAAGATAAATGTAAATGATATTTGAAAAAACCCAATAAAGTAATGTGAAAAATAAAAGTACACTAACCCAAGAATTAGAATTAGATGTAATAAAGAACTCTATAAAAACATAACTTATTAACAGTATAAACAATATTTGTAAAGAGAGAGATAGTGAGATGGTGAGAAAATAATATTAACTAAGTGACAAAGACAGAGTAATTATAGGGATTACCCACTAATAAACACTTAAAATAAACATTTAAGGAGTGCAAAAGTGAAAGTAAAACCCCAAAATAATTAGAAACCCTATTAATAGGAATAAACACTTAATAATCTGTAATAAACAATAAATGATTAATGGTGAACCATATTAGTAATTAAGAATGTTGTTAATGATAGTATTAGATATAAACACTTAATAATCTGTAATGAACACTGAAGATTGATGGTGACATTATTATTTAAAAAAGCATCTTGTTATTAAGAAAATTAAGTTTAATTGTAAGAGAGGGATACAATAGTATTTAAAAGGGAGATTCCCATGGAAGGTAAACAGTTAGTGTTACCATGGAAGGTAGAGATTATTTAAGAAATAAGAAATAAAAAATGAAATCAATAAACACCCCAGGTTATAAGGGATAATCAACTAAGTAAGTTTAAATGGTGTGATGATGTTTATCACCCAAAAAATAATAAAGAATGAAATGAATTGTAAGCTAACATTACCTAATAACTGTTAAAAAATTGTTTAATTAAATTTATGAATAGGATATGGCTGAAGGAATTGTACAGACCATAGACCTAGATGTTATGTTTTATGTGATAAAGAATAGTGAGTAATAGCCATATTGTTAACAAGGGCAAAACAGATAAATAAGAAGGTGAATCAATACAGATCTAATTACACTGGAAAATCAGTTAGGAAATAATTAACAAGCTATGATGTAGAAAATAATAGAAACATACAAATAGTATAAAAAACAGATCCAAAACACATCAACAAATAAACCAATTAATTATAATAACAAAACAAAACACGTTAGAGTAAAATGAGATATAATTTGTAGAAAATAAGTAAATATAATCAATGGCTACTTAGGCCTATGAAATGCCTAACTGTAAAGAAACAAATAACTACAAATTGTAAAAAATCAACAAGGAAATTAACAAATCCAAGGCGAGTAACTAGCCAAGGATGATTTGTGAATCATATTAAAAGAAAAATGTTAGAATAAGGACTGAAATTAAAAGAGAAATGTAATTAACAAATATTAACATAATTGTACAAACATTAATACTTTAGAGAACCCAACCTTACGAGATATCAAAGTAATCTTTGAAAGGAAATACAAACAGTAGTGATAATATTTAATATATAGGAAGGAAGACAGAAGAACAAAAGCAATCAGAAGATATACAGTAATTTTGAATAAAAATTCAAAATTGATAACAATGGTTATAAAGTCATGATCAACCAATCAGAATTTATTCGTAACTATGACAACAGACCGTTGGTTACGATTTTTCCGTTAAATCATAGTATTCAATAAGTGACGCTCATCCAGATTAGACGCCAGATCGTGAATGACCTAAATTTTAATTTAAAATGTATAAAAAGTAATCAAAATTCAAAAAGATGAACAAGTAAGAAGAAGACGAGGGACAATAACATTTAACTGATGCCAAGGACCAATTTAAATAAAATTTAAATGAAGAAATTACCACAACTAACATGAAAAAATGCCAGAAGCCCCAGACCATTCAAAAATGATGACTATTCCATTTCACCTGAACAACGGTTTATCTCAAGTCTACTGATTTGATAAGTATCATTAAATTACCCAAATTCCAGAAAAAACTCACTTTAAATATTTCTCACAGTCATCTGAACTCTCACTATAAACTGAATATAATTTCTTTCAAAGATTAAGTAAAACCATAAACACTGAAAATTTATTAACTCTAAGAAAATAACCTATTGTTAAATTGCGAACTTTTGAAACCCACTTTACTACGCTGCAGGAACAAATGGTAGATACACATTATATTATTTAAGTACAAATAATGTAAGGTAGTGTACTTTTTATTGTAATCATTATTAATATTTTTCTTGTAATCACAAGAACCCCGATTTTGAACGATAATAACTGTAAACAAACAACACAGTCGCCATACTTGACTAAATCGCTAGTTCAAAATCGATCTTCGCCAAAACCCTAGAGATATTAGAGCTCTATAGGAATAGGTATTCGCACCCGCCATCTTTGCTCCGAGACTTTTAAATGTAATATGGCCGCAGCAATGTAAGCACGCTGTGCGTTGCATTATTTTATGTAAATTATGTATGTAAATATTAATATTTTTACATATCAGGGTTATAACCTTATAGTGTACTAATTTGATTTATGTATTACACATGAATATGTATAATAATCATCTCATCTTGTCAGTGAAAACAAGGTTACAATCAGTCTCTCGCGTCGAGAGTAATATGTCAGTTTAGTCAGATGCAACTGTTTTGTCCCAACCTGAATCCAGTATACAAAGGTTATCATTTGATAATTTGTGTGGTATATTCGAACATGCAAGTGTGTACAATGCTAACGTGACATTTTACATTGCGGGAAGTACCACTCGAGTCGTAAAAAAGCATGCATGTTTTGAATGCTTGGAGTTCCTTTCCAACGATAATTTGCCCAAGACCGAATATTAAAAAAGCAAAATGTTTTGCATTGTAGCACATGATTTATAAATTAATTAAATGTATATTGTAATAAATAAATATGCATTTTTGCAAATTGTTGCAATTAATATTATTTAAAATGTGATGTAAAAACTGTCATTCAGACCATTTATAATTCTTGAATTCTCAATCAATATTGTTTTTCTCCAAATAATCAGCTACGTCAGGGATGAAACTGAAAAATTTGAAAATATCGTGCCATTTGATTTGATTATTGATTTGATTACAAGAATACTAACCTCTTTTTTTTTCTCGACTCAATGAATTATTTTTGAATTCTCCAGACATTGTTGCTTTCACAATATACTGTAAAGAATAATGTTCGTAATATTACAACCTGCATTTTACATGAATTATTCATTTTTCATCAGAAATTAATAAAACAATTACCGTATGTATACAATCCCAGAGATAACATCGCGCACTAACTTGTAAAGTGCAGCCACCAGCGTCTATATCTTTTTGTGCATATATAATTAAAATTAATATGCTTCACTGTTAATTTCACACTTTGAAATTATATTTTTGGCACGAAAAACTATAATAGTTTATGTAATATCGAAAACAAACTTATACCGTATCCCATGTATACACAAGCGTCACCTTAATATTATGTCAGTCTCAGAACAAAGATGGCAGGTGTGAATACTCCCATTTATAGATCCTTAGAGATATTACTCATATTAATTGTCGGTGCAAAATTGTTGAATAACCAAGTATAATTTTATTGTCAAACTGAATAATTACCAATCCATAATTAAAGAAACTAGTACAGAGTGTAACCATTGTTTTTATTTCATAGGGAAGTGTATTGTATAATTTGTGCATTTTAGCGAACAACTAGGATTGACGGCCAGCGCTCACGCCGCAAACTCGACGAACTAACTTCTCGATTAAGAAGGTCGAACGAAGGCGGGAGTATAATTTGAATGCTCCAAGCTGTCATAGCTAAGAACACTGTTTGCCACACTATCTACTAATTTAATTGTTTTAAATAAACAATTTGGCGCCACCCGGGATTTACAAACCCCTATTGAACTACAGGTAAGGTTTCCACTCGCGTTGTATTGGTAATTGAAGGATCGCTACGGAAATTGCTAGCGCAAAACACAGAAGTAACGACATCAGTGTGAGGCGAACACACAACATATACATTTTTACAGAGATGACCGAGTCTTGATGTTACAATATATATATATAAACTATTATGAACTATTAAATATCACTATTGTTTGACGACTCGGAACACTAAGTTTTTTATAAGTAAAATCGTAAAGATTTACCTTACAGCCTAAACCGGCTTTCACCTGTAGAAGGCTTCATCAGAGTCTGCCGTGGGTAGCGTTGTCCGTCTTGTTGTTGGCGACGGGATAGTTTTCCGAAAGATCGATGCTGTGTGTGTGTGGTGAGATGTGTTCGAATAATGTGTGCGATTTGAATTGGGTCTGTTCATTTAGGATGTCGTTTTTATTTGTTTTTGTGTGTTTGTATATTTCTAATTGTTCTAGAGTGTCTAGTTTTAGACCTTTTGTGTGTACGTGTAGATTGTTCATGTTAATGTCGATGTTTTTATATGTGTGGTTTGCTTCAATGAGGTGGTTTGCAAAGGTGGATTCTGTAGTGGTGTGTAGTGCCTTTGTGTGTTCAATGTTTCTCTGTTTGAAGCTACGTCCTGTCTGGCCTATGTAGAATTTATTGCAATTTGAGCAATTTAGCTTGTATACACCGGGTAGATCAAATTTGTTTTGTGTTTTGTGCGTGCGTTTTGATAGTGTGTGTTCTGTTTTGTTAGTAGTTTTGTAAGCGATTCTGTATCCTGCTTTTTTGAATTTGTGGGCAATTTTTTCAGTTTGTTTGTTGATGTATGTTAGTGTTATGAATTTGTTTTTTGTGTCTTTGTCTGTTGTTTGTTTTGTGTTTTGTGTAGGAGTTTACTGTCATATCCGTTAGATTCTGCTAGATATTTTATCGTGTTTAGTTCGTCTTTGTAGTCTTTTTCATCTAAGGGGATGTTGTTAAGTCTATGTATCATGGTTCTAAAAGCAGCTAGTTTGTGTTGTGTTGGGTGATTGGAGGTTCCAATTCTGCTTTTAGAACCATGATACATAGACTTAACAACATCCCCTTAGATGAAAAAGACTACAAAGACGAACTAAACACGATAAAATATCTAGCAGAATCTAACGGATATGACAGAACAATAGTCAGTAAACTCCTACACAAAACACAAAACAAACAACAGACAAAGACAGAAAACAACAAATTCATAACACTAACATACATCAACAAACAAACTGAAAAAATTGCCCACAAATTCAAAAAAGCAGGATACAGAATTGCTTACAAAACTACTAACAAAACAGAACACACACTATCAAAACGCACGCACAAAACACAAAACAAATTCGATCTACCCGGTGTATACAAGCTAAATTGCTCAAATTGCAATAAATTCTACATAGGCCAGACAGGACGTAGCTTCAAACAGAGAAACATTGAACACACAAAGGCACTACACACCACTACAGAATCCACCTTTGCAAACCACCTCATTGAAGCAAACCACACATATAAAAACATCGACATTAACATGAACATTCTACACGTACACACAAAAGGCCGAAAACTAGACACTCTAGAACAATTAGAAATATACAAACACACAAAAACAAATAAAAACAACATCCTAAATGAACAGACCCAATTCAAATCGCACACATTATTCGAACACATCTCACTACACACACACAGCATCGATCTTTCGGAAAACTATCCCGTCGCCAACAACAAGACGGACAACGCTACCCACGGCAGCCTCTGATGAAGCCTTCTAAAGGTGAAAGCCAGTTTAGGCTGTAAGGTAAATCTTTACGATTTTACTTATAAAAAACTTAGTGTTCCGAGTCGTCAAACAATAGTGATATTTAATTAAGTAACGGACACGTCATGGACAACGAAATCCAAGAATATTAACTATTGTATCAAGAAGATTACAAGTTAATAATATCTGTCTAGGTACCTGAAAAACCTAGAAACTATAGATTTAATTAATCATAATATTTCATTAACATTACATTCATAAAATAAATACAACGTTTAGTTGTAAAGTATCAGTTGAACACATACATTAAGACATTTCTGACCTGTCAAAATAACAAATCGGTAACTTCTTTTCTATGTTTTACATTTAGTAACTGATATGAACGAGCAATTAGCTCCCAGATGCCTGCAAAAAGTCTTGTGAACTCATCTAAGCACACATTTGTGATAAACAGGAAGGCTTTGTTCATCACATAGTATTACCGAGTGAAAAGCTATAACACTAAAACAAAAATTATTATTTTTTAACTGCTGCTAACTTTTTATATTTTACAATTTACAAACAGCCAATTCACAAATACACATGATCAGTTGCGTATATTCCCAGATATGTGCTGGACATACAATTATCCATGAAGAAGAATAGCAAGGGATTAGGAGAGAATACTTGGTGACTCAGTAGATAGAACACAACACGGCTAACTATAAAATTCAACCAGCAAATTTGTGTAGATTTTATAAATTCAATGTTGCCTGCTTGAAAATAATGATTTTATGAATTAGTTTTCACATTAACAGTATTAAAAAACTAACAAATTAATTCTAAGCTTCACATATGATTTAAATGAATTAAAATTAACCTTTAACAATTTTAATTATAATTCTACTTGTTATGATTTCAGCAAGAAAATTGTAATACTAATGATTACATTTGATGTAGCAATATTTCTGTTGATTGAAGACAGTTGTAACATATTATTATCTTACAAATCTGACTCGCATTAGTTAATGTAGTTCAGCAAATAATAAACGTTCATGTAAATCATGTTTTCATAAATATTTTAAAGTAGTGTACACATTTTTTTTTTTTAAGAATGTGTGTTTTTGTGTGATCACTGTTGTATTACCAACATCCAATTTTGTAAATAAATGTGAACCATTAACATGCATTTGATAAATATTAAATTTCTCTAAAACATGTCATTTGATGATGCCTTTTACAAAGACTGCTGATTACACAAATTAATCTAATTGACCAAATAGCATGCAAGGGACGAACATAAGATTCACAAAGTCTGGCTTACAAGTTCAGTAGTGGTCCTATAGAAATCCATATAATCAGGTGATCTTGTACGACTTATCCAAATAGGTTCATGTTCAACCGACCCAGACCAAGTGTACCTTTTTACCTATATACAAAAGTGTCAGTTTTGTTTCAGAATCTGAAGAATTGCAGATAGCACAATATTTTATTTGACCTGAGAAAAATTAGAAATCCAAAGCGTGCCACTCTATCATAAAACCGAGACACCAAAAACTAAAATCCAAATGTTTTCTGTTTTCAGTTATGAAGTGGTACAGTTATGGTATAGAAGTCTTGATACAACTTATTTATATAAATCTTGTTGACTTTTAATAAGAAAAACGACAAACTCTTTACAACATTCTTTCAGTTAAAACAGTATTACTTAAAACTAAAGAAATACTGTAATATTGTACTGCAAAGAATATTCCATACTTTGGTTTTGGATGTCAGATCTGCCAGCACTGTTACTCATTTAGCACCACCCAGGGGACACGTACACCTTAAGGATGCTGCGGACGTGAGTAACTTTGTCCCCCCTGGGCCTCTGAGAACAAATGAAAATTAACATCTCAAAGACTGCTTACCAATTTTTCACGATGTGCCATAAAAATGACAACTTCAACTTGAAGATCAACAACCTAAACCTTCCCAAAAGCGAATGTGCAAAATACTTAGGTGTACACATGGATAACAAACTATCTTGGAGGGACCATGTGACAAACATAGCAAATAAAGTCAACCAAAAACTGAGACTTATAAAGCGTCTTGCTGGAGCTACCTGGGGATGTACGCAGGACACTCTGAATAACCTATATAAAACCAGTCATGACATATGGAAGTGAGATACTTGTAACAGCCAGCAGCTCTAATCTGAAGACATTGGAAACAACACAAAACAATGCCCTACGGCTGATTAGCGGAGGTGTGAAGACCACACCTGCCCTTTCTCTTCAGTTGTACACAGGCCACTTACCGATCACTTCAGAAATAAACCAACAAGCTGCCATCTCTCTGGCCAAAATAAAAGCCTTACCACAAGCAAAATGGGCAAAAAATAGTCAAGACGGGACACATCTGAAGATCCAGACATTACCAGTTAATACTGCCAACAAGTACTTGACACTGCTGGGCATCACAACTGAAATAGAACCTTTTTGCCCAAAAATTAAACCTACAGAATACCAGACAATCAACACCAATCTCTCTCATCTGTCTGATATGAAAAAGCAAGATGCACCTTCCACAATCTTGCACCAAATGGCACTAGCAACCATCAATGAAAGATATCCCCAGGATGAGTACCTTAGAATCTATACAGGCGGATCGCTCATAGGAAAACATGGAAAGGCTGGCGCAGGAGTACATTGTGAACTGTTCTCCCACTACATTTCAGTGGGAGAAAATAAAACCAGTTTTGATGGAGAAATAAAGGCAATACATATAGCATTACAACAACTCTTACTCAGACCACTAACTTTTAAAAAAGCCTTTTTTCTTGTTGACTCCAAGTCTGCAATCCAGTCTATCACATCAAACAGACAGCCTATAGATAGCACTGTAAAAGAAACAAAGGATGCAATAAACCTTCTCAGTAAACAAGGGAAAACAATAATTCTCCAGTGGATCCCCTCACATGTAGGAATAAGTGGGAATGAATCAGCCGACCTGCTAGCTAAAAAGGGTACAACATTGCAAGGGAGAAAAACACTACACAGCACAAGAACAATTAAAAGACTTGTTAAAAACAAAACACAAGAGATGTTCACCAATGAGGCCAGCCTTGTGTCTAGTGGTAAACGGTGGAAAAACATTGGAAACACTTGGGAGAAAAACAAAAATATACCCAGAAACCAAGCAGTAACGAACTTCAGACTCAATACTGGTCACGACTGCCTTGCTGAACACCTCCATCGTATTAAGATCTACAAATCCCACCACTGCACAATTTGTAAGCAGCTGAATACAGTGATGAACAGAGATCATCTTCTTGTGTGTTCGGGATTGGATCACTCTTATCAAGAGACAGGGAATCTACCAAGACTCTATTGGGATGCCAGAAGACAAATGGAATGATTCAGTGTCCTGCCATTAGAAAACAACAACAACAACAGAATATTACATACTACTTTTGTTTAGATAGTATTTTGGTCAGTTTCATCCGTAATATTAAAAACATTTAAAAATAAATTAAAATTATTTCAGACGGTATTGTCAATAAAAAACTGATTTATAAAAAACACTTGAATTTGATTTTTCTCAGGACAAATAATGAACACATGTGTATTCATAAATCAATTTAATTAGAAAAGTAAATTTGTAATACACATTACATGCAAAAATTTATTTTGCATAAAGTTTTATAAACAGTAAATACAGTAAAACCATAAAATCCAACATAATTGTTATTAAAATAAAAATCTACAGAAATGGGTGCCTATCTGAATGAAGAAGAGACAAAAAACAGTAAAGAAAACACCTTACACTTGTTAATTAATAAACTATACCCCTCTTAAAATTGGTCAAGTTACACATGTACCCTATCAGTTTTGAAGACAAAACAAAAAACATAATACTTTATAATTCATATCACTTCTGAAACACATACATACGTATAGATATATTATAATTAACCATTTAATGTTGTGTAATGAAAGAAAGAATGTTGTAATCATTTGTACATTATTATATTGTCAATCAAGATTTATATAAGTAATATACTCACTGGAAATTCTGGGGGTTCTATAGTGCCTCGAAATGGTTTTGTATTGAAGATATAGGTAACTGCTAATGTCCAATACTTATAGCCAGAAAATATAGTTGTTAGGTTCTTTGGCTGAAACAAGTTTGACCATTAAAATTTAACCAAGTCTGATACATGCACATTTGACCATTAGTTTTTAGTAACATTTATTAATACAAATTGTATTCATTTAATAACATCCAAATTAATACTACACACACAAAACTGTGAGTTAACAATTCACACTACTGTGGCTTAACTCAAATTTTATAATTTCCAAGCATACAATATATGACTCAACGTTACCCAGACAAATTAAACATCCACTGAATATACAGAAAGATTGATATTGATGTAGCTAAGGAAGAGAATGTATGCAGTATTCACCATGAACGTAGTGGCAACACTAGCATTGATCAACCCCCTCACGAATTATATGATTACGCCCTTTCACAGCTGTGTCACTTATCCCATGTATTGTGGCATCCTCCACAATAGTTCTAGCTGTGTCAAATGAAATGCACATAGTTGAAGAGCATGACAAAAATAATAACACCATATTTTGACGTGGATACGACCACAACTTTCTGTTATATAATTACCATTTATTTTAATTGTGGTAATTATGAATAACACCACTGTTTTCTGCAACTGAATGTATAAAAGATTTTTTCTTTATTGCTTAAAACCAAAAAGTTTACTTATTTTATAACAACGCATCCTCAGTGGCTTGATGTCCCATCTCAGAACAGTCAAAACATTTAATGTCAAAAAATATTATTTTATTTCAGTTTGTGTTAAACCTAAAACACCATATGTTTTAAGAATGAAGATTTTGAGCAAGACATTTTATTGGTTTCTATATACATTTAGTATCTTAATGATACAAATTTTTGAACGATTAATAATTGCCCTCTGCCGGTAGTCAGATGCTCTGACTCCATGAAGCAGTTGGTAATTCAGTTAAAGTCAACTGTTTTCCTCAGTTCAGGTATCTGGAGTTGAGACCGATGAAAAGTTTGTTCTGATGCTTGGCACACACTACAACATTTGACTCCATGGTAAGGGTTACAGTGTGGCTGATCTTGCTACAAACTAAAACTTAAGATGCAAGAAATGTTTTCAGATACAGTTTTTAATATAAAGAAACAGCGCTGCCAAAAATTGGTGTCCTGATTGAGCTCTGCCAACTTTTTTAATTTGGAAAAAGTATTTTCCTTTTGCTCTTGTGAACTCTTGAGATTTATTGAACTTATGAGAAGATTGGTTGTGGACTGTAAGGCGTCTCAACTATTCTTTTTGAGATTTATCCAGTTATTAGCATGGCTTTCCCCATTTTCCAGTCATTAGCATTTTTCTCAATGTACTAGAATGTTACATGTGTGAATAATATTTTTAATATAATTTGTATCAGGCTTTGCAATGAGGGAGGTAATATGTGTTTGAGAGTCTTGTTTGATCTGTGTTCCTCTGTAACTCCACAACAACTGACCTAATTTTTGCAAAACCGACTTTGATTCTTCTCATTGAAGTGAGAGTCATTGGCTATATATTATCTGAAAATTATGGGAGATGAAGATGTCATACTGCTGACAAAAAAAGTAATTTAATTTTTAGTAACCATCAAAGAAGGAATTAATTACTTGATTTGTGTTGACCTTGTCAATGGCCTTGAATGGTAAGGTGAATATATGAAAGGTTAATTAACCGTAGCCAAATTTAATTGAGACAATCTGTTTGACCTCAGTGATGATTACCTGACTATGCGTTTGTGTCCCTGTAACCACAAAACTACTGCACAGATATACAAGGTTTTGTTAATTCCTTTTGGTGATGATGCAAGTGATGCTGAAGAGTGTCGACAAATAAAGTAGACTGATGCTAGTTGTAGAAATGTAAAGTAAAACACTTTAATTCTCTTTTTCATACCCAGCTTTTTAAAGTTATTCAAATTATTGAAATGTCAGATAATTAGTCTGTCCGATAACTACTTGTTTCATGAATTTTTCTCCTATAGGAATATACAAGGTCTGATTTTCAATAAATCTTTTACGCGGTTATGTTAATTTGCTTTTATTATATCAGTTGTGACTTGTTTATACGAGAATCAGGAATTTTTTATGTAGGCCAAAAGTAGGTACACAGGGTGTATACTTGATATACCTGGCGTTAGGTATATAGTATACTTTTGATGGGTTAATGGTAATAAATAATGATTTGTTTTATTGTTATTCATAACATCTAGATTGATTTCATATACTACATTTCATTTATGGTTCTTCACAGATATTGGGATTGTGATAGTATTTAATTGTCTACCATTTAGTTAACCTGTTTAATATTGTTACGACATCACAGAACAATCTACGTGTTTGTCGAATGTCCCAGAAGAATCTCAATGTAACATGTGTGGCGTACGTGCTTGTCGACGCATTTTCGAGAGGTTTTTTGAAGGCGCCAGCCGTGCGGACTGTATCAAGGCCACAGTTAATTATGTAGTTCACACGAGCACTAAGACGCAATTAGGAACACTGCGCTCTGATCTGTGAGCGCAGGTATAAATAAATGGCGGCAGCGACATTTAAGTTTCAGTAGAGCAGCGATATATTTTCAGTGCGGTTCAAGAGTTATTATTGGGCGAGATTACTGTGTAAGTTCAAGTGGTTATTAGTGAAGTATTGCGTTTTATAATCGGGCAGTATAATTGTAATACAATTGTGTTTAATATTAGTGACATTTTATTGCGTGTGAGCAATTTTTATTTGATTTGTTGTAGAGACTGTGTTGTTAATTAGAAACTGTTTAACTGTAAAAATTAAAGCTGGTGATTAGTGACTTAATTAGTGTCTTGTACTTATTTTGTTTTCACTGTACCTACAACGATCAAGTAGACCGTCGTAACAGTGGTGTCAGAAGTGGGATAGAATGGTTCACATTGGAAACAGTGGACACTTTGTACAAGACAAGTGTAATTCATGATTAATCAGAAACATGGATCCCAGTCAGATGATGGAAGCTTTACAAACACTGCTGCGGCAGACACAGGAAGAAGCAGAAAAACGACAGGATGAGAAATGCAGACAGGAGGCGGAAGAGACAAAAGAAGAATGCTGACAGGAAAGAGAAGAACGTAAGCTGAAAACAGAGGAACGGAAGCATGAAACAGAAGACATCAAAGCATTAATACAGGAGCAGAAACAGATGCAAGAACATAGTACCACAGAATTGGGTCTCCTACGAGGTGAGCTTAATAAACAAGTTACTAAAATATCGGAGGTACAAGAATCAATGACATTGAAAATAATTGAAGTAGAGAAATCTGTTTCGAGTGTTGAAGAATCGATGTCCACAAAAATATCTGACATAGAAGAAACCATGTAAAATAAAATATCTGCAGTAGAAACTCAATGGCAAACATAAGAGAGCAGTTCCTGAAGTTACATCCAAAACAACTTTGTGAACAAACTGTACCAATGATAAAAACAGAAAAAGACGCAGAAAATAAGTCAACAGAGAAAGTAACTTTACCTGCAGTAGGGACAGTTCATGTCAAAGCTCCAACCTTTGACGGAAGCAGTCACTGGGCAACGTACGTCCGCCAATTTGAAGCTGCTGCATGCGCAAATAATTGGACAGAGAAAGACAAGGCAGTCTCACTCGTTCTCACATTAAAAGGACCCATGCCAGAACTACTACAAAAAGTGCCACCTGACAGCCAGAACATCTATGCCGAGTTGATAAAGCTCTGGAATTATGGTATGGTGATAAACATTTGCGGGAGGTGTACTATGCTCAGTTGAGAACAAGACGACAATGTTCCGGGGAGAGTTTGAAGCAAGTATCGACAGATTGATTAGATTGGCCTATCCTGAAGCACCAGAAGACTTCCAAATAAGGTTTGCGGTGCAGACATTTATTGATGGCATTGGAGATTTGGAGATTGTGAACTTCAGCAAGTATTACGAATGGCAAGACACCGAAATAGCTCAGAAGTTCTTGTTCACACCCTAGAGTTTGAAGCTGCCAAGTCAGCGTCCTGCTACATTAATGGGTTTGTGCCATCACATTGCCGTTATGATGGGTGCAGAAAAGCGATGTTGTTCGACAAACAATTCAAAAGTTCAAGAGAGTCGCAACAATTTGAAAAAGACAGAAGACCAAAATGTTACAACTGTGGAAAATGTGGTCATCTACAGGTAGACTGTTGGGAGAAGAAGATACCGAGAGAAGAGAGTGATCGCACCAATTGGAGAAGTAAAGCCCCAGAACAGCACATAGTTTCCACGCTACATAAAACCACTGGAAACTTGATCATTAATGGATTTGAGGAAGGTAAACCAACATCACTTACAGTTGACATGGGCGCAACAGTGTCCATTGTACGCCCTGACTTAGTCAGCAACCGCCAGCCTCTACTTAGCTCTTGTACAATACAGACTGTAACTGGAAGCCC
Organism: Magicicada septendecula; assembly: GCA_034769895.1. Taxonomy (NCBI): domain Eukaryota; kingdom Metazoa; phylum Arthropoda; class Insecta; order Hemiptera; family Cicadidae; genus Magicicada; species Magicicada septendecula. The sequence goes on along the minus strand of CM068374.1, from coordinate 386,267,141 downwards.
CGTCAAGGTGCTAGGAAAGGTAGATGTACGTGTACGCCTGGGTCTTCTCGAGTTTAGCCACCAAATGCTCGTTGCAGACATTGTCAATGAAGTGATTCTTGGCACGGACATTATGAATGCCTATGGATTCATTGTGTACTTAAGAGAGAATGTCCTGAAGGTTGGCCAAGAGAAGATAAAGCTTTGCATGACTAAAATGACAGGGTCTACCAACCATTCGATTAGGCGAGTGGCATTAGTCGAAGAAAAAGTCAACAGTTCTGGGCAAGAGGAACCCTCCCTATTGCAAGCGGAAATGGAGGAAGAACTAGCAGAGGAAATACAAATAAGTGTAATGACAAAAGAAGTGATTGGAAAGCCAACTATGGGTGTCGAGACAAAACTCTTTGCTTGTTCCTGAGATGATAGAAGCACCCAAGGGCAAAGTGGCTGAAGATGAGGTTACGCAAGAGGTTGTTGACGAGAACCAAACAAACTTGGATCAGCCAGTGATGTTTAGGTCATCAGTACATGACGCAAAGGGAGTGATTCCACCAAAACTAGTGGTTGAGCGGAAGACTCGCATTCCTGGGAACATGATGTTCGGATCACACGGGACTGAATTCGAAGAATGGGAGAATTATCTTTTACAAGGATGTCCACTTAGATCGCCTGGTCGAGTATTACTTCAGAGACGGTTTGCCAGTTCAGGACAAACAGGTTTAAGGAGGGAGCAGTGTTACGACATCACAGAACAATCTACGTGTTTGTCAAATGTCCCAGAAGAATCTCGATGCAACACGTGTGGCGTACGTGCTTGTCGACACATTTTCGAGAGGTTTTTCGAAGGCGCCAGCCATGTGGTCTGTGTCAAGGCCGCAGTTAATAACGTAGTTCACATGAGCGCTAAGACACAATTAGAAACACTGCGCTCTGGTCTGTGAGCGCAGGTATAAATACATGGCGGCAGCGACCTTTAAGTTTCAGTAGAGCAGCGATATATTTTCAGTGCGGTTCGAGAGTTATTATTGGGCAAGATTACTGTGCAAGTTCAAGTTGTTATTAGTGAAGTGTTGCGTTTTATAATCGTGCGGTATAATTGTAATACAATTGTGTTTAATATTAGTGACATTTTATTGCGTGTGAGCAATTTTTATTTGATTTGTTGTAGAGACTGTGTTGTTAATTACGAACTGCTTAACTGTAAAAATTAAAGCTGGTGATTAGTGACTTAATTAGTGTCTTGTACTCATTTTGTTTACCACTGTACCTACGATGATCAAGTAGACCGTCGTAACAATAGTGTGAAAGTGGCAGTATATTAATAGTTGTTTAACACGGTTTAATCTCTTCAGTGCTAAAAATGTCCTCCATGTTACATCATGCATCTAACCCTTCCGAAACACTTTGACACACTGTTCGACACAAACTGTAGTCTGAATCAATGTGCATAAAAGTGTCTGTTATGAACTTTTTTCAATATTCCCACTGTTTGGGACAATATCTCATAAATCTTAGTTTCCACTATGCACCCCAAAAAGAAGGCCATTAGTGTAAGTTTGGATGAGTGTGGGTAGCCTGTCAATGCTGCTTTGTTATCCAATCTAATGCTGTGGCAAGACGTGAAGATAGTTCCTTACTATCAATGTATGATGGGTACAAAGGTACATGGGTATATCAATATCTTGCTAGAAGTACAGCTCAGAAAAGTTAGTCCTGGTTCTGAATTGAGGCACTGCCACGGATGATCTTATCAAGTAGGTCACATACCCCAGAGATTTTGTTACACATGGTTTCACTGAATTGTAATTGTCGTTCTGGGTCATTCTCCAGAAGACTACGGTATATAATAGTCTTGGGTGGTATGACTCTAAATTAAGTTTATGTACTAAGTGTTGCAATGCAGTAGCACCCAGATTTTGATGCATTAGCCACTGAACCCGTCGCATCAAACTTGCTTCTGATGTGTGTTGGTAGGGAATATTGAATGCTTCTGTGCACACCCATTTGGCATTTTCAGTTTTACAGTACTGGTTCAAAATATACTTTCTTTGTTCTTTACTTAAGTTCCTTCCCATCATTATAACACATGTAAAAAATAATAATAATAATAATTATTATTATTATTGTATAAGCCTACTTTTGGCCTACCTTGTACATGATACAGTTTATGAACAACTGAACTGTGTTCTTTTTCCACAAAGATTCGTATTTTACGTTCTTTGGCTGTATTACTGTTTTCAGTACTAAGTTCATCTGAGTTGGATGTGTTATGTACAACATATGCCACTATCTGGATGCTCCACTTGGAATATACACTTACGTTGTTTACTCTCAATGATCAATTATTATTTTCATTAACAAAATATATTAACGGTTGTGTTTAATGCTGTATTATAAAATCAATGTGTTGTTTACCTTTAGTCAAGTTATAACACACTTCAAATGATATGATAGGTTTGACCACTTACATGTAGGAGATTGTGTACTAAAAGAACATGTTCTTAATTCTTACTCTACAAGCCAGAAAGGTATGACAATTAAAAAATGCATAAAGAGTGACTGGTTGAACACACATATGTCTTGAATGTGTACCAGACTGATGTTATATATAGGTGGTATAAGGTCAATAGGCAAAAGATAACATCTATGGTGAATGATATTATTTGTATTCATTGACTCACTGTAAACACGTGTAACAGATTGGCCCACATTACTTGTCTGTTTAATCCGTTTTTATTTTCAGACATTTCACACATCTTTCAATAAATATTTCAATCACTGCCATGTATATATCATCTTAGTGAACATCTTGGATACTTTCACAACATCATTAGCATTAAAGTACAAAAATTAAAGTACTTGTGAAACATTTTGCTTATATATTTATGTGACATTCATGCTCATCCCTTCAGTACATACACTACATTATTTCAGTACATGCAGTTCAGATACTCATATACATAAAGTACATAAAAACTTCTTACAAAACAAATAATTTTTTATACATTCTTGGTTGGACAGTGTTGTATGTTAGAACACCAATCATCAAAATAACAATTCAATAAAGTACTGCCGCCTATATGCCTTAAAACTGGCATAAGTTATCAGCAGAGAGTTTTATCAGAATTTAATTTGTCATATGTTCTTCTGTGACTCTTCTAATTCAGGATTATGACATCTTGACAGCTACATAAAGACAGGATATCCAAGATACAAAAGAACACACACACACACACACACACACAATTAGATATTACATGTGCACCCATACACATGATAATTCTGAAAACTATTAACGCTGTATGTGATAACAACTGTAATCAGAATAAGGAAACAGTTATTAAATTTTATTTACATACAATAAGTAAATAAATACTTTTATTTACAAACAGTTATTTTGTCTCTTTTCTGTTTGTATAATTACTTTATTTTTTCATAATATTATTTTCATGTGGTAGTATTTATTTTTATTTACTAATGTACACTTTGTTGAACTGTTATTTGCTCAACTTCTTCAGTGTAAACTTAAAAGTTTATTTATATATATTTTGTTTCCTTTATTTATTTAGTTAGTACAGTAGAGTCCCGCAAACTCGACCTAATGTGGACTGAGAGGGTGACGAGTTACCGAAAATGTCGAGTTTTACGGAATAAGGGGTGGGTTATTCACCACTCATAAAATTTTACTGCATATTACTCTAATGAAAGTTTTAGCACAATACAGGACACAGAAAAGTACAACATACCCTAAAATAATATTGTTGAAAGTCAAAAAGAACTTACATACAAAACTGAAGAAATGACTAGTTCTTTGTAGAAAAAATCACGTGATGCTAGACTGTCTCTCACACTCATTTCGTCTTCGTGCAGCTTCATCACGTAGGCGATGGAGAAAAAGTATCCATAGCAGATGCACACTGCTCCTCCAAGTAACAGAACATTTATTCAGCGGCCTTTAGTCCTTCACTGTGAGTCATCTTTTTAACTTTTCCATTGTCTTCCTTCTCTTCGTCTTCTGATTCATCTTCATTTTATCCTTGTTCTCTTTCACTAGTGCAACTATTTCACCATCTCCTAAAAGTTCACAGTTTTCATATTGCCCCATCCATTCTCCAACATCACCATCAGTAACTTCTTCGCAGCCTGGAATTTTCTTCAATAAGTCCACTATTTCACAATATTCTGTCTCTTCTCTGCTTTCTTGAAACTCGTTTTCTGAATGGTCCAGAAATGAACGAAGCTTATATGCTCGATTTCATTCCAAGATTCAGATATCCACCCCACTATGTCCAAAATGTTTATTTTCTTTAGTTTATCGATCATGTCACACCGTTCCTACATGGCTAAATTGCAAAAATTGAATACTTTAACAAATCTTTGAACACAACAGGAAAACATACGGGCATTCATACGCATAAATATGTACAGTAGACGCCCTCTAGTCCGGCCTCGGTTGGATCGGCTGTCGGATGGTTCGGCCAGCCATACGGTGAGTCACATGTTCTAGACGAGCCTCCAGCGACAGGTCCCAACTTGTTAAATGGAAAATATATGTAGCTCAGTTGACTCGCGCTATTGTTCATGTGAGGATGCAGTCTTATGTTGTGAGTTCTGTGTATATAGTCTGTGTAAATATATCTGTGTATATAGTGTGTGTATATAGTGTAATGGTACATATCTTCACCTAACCATAATGAAGAAAACATGACAAGATACATTATTTAATCATTAACACTAGAATAAAAAGGGATGAATTACAGTACTGTGCGAATTAATGTGAACACAAGTGATAATTTGAAAAAAAACCACATTTATTAGTTATAGACGAAGAAAAAATAGAAAAGAATACAATTTAAATTGTTTTAATAGGAAATATGTCCTCCCTTGGCTTTTATAACTTCTTCAACACGTTTTTGCATAGAATCAACAAGTTTTTTACAGTTTTCTGATATTTGCTGGTGTCGAAACCATGTGTGGATTACAGCCTCAATCAGTTTTATTTTTGTTGTGCAATCTATTTTACGAAGTCTAGCTTTTACAATAGCCCACAGATTTTCAATCGGATTAAGGTACGGTGAGTTTCCTGGCCATTCAAGGCATGATATCTTTTTGTTCTTGAAATATTTCATCATGATCTTGGACATGTGACATGGAGCCGAATCTTGTTGAAAAACTGCTTGACCATTGGCATCAACTTTTCTTAGTTCAGCTTCCAATCTGTGTTCTAGCAAGTCTCTGTATTTTTGCGAGTTCATCATGCCTTCGATTGGCACAAGGCATCCAGTACCTTTATAAGGAAAGCAGCCCCAGAACATCTTCTTTAACGGATGTTTAACTGTTTGATCAATATGAGCTGTCGTAAGTTTTTCGTTGTCACTTTTTCTAACGAAACGAGATCGCTATCCTTGTACCAAAAAATGGCTCTCATCTGAGAACAACACTTTTCTCCAATCTTCAACAGTCCAGCTCACATATTTTTTTGCCCAATCATATCGTTTTGTCATCATGGCAGGTCAATAACTGTTTTTTTTTTTTGAGGTCTGACTGTTTTTCTTCCTCCTTCTATAAGTCGTTTTCGTACGGTGTAGTCATGAACAATAACTCCAGCGTGTGCTAAGTCTTGCTGAAGTTCTTGGCTGGTTTTCCTAGGGTTTAATTTATTTTCCCTTATTAAAAAAGCTTCATCCCTTGCTGTTGTCTTTCTTTTCCTTCCACATTTCCCTTTTCTGTTCACTTCAATCGTCCCAGTGTCCCTTTTTTGCTTCAAAATCTTGTTGACAGCTCCTAAACACTCCTTGGCAATATCTCTTTGAGTCATTGATGTGTGTTCACTCAAAGTAACAATTTTATTGCGCTTTTTGGGGGTAATATCCATCTTCAAAAATAAAAAGCAAATAAAGCCTTAGTTCAGCTTACTTCAGCAAAAACACAATAATTCTAAAAAAAAAACAAAATGCAACGCGTCTGTAGCATGCTATGTCTCACTGACATACTCACTGACTGTCAGAACAGTAAAACAAAATGGCCGCTACTTTGACATAAAAGTGTTGCCAACTGTGAAAAAAAAGTAAAATTGTAATAATTATGATGTGTTCACATTAATTCGCACAGTACTGTAGAATTGAAGAATTGGTGAATCAGAATAATAAAACGATCAGACATATCAAGGTAGTCAGAACAGTAACTTATATTTATAAAGTAGTAACAAACAAACAAACCAAAATGGTAAATACAGAAATAAGGCGATTTAACCTGAATAGCCCAATGGATGGTAAGTGAGAAAGTAGAACTAGCCCCAAAGGACCAAGAATAACATAAATAATGACAACTGCAAATGGACTAGAAATAGCCACCGCACCAACATAAGTGTGTAAATAAGAAGAATAGTGACTAACAAACAATTTACATGGAAGTGTAATGATACAATCAGCCACAACACTAAGGAAGTGACGTATAAAGTATGACAAAATAAAGTGAACCAAGAAGGAATACAAAACTTGTGTTAAACCAAAGAAATAGACTCACTAATGAAAATTGTATATAATATTAATAATTGTAAGGACAGACAAGTTAGAAATACTAATTATTAAGTACTTAAGATATAAAAGGGCACAATAACCCAAACAGATAGAGTAAACTAGGACAAATCACATTAGCACGATACTAACATATCAGTGGTACAATAAAACACAATAGAATGAGAGTAGTAAATTGTAATGATGGTGAACATTTTCTAAATAGATGTAAGAAAGAGAATTTTTTAGTAAGCAATACAATAATATTAACCCACCAGTAACACTAAAAGAAGATTGAGTGTAAGGTGTTAGTGTTAATACCCCAAAGTGAGAATAAAACCCCATTAAAAAGTGATAAAAGCACCGATAAAGCAGTGTCCAAAGTTTATAAGTGAATAAACTAAATTATAAGTGATAAGTTATGAGTGAGTGAGATCTAATATTGGACAAACACAGGAAGAAGGACTGTAATAGTGGAAATGCCAATATGAGTGGACACCCAAAATGTAAATACACAAACTAATATTATTAAACTTAAGTTAGTATGAGTAATCACTAATTACTATGGTTTTTAAATGTGTGTTAATTAATATTGTAGGCCTAAGGGACAATTCATAGTTTTAGGAAAGTTAAGAAACATAGACTATTAGTGTGTTAAATCACCATATAGAGAGTTTCTATAAGATTAAATTATAAAAAGACAATTAATAATCATTATATGATTTAGTAAGAGATAGTGAAATAGGATAAAGTTACATAATTAATGACACAAGGTCAAATAAGTTTAGTGGTAAGGATTTTCTATTACGATCTAAAAGATTAATCAATGTTTATATGTTTGTTTTCCTTTGATGACACTATAAAATAATTATTACTCACTGAAGAGTATCAGTGGATAATATATTTCAAATAAGTATGTGTTAAATGAATAAGAATTATGTTTTAATGACTAAGGTTTATGTTCCAAATAATTATGTTTAAATGATAAGAATTATAGCTGTGGGAATTGTTAAAACCATTAGATGTTATGTTATATGTTGTAAGAAATAAGATTTTAAAACCAACAGAAACCAGTAAACAAGAAACAAACAATACATTCAGATACGATGACACTAAAAATGAGTTATGACAGTAGACAAATTAATATAGGGAAACAATGAAATTACACACAATTACAAGAACCGACTTAAACATTGAACAAATGAACAGAATCTTGTATTAAAACAATCAGGACCCATTACAAGGAGAATAAAATGTAATATCAGTAATTAAAGAAAAATAGTCAATTGCTGTTTAAGCCTAAGCAAATTCCCAACTGTCAACTACAAAAAAACTTCAATTTATAGAATTAAACACTGACATTAGGAGGACTAAACCACATAAACTATGAAATACAAATAGACAATCATGTTAAGGCAGAAATATTATGATAATAATGTAAATTAAGAAAACAGTATAATTAAATAAAATTCACAAAACTGTCAAAATGTTGATACCTAAGTGAACACTATAATATTGGATGTCAAATTAATCCTTGAGCCAAAATATGAACAGTGGTGATAATATTTACTACTAAAAAGGGAGTACTGAAGATTAATTACATTTAGAAGATCTGTAACCAGTTTAAATAAAAATTCAAATACCCTAACAATACTCTTTAGCCAATTTCAGCCAATCAAAAACTTTGAGTAACCATGACAACAACCGAATATTGACTAATTTCAATTAGGAACAATACTTTATGTAGTGGCGCTAAACTGGAGAGACGCCACGCCGTGAAGGGCCCAAATTTTCAACAGAAAAACAGTATAAGTGCCGACAATTTTGAGAAGGAGTACCAGGACAACAGATGAGAGGCCATTGCAACTAATATGCACCAAGGACCAGCTCGGAATTAATCCAGATGACCGGAAAATACCTGTAATTCGACTTGAAGAAGATGACAACCAATTTTTGAGCCCAAGACTGAAGTAGGAAGAATCAACATCGACCCATTACTTTACATGGACGACTGACAATACCCATCATATCTACTAACGTCGAGTATTGCTGAATTGATTTGATTATTATAAAACAAATTCTCTTTCAAAAATTCTAACTATATAATAAAACTCTCACTATCACTGAATATATTTTCAAGGATTGATAAAATAAAGAAATAACTTTTAAACATTGAATGAACACATGATAACCTATGTTACACAACGACACTGTCACAATTCAACACCACAATATTTCATTTATAGCAAACCTTGTGTAAATTTAATGATCACAAACTTTAAATGATATTTTCTAATTCGTTATCTTGTTGTAAAAACTTCTATATCGTACTTAAAAGGACTCTGTAGGCAGATTTAATTTTGTAAATAATAACCAACGCTGTCTTGTATCTAATAGAAACATTGTACTGCCAACCCAGCAACCGCTGACTGAGCGACTATATTTTGCCGAGGCTAAAATTGTTATATCAATTATTATTTTGTATAAAGCGTTAACAAGAACTAATAATTCAGAGCCTACATAAAAAAAGTGCGTACCTAGAATAACTGTCCAGTATTTATTTATGGAGAATATTATGTATGTTTTGTTTAATAGCAGTAAGTCAACATAACCAACATTATTCAAGTTGGCAACACGTTTTCCCCCATTCAAACGAGAATCGGTTTCATGCCAGTCGGCGAACGATTCAAATTTACACTAGTGCACTGTCAAACCATACAGGTAAAAACTTTTAATTGTTTTCTCGTAAAACAATTTGGTGCCTATCGGGAGTTACAAAAGTGCGAGAAGGGACAGGTAAGGTACGCAGGCTACCAGACACTTCCGAACGACACAATTTACGTTCGATAAAAACTTACAATTACACAAATATTAATTATTTTAATAATACACACGAAGCGGCAGGGATTTTTACAATAGTAATACTGTATGTATCTGTATAAATAAAAACGTTTTCCGACATGAGTGCGAAACGAAAACACACGTCCGTGACTATGGACCAAAAATTACAAGTCCTTCAGCGTGTCGATTAGAGCGAATCGGTCCAGAGTATTAGAGTCCAGTAATATCTCTGTGAGTTTGTAGTAATTTTCCTTGTTTGGTTTTTTACTTGCTACCATGGAGTAAGGGTGAGTAATTATAATTATTAGTAATTTATATATACTAAACTTTCACTTGTGAAACTTACTTTGTTTCCTCCCGTACGCATTTCGGCGTGATGTGCGCCTTCATCAGCAGTGTGAGACAGACTGCCAGTAACTTGTAACGGTTTTATTTGGTAGGTTGAGTGGGGGTGGTGTGTGGTGGAAGGGGATTGGTGCGGGGATCCAAATTATTGTTTGTTTTATGTATAATTGTGTCAAAGAGTGTGTGCAATTTATAGTGTAATTGATCATTAAGTATGCTGTTTTGTTGTGTTGTGTAGTGTTTGTATATTTCATATTGTTCTGCTGTGTTAATTTTTTGAGTTTTGGGTAAGTAGTGTAATATCTCAAGATTAGTATCTATGTTGGTGTAGCTGTGGTTTTTTGTGTGTATGTGTGTGGCAAACGCGGAATGTATATTGTTGCTGGATAGAGCTTTTAGGTGTTCAGAGTAACGTGATGAAAAATATCTTTCCGTCTGGCCTATATAGAAACTATTACAATCATTACAGTTTAATTTGTAAATTCCTATTTTGTTGTATTTGTCTATGTCCGTGTTTGTATCATTGATGTGTTTTTTGATGGTATTGTTTGTTCTGCATGCTATTTTGTACTTGTGTTTCCTGAATGTGTTGGCGATTTTGTGTGTGTGGGAGTTATGGTATGTGAGTGTGATGTATTAATTTTGTTGTGTGTTGTTGGTATTTATTGTTTTGTTGTTTTTGTTTATGATGTGTTTGTGTAGTTTGTTTATTAAATTAGGGTTGTAGCCGTTTTTTATTGCTATATATTTGATTATGTTGAGTTCATCGTTATTATCCTGTTTACTTAATGGTATTTTTGTTAGTCTATGGAGCATATGGTTGAATGCCGCATGTTTGTGTTGCGTTGGATGGTTTGATGTAATGTGTATGACCATGTCAGTTGTGGTTGGTTTTCTGTATATTTTATACATGTGTGTATTGTTTGTTTTGTTAATTGTTAGGTCCAGAAAATTTATACTATTGTTTTGTTCTATTTCCAGTGTAAATTATAGTTTGTGGTGTATTGTGTTTATGTATTTGTGGAAGTTTTCGACCTGTCTTGTATTGCCATTGAATAAAAGAAATATATCATCCACATACCTGTGCCAATAAATGATTTTGTTGGAGTATTTGTTGTTGTTTATTATGTGGTTCTGTTCCATGTTGTGTATGAATATTTCAGCCTGAAAGCTCTATCCAGCAACAATATACATTCCGCGTTTGCCACACACATACACACAAAAAACCACAGCTACACCAACATAGATACTAATCTTGAGATATTACACTACTTACCCAAAAGTCGAAAACTTAACACAGCAGAACAATATCAAATATACAAACACTACATAAATCGCACACACTCTTTGACACAATTATACATAAAACAAACAATAATTCGGATCCCCGCGCCAATCCCCTTCCACCACACACCACCCCCACTCAACCTACCAAATAAAACCGTTACAAGTTACTGGCAGTCTGACTCACACCGCTGATGAAGGCGCACATCACGCCGAAATGCGTAAGGGAGGAAACAAAGTAAGTCTCACAAGTGAAAGTTTAATAATCTATATTAATTAGTGCTGTGAAAGAAGAAGATGAACTATCAAAACAATTATATATACTGTATTGGGTAATTTATTGTATGGATCATTAATTAAAGAGTGTTATTTCAACATTATAGCGTATTTTTGGTTCATCCGCCCATTTTGTAATCCAGTCTAGGGTCTGGTCCCGAGGTGGCTGGACAAGATGGCTTCTACTGTACTGTAATTACAATAATACAGTAATTAAAATGTACCTATACTGTTTGCACCATACAGGCGATGTTAGAAATTATTACAGTCTAGCTTTTAAGAGACCACCACATTATTTCAAAGATAATGTTCTGCTTGACCAGCAGAAATCATTTAGCGATTAAAAAAAAAAAATGATCGTCGAGTTATACAGAATGTCGAGATATCGGGAGGCGAGTTAGCTGGATTCTACTGTATATTAATTTTGATTAGTTGTTGATCTGCCTACATACTCATTTGGATATGCAGTGCCCAGTTATAATACTTCTGTGTATTATATTAATTGGTTTAATATTAAATATTTAGTATTAGTTTTTGAACATTTGGCCTAATATTGTTAAGAAATTATCATATTTTGAATTAATTTATGTTTGTTGGTATAGGATTTAATGTCTTCCAATCTGTTAAAATACTGTCACCATGTTTTCATTTTCATTTGGAAATTTCCAAAATGATAATTTATTTAAATTTTAGACCAAACACTACAAAATCAACACTACATATTAATTGTTAACATTTGTTATTATAAAACATACGAGGGGGTACCCAAAATAACCGGAATAGCGCTGCGATTGGCAGAGCTTACGTAGTACGCATTTCTCCCGCTAGGCGAGCGTAGCGCAACTCGTTCTGAGTTCAGTGCCATCATTGTTGTCGCCTGGGAAGGTTGTGTCTGGTCACAGTAATTCGTTTTGTAAAAGCAGTTTCGCTTGCTCCTCGTTTTTTGTCATGGCGGATTTAAGTGAACAGCACGCTGCTGTGAAATTTTGCTTCCTGCTTGGGAAAAACGCCGCAGAAACTGTTGTGATGTTAAAAACAGCTTACAAGGATAGTGCTATGGGAAAAACTCAAGTGTATCAATGGTTTTCTCGTTTCAAAGAAGGTGAAATGTCAATTGATGACAAACCTTGTTCTGGACGTCCGTCGACTTCCAGAATTGACGAAAATGTTGAAAAAGTTCATGCAATCGTGCTTGAAGGCCGACGGCGGACCATTGAAGAGATTAGTAAGTTATCTGGAATAACTTGGAGCTCGGTTCAGTGAATTTTGTCAGGAGATTTGGGGATGAGAAGGGTCACTGCAAAATTTGTGCCTTGGGTCCTGACTGAACAGCAAAAAGAGAATCGAGTTGAAACATGGTGTGCATTGAAAGACCAGCTCCGAACCGACCCAGATTTTTTTCCAAGGTCATTACTGGTGAGTCATGGTGCTATGTTTACGCCGAAACTAAACAACAGTCAAGCCAGTGGAAAACTTCATTGTCGCCTCGCTCAAAAAAAGCTCGTCAAGTGAAATCAAAATCAAGACGATGTTCATTTGTTTTTTCGATGTGAGAGGGGTAGTGCATTCTGAATTCGTCCCACTAGGTCAGACTGTTAATCAGGCTTTCTATTTGGAGGTTTTAAACAATGTGCGACAAAAAAGGCCCGATTTGTGGCAGACGAGGTACTGGTTTTTCCCCCATGACAATGCACCTGCTCACGCAGCCATTTCAGTGCACCAGTTTTTAACAAAAAACAACATGACTCCCTTTCCCCACGCCCCTTACTCACCTGACCTCACTCCGTGCGGTTTCTTCTTGCTTCCGCAAATGAAGAGGGACATGAAAGGACAATGTTTTGACAATGTGGAAGCGGTAAAGGAAAAAACAAGGCAGGAGCTGTCGGCCATCACAACAGACGAGTTTGAAAAATGTTTCCAGGAATGGGATTGCAGATTGGACAAATGTATTAAGTGTAATGGAGAGTACTTTGAAGGTGATAAGGTTGTTTTGTAAAAAAAATTAAATACATAGCTTTAAAAAAAAATTTCGGTTATTTTTGGGTATCCCCTCGTACAAGTATAATAATTTGGCATTAGGTATATAAACATATACAAACAACAGGTGATCAATGTTAACATAGAGACTAAATAAACAAACAAATAAAAACTCATAATGTAAATAAAATTTACCAATTTTGTATTTTTTGTGAAGTAAATTATGAAATTTGTAATTCTAAACTAAATTCTCTCCTTGCCCTATTAGTCCTCCTTCATGGCTGTACGCATTCTGTGCAAGGGAAGTTCACAATTTTGATAAACTAAGAGAAACCATAACATAACGAAGACAATGTTATTAAAATTCCTTCCTGAGCTGTTTGGCTGTGGTCTATTGTTTTCTACAAAAACAGAGATTTCGGCAGTGCCACTGACTGCCATCATCAGTGTAAAATCAAGTTATGCTAACGTGATGTGGTATATGTTAGTGATAACAATGGTAGTGGTAACAATGGAGCATGGTCATACAGCCCGGGGAGGAATTTTAACAACATCGACTCCGGCTGTGTAAACTTATGAAGTACACAATGAAGACACTATTTATTTGTGAAACTAAGTAACTATAATCCTCTTTAAACAATTTTCATGCCACCTGTAAGTATAAAGAATCAGTGTAAATTAAAACTACAGACAAATATGATTATTTTGTGAGACTTTATTGAGTCTTCTTGTCACAAAATATAGTCCAGTTCACAAAATTTTACAACTGCTAAACATTATATGTACATGTATTACACTTGAATATAACTAATGTTATGTTAACAATATTGACTTACATGACAATATTGTATATACAAAGAACATTTCAAGAAATTCAACAGGAAACCTCCTTCATTGAGTTAAAAATATTATTATTTACTTATTTATTATATAAAATGATTAATTACAAATACCGGTACCACAACACTAACATATAATAATATAATGATTGAATTAACTATGTAAAATTTGTGATTTTAAAAATATATCAGTGAATAGTACACATTTAACAATAATTTTGTAATAATTATATCAGAATTTAATCACACTTCCAGAAACATAAATATATTTGATGCAGTGTAACAGATACAAGAACTGCACCTGTGGGGTGTCCTAGAACAATCAATTTGGACCAATACCATCAATAACATAACTACTTAGTGTTCACTATATATATCATTAAACATATTACTCAATGAATTTTGTGAAAGTGACTGACTGACTGATTACCTATACATTTATTTGCTTTTTTTATATCAACTTGTATATTTCTAATCAACACACTGGGAAGTGGTAATATCAATTAACAGAAAAAACTAACTTCTAAAATTATATACGTGTCAGTCTCGATATGATCAATCCAATTCTGTTTACTTGTAAAATGATTACACTATTCATATTACACTTTAAAATTATTATGTTTAAATGAGATTAGATAATTATTACTACAAAAAATAATTATCCTTCCAAAAAATAATATAACACCAAAATAATTAATTTCTACTTCCCTATCGTTACTTCAATTATTATACTACACTAAATATTACATAAATATAGAAACCAGAGTACATGACTTGTCAATATAAACATAAGCCAATGGTGAAAATAAAACTTCATTAGAACACAACAGCCAGTACAGCCGTAGTCAGACTATACTTACAGATATTGTAGTTGTTGCATTTGCTGTTATGTTTCCTCCATCGTAGTCGTCAATGCCAGATATATCCTGTAACAAAACAGTAATAACAATCAGAATGTTGTTAGAAAAAAAAATAATAATCATCTTAAAATTATGTAATCCCACTACAGTTTAATATACACAGTGAGCAGGTAGCCAATCATTAACAAAAAACCTCTGCTCAACAGTCCCTAAAGGACCAAGGTATACCGCGCGGCTTTTGTGTTTAGTGTGACAGTTGCATGGCCAGTACAATGTGTCACCAGCCACCAGTTGTGGTATTCACAGTCAGGAGGCACCGCTGTTATCTCAGTTGGCTACTCAGTGCACGCCATACGGAGCCTCCGCCAATTTTTACGAGAAGGGAATTACACTTTGGTGAGAATATCAACTCTAAGCAAATCAGATTGTGTGATTAAAATTTTGATAAAACTAGGATAACAATGTGTGTGTGTGTGTGTGTGTGTGTGTACGTGTGCGTGCACACGCACGCGCGTGTGTGTGTGAATATATAAATTTGAGTGGATGTAGTACAGAAATACAGAGAATAATCTAAACAATAAGAAAAAAAAGGAGTAAGATAGGACTGTGCTTTGTCACATTTGGAGTTCATATGTATACTGTGCAGCTGTTAATGTTTACAAGGAAGAGGATTTTGGAGATTAAAAAGAGAAGTTGACATAATCATCATGTTAACATTCACACAGACTAGACTGAAAGAGAGAGTGAATGCATGGCAATCTCCTTACTATGGAAAGGAAACAAAGAGGAGAAGAGGTTCTATTACCTCCTCCACGTTTGTGGGTAGACAACCTGCATACGAATTTCCATCCTGTCTCACTTTGTTGCATTCTTTACATTTTAATTTATAAACTCCGTTTTTCTGTAATACTGGGATTTTTTCTATATTTTTATTCCTTATCTTGTCAAATACCGTTTCACATTATTTAATAGCTATATCTACTCTGTATTTATTAAAACATTTTATAATTTTTCTAGTATGTGATCCTACATATGTCAATGACCCTGCATAATTATTTTGTTCTGGTTCTTTTTTAGCTTTTTGTATGTTAATATTTTTCATAACTTTATCCACTATGTTGGGATTATTATAGTTATTATTCCTTACAATTCCCTTTATCTTTTTTATCTCCCTATCTTTTGTTTCTGTCTCTTTTAAACACTTCTAAGCTCTATAACAAAATGAATTGATTGCCGCAATTTTATATTTATAAGGGTGGTAAGACTCTTTCAGTATAATTATATCAGAATACGATTCTTTCCTAAATATCCTAAATTGTAGTTTTTGATTATTTTTAATTTCTATGTTTAAATCTAAGTAATTTATTTTCTTACCTCCTATCTCTTCTTTAAACTGTAAGTTTTTATCCTTATTATTGTAACGAGACATATAACCACGATATTTTAAATGTCATAATAATTTAGGGGGACAAGACCCATTAAGTATTTACAACAAGAATGCCAAGCATGAAAACTACATAAACAAATAATAAAGAAGAATGAAATCACAACAAGGGAGTTAATATAGTAATGGTAATAATAATAAACAAGAAAGAAAAGCATTAAATAGTGAAAACTTACTTTTTTCGTCGGACGCGTTTCGGCGTACGTATCCGCCTTCTTCAGCTTTTAGTCAGACTGCCATCATTTCGTAACGGTTTTTGTGTGGAAGGTGTAGTGGGGGTGGTGTGTGGAGGAAGGGGATTGGTGCAGGGATTCAATGATGGCAGTCTGACTAAAAGCTGAAGAAGGCGGATACGTACGCCGAAACGCGTCCGACGAAAAAAGTAAGTTTTCACAAGAAAAAGTTCATTTTTAGATAAGTGTTAGTGCTGTGAAAGAAGAGATGAACAATCAAGACAACTATTAAATAGTAATTATACAACAGAAACAATAACCCAATAGATCCGGTCAGTAAGAAGCCAAGAAACCAAGAAAGAAAAAATGTTACAAAGAAGAAATAATACTAATAATGATATCACTCAGAATGGTGACCTAAGAAGAACCAAGAAACTATAATAACAATGAGATAAGAAGGCCAAATGTGAAATAAATAGCCAACACCAGTAAAGTACTGACTGAGAGACAAGGACAGATAGACAAAACACTAACTGACTAACTTAGATGACCACAAGTCTAGTAAATGAGTAGGGCATCCAATATTAGCCAAGAGAGTGAGAGTAATAATAATATTAGTACAATAAGAAACTGTAAACAACAGCATAATAACAGACTATGATCAGAATAAATGTAAATGAAAAGAGAATCAAAATTGTCAAATAACAGTAACAATTGTTAACCAAGTTATGGGAAAATGATAATAGAAAGAAAAGAGAATTAATTAATAAATTACAGGTGATAATTAATAACATAGTACTAGTAAAAACTAAGATTAAAAATGTAGATTTGAATCACCTCAGTTCACCCATTGTTGCTTTAAAGGGGGAAGACACATAACCTAAATACAGGTACTTTCCACCTAGATTCATACTTATTAATAACTAAAACATATTTAAAATAAAATCTCTTGTGGACAAAAGATCAAGTAGAGGTGGTAAGGTTTCTACCAGTACCAAGATCAGCTACCTGGAGTAGTATTTATGTGATAATTAATGTAAACCAAATGAACAAAAACAGACAAAATGAGAATCACCATGTAAAACTTAGATAAAACCTATTGTAAAATTAAACAGGAATAAAAAGGGGGATACCTGTATAATAAACAAGATGTTATATCACTAATATGATATTGTAAAATAATTATTATCACAAATGTAAAGTATAATAATAATAATTAAGCACATCTGTCATGTGACACTAGATGCAAATACTGTTATTCAATTCTCAACACGAAAGAACAAATCAATGTATTAAAGACACCAGATTAGAAACCAATGTAATAACTGTAGTGAACTATTCTGAATAAGATAGTGGCTTAAAAGAACACTACTTAATTAAAAAAGAAATAAAGTAAAGAGACACCTGATAGTACAATACAGGGTTCACTAAATAGAATCATAACCAGGGAATAACCATGTATTCCCAGTAACCAAGTCAAACAGTAGTTGTAATGACACTGTATATATAATTGGGACAACACAGAAATTGCCCAGAAACAATTTCTCAAGTATTATTAATCAATATATCTAGTAGACTCATAGGCCTAAGGCAATGTTAGCATAGGAGATGTATTTTGTTCATAATCATAAGTAGATGATAAGTAAAGAGTGTAAAAGGACTTGAAAAGCATAATCTCGAAGAGATGTGATTGTCATTAGTTAGTTCTAAGCAAGGAATATATAAAGTTATTAATAAATAGTGCAAAGTGTTCATTTAAAACAATATCTTCCTTAATAATGGACGAAAACATATCATGTGTGGACTCTAAATTAAGAGCCAACTATTCGCCATGCAGTAATAATCTTAGATTCACAATCTAAGGTGTGATAAGAAAGTTATATTAATTTTAAAAATATTTGAGTTAGTTTGGAAAAATGTCTAGCGTCAGTTCGTAATCTCGAACCCAGAGACCCACGCTTATTACAACAATTAAATAATTTCGTGAAGGGGGTATGTGCGCTAAAGTAAAGATCATCAGCCAATCAAACAAGAGAATTCGACAAATTTTACAAGGATTGCAGACGGGAACAGCAGAAACATACGCCATCTCGAGGCACTTTTTGAATAACCATTGAAGAGTACAGACGGCAGCTCGGCATCGCCAGAAAACAGCTGTTTAACCTAGCTTGTGCGTGTTATCGATGTAAAAAATGCAAACCTAACCTCATTTGTGCAATATCATAACAACGTTACATTTGAAGCTTAATGAAGAATAAACAGTGCGACATGAGTTGCTAAGTGTATAATCTATAGCAATTCCACGATATACAGGGAGTAAAGTGATTTTTTATATTAATTAAGGAAGTTAAGAAATGACGATATATTTATCGAACAACACTAATACTATGTGTACAGACTAAAGAATCAAGGGCATTGCACCCTATTAATTTCATTCAGCAATTGTTTATAGAGAGAATCCTCAAATTCATTTTATGTAATTAGTAAATAAAAGTTCTGAAAACGATAATAGTTTGTTCAATATAAACGCTGAGTGTGTTACAATTAATAACACCTAAATGAAGTCATTAATCGTTCAACCAATATTAAACTAACAATAGTTAGTAAGGAATTTGAGAATTGTCAGCTGATGAATTTAATTAACGACAGTTAACCAATGAAAATATAATTTATGTTTAGAGTTAATGAAGAGTCTCCTACTAAGCTGTAACTGATTTGTAATCACTCTCAGACTACCTAATAATGGTACCGTAGCATAAGTTATCTAGTTAATTTATTTGTATTCTGCAGGCTAAAAGTACCTATATTTTAACAAAATAGTTAACCAAAAAATAAGTTAATCCAGTCTGATGATTGTAGATCAGAACTGCCAACCCTGAGACAAGATTTTCATAAAAGTAAATTCCAATGTAAAACAAATTTAAACCTAGAACAGTTTATGAGATTTTAAAACAATTTAAGTGATGTTAACATAAAAAAATAAATTACAATTTTATACAACAAAATAGTCAGACGGTTATTTCAGTAGACTAGGCTATTACAGAACAGGTGGACACCTCTCAATGGATGGCAAGACAGACAGCGGCAATTTGAATTTGTGGTGATTAAATCTAAAATTAGATTGTCACCTCAACACTGCGCGGTCAGCCAGACTCACTTCAAGTAAGTAGTTATTTAATAAAAAACTAAATGTACTTTCAGTGAGAGATCGACTTCACAGATTCACCTAGTCAACCGAAGAAACGGCACACCATAAACAAACTTTGAAGAAAAATAATCGAATAACTTTTAAACATTTTAAATATTTTTTTTAACAACAACAAAAGGCATTAACCGAATTAATTCATGAAATTAATTCAACCTTAATTGATTTAATTAAACAATTAAATTAAAAACAATTCAAAACAAAAAATTATTAAATGTAAACAAAACAAGGACCCCGGATTATGTTCACTTACATTATTTACCTCATTTATAAACGCACGCACTTCTTCTATGCCTCCTTCCCAAATTACTAATACATTGTCAACATATCTAATCCATAATTTCATATTGTCTTTGTACCTAGGGGAATTTATAAATTGCTTTTCAAAATCATTCATGTAAATTGCCGCAAGAATAGGGTATAATGAAGATCCCATAGGTAATCCTTTTTTCTGTATATAAAACTTATTATTAAACCTAAAATAGTTTTGATTTAGACAATCTTTAACTACTTTAACCAATTGTTTGTTATACTTGTATGCTCCCATATTATTATCGTTTATTAACTTAATAACTTTATTTACTGTAATATTTGTAGCCTCCACCGGGAATTGAACTCGGGACCACGAGCGCACTAATCACCCGCGCTAGCTACTAGACCTGGAGGCTCATAGTATTATTCTATACTATATTCTATTATATATAATTGTCTGCATGTGTGTTGTTTACAATAATTGTAATCAACAGTTGTTTATAATGATTATAATGAAATTAATTTTAATTTCAGTAAAAACATTAAAATTTTAAAATCATTTAAAATGCCTATATTCTGTTGGCACGTTTTTGAAATTCCTTTGTGGATACCATTTTCATTTTGTGTTTGAAATTAAACAAAAATTCACAGTTTTGCTTATTACTGATGGTACTGTACATTACAAAGTAAGCTATACTCACCTTCACTTCACTCAACACATCTTCATCCTTGATATCGATGCCACCAACACCACTCTAAAATTGTACAAACATCATACTTTATTGAAACACACATACATCACATTGAACTGAGACTATTATAGCTAAGACGTTATACTTGTAACTGAAAGACACATATCAGACAACAAACAGCACACTGCTACTAACCTTCACATTGCTGCTCGCTACATCTTCATCCTTGCTACTGGCACTGTTTTTCTAAAATTGTAGAAAAAACCATGCATTAGTGAAATAGAAATAGGTGCAAAATTCAGACTACAACGGCTAATTGAAAACTATAGTATATCCAATGGTCCCACAATTCATTAAGTGGCATCATCAGTGTCAAGCACTGTTCTTCAAACGACATGGAAAATCAAACTTAACAGCCATTTAGAATATATTTAGAACAAATAATACTTTATGTTTTAGAACAGGAATATGTTTTATTATTTTTGGTTTACAATGTTTTGATTATATTAAATTAAATTGCTTAATAAATTGTTTAATAAATTACAAATTTATTTAACGATCTATTATATATTTATGCTTCTGATGATGATAATAAATTTAAAAAACTGTCAAATATTGTAAACAAAAAACAATAAAACATATTCTTGTTTTAAAAAATAAAGTTTTATTATTATTTATTATAAATTAGAAGAGCAAGAATAATATGAGTAAATATGAATATATATTGTAACGTTATGTTATCACATTACATAAATTAGGTCCCAAATTAAACCATATCATGACCATTAATACAAAATATTTATATTCATTTATAAATCTCTATATCTATATCTATAAATCTATTCATCAACTACTACTGTTTTCTTCTGTACGTATCTTTTATTTTAGAAGCCACATGTTGTTGGCATCAATTCTGCAATACAAAAGATTTATGTAGTTTGTTTATAACTTTCACTTTGACTTGTTGGTGAATTTAACACTCGGTTTCGTTAAATTATTTCTTTGACGATTTTTTTATTTTATTTTAATTAATTGTTTAATTCGATTTTGGTATTCTTGTTTATTTATATTTGAGTAATTATTTGGTTGTAGATCCGTTGTTTGAATGTAAACAGTTTCGTAGACCTCTTGACGTTCGTTCACACTCCTGTAGAATTGTGTCGTCTGTGTAAGTCAGTGTATAGTTTAGACAAAGTTATTTTATATAATTTAAACCTTCACGGTTTAAACTATATAAACCTTCACCTACACTTTGATGTTGTACTAGAAGTTCGGTCGGTCTCAGGTGATTAATAAACTGTCAAGTTTTTTTATCAAACAGTATAATAGTGCTGTTAATGTTTCAGTGAGCACTTATAAATTTTACTTGGGCACCATATGGGATTTCGTGAGAAATGTCCCATAAAAAGGAATTCTTTTTATTAATCGAATGATTAATTTTGATTGATTTTAAGTTAGTAATTGATTGAGTGATTATATCAGTATCAGGAGTTAAGTTCCCTTTTTTCTGTTCAATTGACTCTAACTGTTGGCGGTTCACGTGTCTGAATTGCAACTCATGAACTAGTAATAAAGATTAATTATTTATTTAAATAATTGTTGACAATAGTTGTTACTTTACAATTCATTTGGTTATTGCTCACTCTATAATTGATTCACTTAAATACATTCGGTTTAATACAACAAACGGATTACAAATCATCCGGCTTTTAACTTTTTTCTAACTCAGTCTGTTTGCAATGAAGACTCTAGTCTTAATCGTTTGATTATTTATAATTATTAGCTATCTCAAGGGTGACTTCTTTTACAGAATAGAACGCCACTGCCTTACTTTACAATGCTGTTACAAAACATTAGAATATTAGGTTAGACACAGTTATCGAAATTAGTAAACGAAAAGTTCGTTCAATTTGTACCAATCTTAGGTTAGTTATGATAGCGTTAATACATGATACATAATATTATAGCGTTGATACAGAATATTATAATTCCTCTAAATAATTTAAAACAGTGTTCAGTACTTGTTGTATTATTGTTTCTTGCATCAGTATACAGGTGTATTATATTATACTGCTAATAGCTTATTCGTAAACAATGTAAATATATGCACCGTACTCCCTGGTTATTAATCTCAGTGATTATTTATTAACACTTCTCACAATATGATACACTGATCGTGGTTACACTTCACTTTATTTCGCACACGAACGATTTTATTTTCTTCTTGACTGACTATTTCATTGGTTATGTATGATACTTAACCTTGTTCTTTAACACACACTTCTAGTAAAAGTATCACTACTGTTATCGATGCACTGATATTTAAATTATACTTCTTCCTTCTCGTTGATTATTAAATTTTGGATGATGAATCGGCCTGGATTAGTTGTTGTTGATTGAGTGGAAAGAGACAAAATGCTTCTCTGTTTACAATTGCAATCGTTTATATAGTTTTTTTAGAAGTCCGCTAGGCAGTGTCAGTGGGTTTCTAAAGTAGTCCATGATTGGTTGAAAATGATGTCATTTAGATGTAATTCTATTTATAGACATTACATATTTGTATTCGGAGCGTCATTGTCGCTATTGTTATTATTTCATTGTATTTATTCGAAATTCACCAAATTTATGATGCTAACGTTTATAGCTCAGTTATTACAATTACAATTCAGGTTCTATTACTATCATTGTCTTTACTTTGACATGGCTTGATGCCAGTTTGGTCATAGTTTTCATTAACATTTCTTTATTCTAAACTAACTAATGCATTGCTTTCATTCGTCGTCTGCTAAATGTTGCAGATCCGACTAATAACTTTTTCTTAATATTCGTTTAATTATTCTTAATTTCTAATTTGAACATGGTTATTTGATTAAAAAGAACACCTTATTATATGTAAATGCTGTATCCAGCTGAACAATATTAATTATTAGTATATATTTGTTGATTTTTATCATAAACTTCTATATTTAGCTATTTTTATTTCAACATGTCTTTTTTATCTCTTATTCTTATAACATCACTCAAGTAGTGGTGCTTTACATTCTTTTTGTCATTATCATTATTTCACTTCCCTATGCTTAGTAGGGTCTCTACCTGATTCTTATTTTCATGACTTAATTTGGTCATTCCTTTACAATGTTTTGTTCCCTGACTATTATGACATTTCTTTACATATTTGATCTACTTATAATGTTACCTAAATACATTCAGTGTTTACATTGATGGTTATCTTTAATCTATTATAACACATATTATTGGTTTTCTTATTATCTTTTATAGTTTATGATTAGTCCTAGTATCGTTCTCTATATTCGTATTTTTAAATCATTACTTTGACATGGATCAGCTAATGTGCTGTTTCTATTTATAATACATGATACAAATATTATTCATGTCATTTCTTATCTTACTTATTTTATTTGATTTTATTCATCAAAGGTTTTATTGCGCTCACTTAACAGTTTATGTGGGAAACTTGTCTTGTCATTTTGTCTTTGTCATTCTGTTTACTTATGTTGTAGTGTCATTTTATGCAGATAGTGGATTTACCACTGTTCACTTGAATTTCTTCTTTCCTTTCATTCTTTATTGGTTATTATTTTTACTGTTATATTCTTTCTGGTTACTCATTTATAGTTATTCTGGTATCATTCATCCTTCTGGTATTTACTATTATTATGGAACATTTTGTGATGTTACACCATGATACAGGAAGAATAGAATAATAAGTCCTTAAATAAATTGTATACCACCATTATAATATGAGATAAGATATGTAGATAAGAACACTGTAATAAAACTAATCAGAAATAGAATAATATATCGGTGTAAATTAACCAGAGTAAGATTTACTCCAGTAAACTGCATTACAAATGGTAAAAAGGATATAACTTATATATTCCATAATGCAGCAATAAACTGGGTACCGTACTCAATAAATTCCATTGTGAATACAATAATTGGTCTCTAAAGACTAAAGAATGACATCAAATAATAAATTTGATTTAGGATTATGAATAAATTACTGTAAAGCAAGAAAAGTATTCAAAATAGTAAGATGACAATGTACCGGTACTATAAAACAACAATGACACAAATGTAAGCCAGTATGTAAGGTTATGTACCATTGTATTGTTTTAAGTAACAGAAAGAACTAAAAAGCTTTGTAAAAATCCCTGAGTAGTAATTAATAGTGAAAACTGCCTATTAAGTAGTAGATAATGACATTATAACTAAATAATAATGGGTATAATATAAGTTATAACATATAAAAGAAGAAATATGAGACACTGAACCTTGTCAGTAAGTGTAACTAAGAAAAACAAGTTTTTTAATATAAATTATTTAAACAAACTATGTTATATAAAAGATAATAGAAGCAGTAATATTCAAAGAATATTCTAGTAATAAAGAAGTTAGTAAATAATAAAAATAAACCAAAGAAAATAATGAAACCAAATGCATGTAGCCTACTATACCTTCAGAATACAAATTCTGAAGCTAATAACTTACAGAATAAGTAATAAAGACAAAGTTAGGCCTTAAGTGACAAACTATATTGTCAAAGTTGAAGTAAGTTATAAAGAACATGTTAGAGTAGTTAAATGATAAAAAGAAACTTGTATCATCAAAATAAGATTGAAACTAAAATAAGATTGAAGGCGGATACGTACGCCGAAACGCGTCCAACGAAAAACAGTAAGTTTCACATGAAAAAGTTCATTTTTAGATAAGTGAAACTAAAAGTTACTATCTTAAGACAAGGAGCCAATCTTAATTGTTTATATTGTTTAAAACAAATAAGTGTAATGTTAGGTATTTAGTATTGCAATAGAAGTTGAATGAGTGTATCAAGAACAATTTAGAGTAACTGTTTGATAGCACAGGTACGGTACTTATTTTAATCCAAAGAAGGAAAATAAAGTGTGTAGGAGCATGGGCCAGTAGACATGGATAACTGATTTATTGTATATGTAAACAATTAAAGATAAATATTGTAATTATTATAGTGTCAAAGGTGAAAGACAATGATTAAGAATAATTGTCTTGCATTAAAAATCAGAATTAAAAAAACCGGAAAGAAATAATGTTCAAACTAGGGTAGGCCATTATGCCTAGACCAGTTATTTATATTGTTTATAAGAAATAAGGATTAATTTATATCATATGTAGTGTTGTAAAAGAGATAGGAAGTAGTAAATGTCAATTGTGAATAATAATATCATAATAAAATAAAGTGATATTAATATAAGAAGTATAATTAAGATTTTTGTAACCCAGGTTGAGTTAGGCCTAATCAGCCAAATATGATTTTTATAAAACTACAACTCTATTAATCATTGTAAAGCAGTGATACTCAATTATTATTAAGTATCATTGTTTATACAATAAAAAGTAAGTAAAATAAACATTTTTGTATGTAAATAGCAAATCAAATAAGGTAAATGTTAGAATTTTTACTTTGTTAATAATAATCAAAACCCTACTATATGGGGCACCAAAATGTTCATCTCAGAAAATGTGGAGCAATGGTCGTAATGAATTGTTTATTAGAACACATATAAGGGAATAACATTAATTATAAAGATTTAATCGTTTCCAAGCCCTTGGACATACTTGTGTAAAACAATTTATTATAATCTTGAACCCCGGAAAACGATGCTTGAAAGGATCTATTTTAACGAAGTATATCGAATAATTACAAAAATTAAAAGAAATCAAACAATCAGCGATCATCACCTGCCAGTGGAAGCGAGATTCTGACAAAGGTGAGAAGTCAGTCTACAAACGTTTTCCAACGAGGACGCTACGCTTCTCCTGTGACCAATTTTCAGAACTAACCTCAAACAGCTGACCAGATGGGATAACCTCAAAAGTGCAAATTAGGTTAGGCCATATGTAAACAAAGGTCGTCTTAACTTAATATCAGTGAACCTTTACGGAGTACAATGATCGTATAGGGCAGTGGATATTAAATATCAATTAATAAATAAAGTGAATTAAAATAAAAATGCAATAAAGAAGGAAGGGTACAAACAAGCAAGTATAGTGATATTTAAACAATAATATACTAATTATCTTGTTGATTCATCCTCTTCGTTCACTTTATAAATATATTAAATATATAAACTTTCACAATTGAACTTACTTTCATTTATCTTTCCCAAACATTTCGAGGTGATGTTCCTCTTCCTCAGTGGGATTAAATACTTTGTATTTAATAGTATTTAATCCCACTGAGGAAGAGGAACATCACCTCGAAACGTTTGGGAAAGATAAATGAAAGTAAGTTCAATTGTGAAAGTTTATATATATAACAATATACTGTATCGGACTTAAGAAATGTATTCCCTTTTCACTTATCACAGACAATTAGAAATATTTAACCACTGTAACACTCTTTAATCACTGTCACTAATTATTTTAATGATTATTTCATTTGAAATAACTATTTTTTTGTCAACATTAGAAGGTTTCAATGGACAAGCTCACCAAACTTGGTTACGTTAACACTGGGATATAATCCGATATTTATTTTGTTTTTCAACCGTAGATTTAAGTATTTATTTGAATAATTCTATAGTTAATAATCTTTTGTGATGTTTTGTTCTTCAAAGAAGACATTTTCAATACTATATCATGGTCAAAAGAACCTAATAATTTAATAATTGCATAAATACGGAATGCCACTTTTTACGTTCATTAGTGAAGCTAATGTTACCAGCGTTAATCCCAGGGATTGTCTCTAGCTGGGGTCAATCAGTGTATATTATGAATTTATTTTGTTATTGAAGTCAGAAGAAAGTTAATATGAATATAGTAAAATGAAAATAAAAGCATGTTAAGGGATAATAATTGTGTATGAACTATCATTACTATACTCCGGGCCACCTTTTGAACAGACTAAAGTGGAAGCGATGTCGTCGCCTCGTCACACTCGCTTTGGTTGCCAAATGAACCGGCGCGCGATTCAAAGTTGTGCTGTAACCCAAACTGTAACCCACGTGGTCAAGATATTCACAGAGTAAGTAAGTGGGGCAACTCCGCCTTGGCGACAGCATTGCCATAACTCGTGCTGACAGGCGTGCACCCCCTGCTCCTCTCCTTCCATCTGACAACACCATAGGCACTGCCCCTTTCACCCGCTCCTTCCCCTGGCCTACTCCCTCACTTCCACTTTAGTCTGCTCTAAAGGTGGCCCAGAGTATAGTATTAGTGACCGTCTTGCCTTACTTGAAAACTCATACTAGCCGACCTTCACAGGTTATGTTGGCAGCAATTCGTATGGTAAATTATTTGCACGAAAATTCAAATATATCATCGAGTTAGTAGAGGTAATTTTGTGAAACCAGGTGATCATTCCAGGGTGTTAATTAAATTTGGTGTGAACAATCATTATTTTAACCAAAAGGTTGAGATCATACTTGATTTAACCTGCAATGTACTTTCAGAACGACACTACCTTACATCAATAAGGAAGCGATCACCTGAACAACTCTTCACATTTCAAAAACCTTAATTTAATTACAATTCTTAAACGAGTGTTTACCAATATCGAATGTTTTAACAAACTTAAGGGTCAACATAAATACCTCAAGGAAGGGAAATTTACACTGTATTATACATACTATTCGAGTAGATAGAATTACAATTAACTTCAGCTATTCCCTATATTTATGTAAAAGAAGATACTAAAACAGGTAGGTCAACGGCGTCTAATTGCTACAGTACAACTACCAGACCGAGGTTCATCACCATTATTAAATATCTTGTGAATCAGTGTTACACTTCATCATTGTTTACTTTACAGATTTTCTGCAATGAACAGGTGGCGTGGACGCATCAAGTGTCTTTAACGTGAACTAAACTAATTATAAATTATTCTGTAACCATTCAGAATGGGTGCTCAACAATTAAACTCAACATAACTTAAAAAACATTTATTTTATATTGTATTCAACAAAAAGGAGAAAACCGTCACCTTTCATAATTGGCACCCAATGTGGGGCTTATAACCAATCGAAGGCACCAGAAAAATATTTGATTATTACAATATATTACGATATATAAGGCTGACATAGAATAAGTAGTCGAGATAGATGTTATTGGAATGAAGTGGATTTATCAATGATGCTATTAATTTTTTTTAAATCCACTGTGGTTTTAATACAGTTTACAAAAAATAATTAATTTGTATCTGTTGACCTTGGTAACACAAACTAAGTTTTAATTTCTTTAGAATGAAATAAATTAATATTCAAAAAGTTCTTTTTGTCTTATCTAAACTATAAAGTCTTTATTGGTATAACTTACATTACAGTTTTTATTTTACTTCCATGTTCCATAAGGAAATGGAAGTATGGTGATGGAAAAAAAATATCGTGTTCAAGATAATTGCAGATTCTGATTGTACTACCCTCAAAACATGAAAAATAGTAATTTTTTGAAAAGTGTCTGTGTGTTTGTCTGTCTATGTGTAGATTTTTTTCTATGAAAAACGATAAGAGCTGCAAATTCAAACAGAATCAAATAATTTTTTGCATACAGCCCTCATTTGTAGAGTTCTCAAAATCTTTTGTTTTTGGTGAAGATCGGTTAAGGGAAAGGGGTAGTTTACCTGCAACATTTTATGTTTTTACAAGGGTAATTTTTATTATGACGAATGATACCTGCTGCACATTCAAGGAGAATCAAATAATTTTTTGCATAAGTTCCTGAATTGTTATGCACTCAAGGTCTGTTGATTTTGTGGATGATCGCTTAAGGGAAAGGGGTATTTTACCAGCAACACTTTATGTTTTAACAACGGTAATTTTTTCTATGACGAACGATAACAGCCGCAGTGCTATCGACTGCCATCGTCAGTGAAAATCGAGTGCGCTAACGTGAGGTGGTATATGTTAGTGTGCACAGTACTGTGGTTAAGGCTGAAGAAAGAAGTACTGTAGTTTCTATCAAAATATTTCATTTTGAAAATGGTTTTAAATATAAATCTTAGAACATGGAAGTTATATATGGTTCTCCATACCTATATTTTAATAAGTTTTTACAAGTGTACATAAATAATATAAGTTCACTTTCTGGTAATGTCGACTACAGATCCTTCGGATGGCGGGTTGATCCTATCTGGATGAATATTCTGGGTTTCTATCTGGGTTAATTTATTCTGTTCAGCTTCAGAGTCACTTCTGGACATGTAGATATGGTTCGTGGGTATGGTTATATACAATTTCACACTGTGACCTGATACTGTTACTGCTTAACTGATGTGTTAGGGTTACACCTTTCCAGATACCAGAAACTTACACAATTATAACTATCACAATAACTCTATAGAAATTTTTCTCTTGTGTTCGTCACAACTGGGAGACCAAACATCATGGACCAGAGCAGCATTTACTCAATATCGATTCCGAAGGGAGACTGACTTTATGCCAGACATATTTTTAAAACTGAATTTTTATTTGACTGATTGTTTAGTAACCCCTTCTCATTGTACACTTAAAGATAACATATTTTCCTGTAAAAGAAGGTTTCACAACAGAATAATTCATGTTCAAAAACCCTGAAATTTTTACAACAAATTTTATGGGCTATAAAAAATGTTTACTCAAAAAACCCATACATTTATTTACTAATTTTTAAAAACTGTCATCAGATAGGGCTTTTTATTATGAGTACGTATTCTGACATGAGTCCTGTCTCAAAATTGTCCGTACTTCAGTAGTTATCCAAATTAAAGTGTGTTTTGAGTATATGCTACAAAATAATTATGTAATCTCACACACGGGCACTACGTACACTGCTAAGTATCATTATGCACCATTTCACTGCACTTGAAGTTGCTTTCCATGCCTAAAAATACTTAAAACTAACATTTTTTATAATGTTCCTTATCAATTAATTTACAATGTTCGATCTTGCATGCTATCATACATCTTTGCATGCCTTCTTTACACGCTATCATATGGCAATATTGTCTGGTATGCTACATTTGATATGCTATTAGAATGTCCACTGCAATATTGAATATTAAAGTTAAATATAAATTATATTTGTTTTTTTCTTAGAAGAATATATTTACATGTTTTTGATATATTAACACTGTTTCAATAATTTCAAACTATCTACACAAATAAACACACACACACACACACACACACACACACACACACACACACACACACACACACACACACACACACACACACACACACACACACACACACACACACACACACACACACACACACACACACACACACACACACACACACACACACACACACACACACACACACACACACACACACACACACACACACACACACACACACACACACACACACACACACACACATTTATTTACATATATATGTATACAACATAACCTTTGATACTTAGAATTAAATTAGCTATGTAGCATAGACTTTATCACTTGTAGTTTTATTCGAAGAATTCTGTATTTGCTTTAGAAAGTTAATTCACTAAAAGAGTCTAAATAAAAGAAACTTTTTAAACACTTGCAAAAGATACTGCTGCTACTGATATTTAAGTGAAAAGACACACAGCAAATTTGTTTGTTTCATTAAATAAAACTTGCTGCATTTACTTACAAAGTGAGATCAACACTTTTAGTTTATGTCTATAAAAATCATTAGACTTTTTTGTTA
The DNA here is from genome assembly GCA_034769895.1 of Magicicada septendecula. Taxonomy (NCBI): domain Eukaryota; kingdom Metazoa; phylum Arthropoda; class Insecta; order Hemiptera; family Cicadidae; genus Magicicada; species Magicicada septendecula. The sequence continues at coordinate 386,235,783 of CM068374.1, read as the reverse complement.
ATACAAAATTATTGGTATAGTCAATACAGATCTGAATAATAATTTCATTTGATAGGTATAAATTTTATGAAGTCAAACTAGAGATAATTAAAAATATATTGTATACTTACTGAAACTGATAAATTATCTGAAGCTCTATCATCCAAACTTCTTTTCTGAAAATAAAACATACTAAATCATTACCATAGTCAACTCTCAGAATCAATTATCATATGCTCCTAGAATTTGTGTTGATTGCTTTTCTGTGTTAACTGTAATATCCTTCCTGACCACTAGTGTGGGAAATTAAGGGGAGGCTGCATTAGAAAACAGATTGTGTCTTATAGTTCATAAGAGTGTTACACAAGTACTACAGTTAGATAATTATACATCACACACAGCTAGTTTACTGCTGATTATTAAAAAAACATTTCTCTGTATAAAATGAAGTTAGAATAATTGCAAGATTATAAACTGCTAAAAATTTATGAAGAACTTGTTTATTATTTATTTGGTAGGTAAGTGTCAATATTCAAGACCAGTGGCAAAACTCTTTTTTCCTGCCCCCCCCCCACAGGAATCCTTTGGAGGCCCCCTTACTGCCCTAATTTAATTCATGCCATTGTCCCTCTTGAATACTTACCCTTCCTTATAGGTGTGGCAGCTATCAAAATTATAGAATAACTGTTCTTTCTTGTATGATATATACTCAATTAATAAAATATAACTATTCTTTCAATTAAGAGTTTGATTTGTTATTTAGTATATTTTATGTCTTTGATCACTGCAGAAAAATACTAATAACCAGACATGCTGCTAGTAACCAATTATAATTTTGTCATTTTCAACTTAAATGCATATAGAAAAAAGCAGAAATTTTATTAAATTTTATAATTATAAGTATGATACTACTGACTCGGAACACTACATTTTTATTGGTAAAAATATACAATTTTTACCTTATAGCCTGAATCAGTTTTTGCTTATTATATATCTGACAAAGCTTATAATAAGCGAAAACTGGTTCAGGCTATAAGGTAAAAATTTTACATTTTTACCAATAAAAAAACGTAGTGTTCCGAGTTAGTAGTATTATACTTATAATTAGTTTATCAATGGACACATCACGGACAACAAAATCAAATAAATTTTATACTTCATAAAATTTATGAAAGTGAAAGTTTATATTGTACACTTTATTAAAAAAAAATCTTATTTCACCTTTCAAACTTTCTGTCGTCTACTTACAGATTTACAACTTGTAACAATTTTAATGTAGGACTAATCTTGGCACTGAACTTCAATAACAATATTCTGATATAAAAACATTTTATATTTCAAACATAGGAATTTTGTATCTCAAAACACGACTTAGTACGGAGTAATATAAAAATGTAACTTTAAGATTTCTAGCATTTACAAGTAATAATAATAATAATAATAATAATAATAATAATAATAATAATAATATTTCATTAGTGTATTAAAAATATAGGTGTACATAATTTTCAATTAGTAGTAGCAATTTCAATATTCTTTTCTTTTATTTGAAATTTTGTGATCTTACCGCATTGTGAGATGCATAAATGTGTATTATTTAATTGATATCAATATTGATCTAGCAGTTTCATTTTCCACACTTAGTACACTAAGTCCACAGAGACATTGTACTGTGCAGATAATTCTTAATCAATTTCAGATTGGAGAATGTTTGCTCCGCCATATCATGATGGCCTTGGTGCATTCACAACTAGAATCACTTCTCTACACCTATTGTGCAGTTAACCATATACAGTAATTTATACTCTCAAAGTACATCATTAGGTACTGGTAAAATAATAGTGAAAAATATGTATTGGTTTCGCGTGTTAAATATATATATATATATATATATATATATATATATATATTATAATACTTATAACTATTTTACCTCAAGATGTATTTTTTCCTTTAGGGACATGTTTCGGGAGATCCTGTTCTCCCATCTTCAACCTTCGCCATCTTGCTTCTGGTGCAGTATTTGTGTGTTGGCTTCTGGATGTTATTATGGTGGTTTGTTGGTCTTTGGTCCTTCAATGTTGCATTATTGTGTGTGGTTGTGGTATCTGTTTTTGTATTTTGTGTATTTTCGATGTTGAGTGCTTTGAATATTGTGTCATGTTTTGTATTGATTTGTATTTGTTCTGGTATTAATTTGTTTTGTGTTTTATGTTTGTAAATCTGTAAATTTTCCCAAATGTCCATTATGGTGCCTTTGTGTGGTATATGTTTTATTAGTGTTACATTGGTTATGTCTGGGAACTCATGTCCTGTGTTTATTGCATGTGTGGCTAAATTGGATTTATATATGTTTGGTTTTTTTGTATGCATTTAGGTGTTCAAAATAACGTTTTTTCAGCTGTTTTTTTGTTTGTCCTATATAACATTTATTGCAATCTTGGCATTCAATTTTGTATATACTGTTGGTTGTTGTATTATCTTTGTTGTGTGAGTTATTTAGATTTTGTAATTTATTTTTATTAGTTTTGTATGCTATTTTTATATCTGTTTTTAAATAGTTTTGTTAGTTTTGACATTTTATTATTTATATATGTGAATGTGGCCCATTTTTTGTTGTTGTTATTATTTATGTGTTGTTCCGTTTGATTAATTCTTAATTGTTCAGTTTTTATTTTGTATTTGATTTTATTTTCTATTTTGATCATAGTATTTTTATTGTATCCATTTGCATAACCAATTTGGTATATTATATTTCTTTCTTTGTCAGTTTCTTGTTTGTTTAGGGGTATTTTGTACATTCTGTTAAATAACGAATAAAATGCTGCCATTTTATGTTGTGTTGGGTGGTCAGAATGGTTAGGTATAATGATGTTAGTGGAAGTTGGTTTTCTATATATTGCATATTGTATGTGTTTGTTGTATCTTGTGATGGTTATGTCTAAATAGTTGATTTTGTTATGTTTTTCTTTTTCTTCTGTGAATTGTATTTTGGGATGTATGTTATTGATTTGTTTCAGTATGTTCTCTGCATTTGTGTTTTTGTTATTTGATACATATAGTCCATCATCTACATATCTTATCCATATGCCATCTGGGTCATGTGTTTTTATGATATTTTGTATTTTGGTGTCTATATGTTGTAGGAATATTTCTGCTATTATGCTTGATAATGGTGATCCCATTGCTAAACCTTCTTTCTGTTGATAAATTTTGCTATTAAATTCAAAGTAATTTTGTTTTAGTATTAGTTGGAGACTATTTTTTATTTCAGTTATATATTGTTTGTTTTCATTTTGTTCTATAAGTTTGTTTATTATTATGTCAATTGTTTCTTCTACTGGGATATTAGTGTACATGTTTGTTATGTCATATGATGTGAAAAATGTATTTTCATTTATATTTATTATTTTTAGTTTGTCTATTAATTCGTATGTGTTTTTTATGTTATGATGGTTATTTGTTAGTTTTTGTGCTATTATTCTTGCTATTTTGTATGTAGGAGCTTTTTTGAAATTGATTAATGGACGTATTGGGTTGTTTAATTTGTGTATTTTTATTAGGCTGTTCATTTTAGGTGGTTCTGGATTATTGTTTATATATATGTCTATGTTTTTATTGTTGAAAATGTTTTTATTTGTTTTTATTAGTTTTATTGTTTGTTTAAGATAGTTTTCTGTTGGGTTTTTATCTAGTTGTACGCATTTATTATTGTTGATGAAGTCTTCGGTTTTTTTGATGTAGTCTGTTTTATCAATGATTACTGTTGCTTGACTTTTGTCTGCTTTTTTTATTATTAAATTATTGTTCTTTACTTTATTTTTAATTTCTTTTATTGTTTTATTGTTTTTCTTTTGTTTATCTTTTTTTTTCATTTTGCTAGTGATTATTTTGTTAATTATATGTGTTGCTTCTGTTCTTTTTTCTTCTTGTATATTGTCTTTTATTAGGTTAATGGCAAATTCTGTTTCTACTATTAAATTTTCTAGATTTTTGTTTGCATTTTGGGTTATGTTAGTTTTTGACATATTGTTTAAATATTCTGTTTCTTTTTTGTTAAATTCTGTATTGCTGAGGTTAATGGTTCAAGGGTAAAATGTGTGTTTATTTTTGTTTTTTTGTTCTTGATTTTTGTTTTGTTGTTTTAATGTGTTAAGTTTTTTGTTGATTGTATAAGTCTTTTTGTTTTTCTCAAATCTTATTTTATTTTCTATGTTATTGTATTTATTGTTCCAAGTGATTGGATGTAATAAATTTGTTAGCTCTAAGTGTAGTTTGTATATGTCTAGTGTTATGCTATTTTTCTTACTGTATAATTGATTAATTTCGTTTTGTATCCATAGCCTTTGTGCTTGTTTTATAGTTTTTTGTGCAGTCATATTTTTGTTGTTTGTGTTTATGTTGATGTATTTAGGTGTTAATTTATGTTTTTGGCATTGTCTATTGAAGTATATGTTTATGTTTGTGTTCATTAGTTGTTTTTTTATTAACACCTAAATACATCAACATAAACACAAACAACAAAAATATGACTGCACAAAAAACTATAAAACAAGCACAAAGGCTATGGATACAAAACGAAATTAATCAATTATACAGTAAGAAAAATAGCATAACACTAGACATATACAAACTACACTTAGAGCTAACAAATTTATTACATCCAATCACTTGGAACAATAAATACAATAACATAGAAAATAAAATAAGATTTGAGAAAAACAAAAAGACTTATACAATCAACAAAAAACTTAACACATTAAAACAACAAAACAAAAATCAAGAACAAAAAAACAAAAATAAACACACATTTTACCCTCGAACCATTAACCTCAGCAATACAGAATTTAACAAAAAAGAAACAGAATATTTAAACAATATGTCAAAAACTAACATAACCCAAAATGCAAACAAAAATCTAGAAAATTTAATAGTAGAAACAGAATTTGCCATTAACCTAATAAAAGACAATATACAAGAAGAAAAAAGAACAGAAGCAACACATATAATTAAAAAAATAATCACTAGCGAAATGAAAAAAAAAGATAAACAAAAGAAAAACAATAAAACAATAAAAGAAATTAAAAATAAAGTAAAGAACAATAATTTAATAATAACTAAAGCAGACAAAAGTCAAGCAACAGTAATCATTGATAAAACAGACTACATCAAAAAAACCGAAGACTTCATCAACAATAATAAATGTGTACAACTAGATAAAAACCCAACAGAAAACTATCTTAAACAAACAATAAAACAAATAAAAACAAATAAAAACATTTTCAACAATAAAAACATAGACATATATATAAACAATAATCCAGAACCACCTAAAATGAACAGCCTAATAAAAATACACAAATTAAACAACCCAATACGTCCATTAATCAATTTAAAAAAAGCTCCTACATACAAAATAGCAAGAATAATAGCACAAAAACTAAAAAATAACCATCTAACAAATAACCATCATAACATAAAAAACACATACGAATTAATAGACAAACTAAAAATAATAAATATAAATGAAAATACATTTTTCACATCATATGACATAACAAACATGTACACTAATATCCCAGTAGAAGAAACAATTGACATAATAATAAACAAACTTATAGAACAAAATGAAAACAAACAATATATAACTGAAATAAAAAATAATCTCCAACTAATACTGAAACAAAATTACTTTGAATTTAATAGCAAAATTTATCAACAGAAAGAAGGTTTAGCAATGGGATCACCATTATCAAGCATAATAGCAGAAATATTCCTACAACATATAGACACCAAAATACAAAATATCATAAAAACACATGACCCAGATGGCATATGGATAAGATATGTAGATGATGGACTATATGTATCAAATAACAAAAACACAAATGCAGAGAACATACTGAAACAAATCAATAACATACATCCCAAAATACAATTCACAGAAGAAAAAGAAAAACATAACAAAATCAACTATTTAGACATAACCATCACAAGATACAACAAACACATACAATATGCAATATATAGAAAACCAACTTCCACTAACATCATTATACCTAACCATTCTGACCACCCAACACAACATAAAATGGCAGCATTTTATTCGTTATTTAACAGAATGTACAAAATACCCCTAAACAAACAAGAAACTGACAAAGAAAGAAATATAATATACCAAATTGGTTATGCAAATGGATACAATAAAAATACTATGATCAAAATAGAAAATAAAATCAAATACAAAATAAAAACTGAACAATTAAGAATTAATCAAACGGAACAACACATAAATAATAACAACAACAAAAAATGGGCCACATTCACATATATAAATAATAAAATGTCAAAACTAACAAAACTATTTAAAAACACAGATATAAAAATAGCATACAAAACTAATAAAAATAAATTACAAAATCTAAATAACTCACACAACAAAGATAATACAACAACCAACGGTATATACAAAATTGAATGCCAAGATTGCAATAAATGTTATATAGGACAAACAAAAAAACAGCTGAAAAAACGTTATTTTGAACACCTAAATGCATACAAAAAACCAAACATATATAAATCCAATTTAGCCACACATGCAATAAACACAGGACATGAGTTCCCAGACATAACCAATGTAACACTAATAATACATATACCACACAAAGGCACCATAATGAACATTTGGGAAAATTTACAGATTTACAAACATAAAACACAAAACAAATTAATACCAGAACAAATACAAATCAATACAAAACATGACACAATATTCAAAGCACTCAACATCGAAAATACACAAAATACAAAAACAGATACCACAACCACACACAATAATGCAACATTGAAGGACCAAAGACCAACAAACCACCATAATAACATCCAGAAGCCAACACACAAATACTGCACCAGAAGCAAGATGGCGAAGGTTGAAGATGGGAGAACAGGATCTCCCGAAACATGTCCCTAAAGGAAAAAATACATCTTGAGGTAAAATAGTTATAAGTATTATAGTATTATATACATCAAGAAACGGACTGTAGCAGAAAGTGATTGAAATATATATATATATATATATATATATATATATATATTGTAGCATGACAGATAATCCACTTAAATCAATTACCGTATTTTCTCGCATAATTAACGCACTTTTTTGACGAAAAATACCGGCGAAAATTTCGGGTGCGTAAATTATTCGAGGATTTCAGATATACCCAAATTTCATTTGAAATTTATTGACATTTAAAAGATACATTAAATATACTGTACTGTATTATACACAAAATCAGTTCAACTCATTGAACTTATCGTCATTTGGCGTAAAATTACGGTTGAGTTTTCTTCTGAACAATCAAATAGAGTACATTAGGCAAGTTGGAGTTAATGATGTTAATAATAAGATAGAGCAAACTAATAAATAATCAATTTTTTTTATACCGAGGAGGAGTATATATAACGATTCATAATATGTCGTCATATTTGAGCATTTTATGAAAGGGTCAGGCTGTGGCCGTAAGCAAGACAGAGAGCGTATAATATGCAACTATCTCACTCTAACTTCTTCACAGTGAAGCACGCGGACGGATCAGACGTGAATTTTACTCAATTCATTTTTGCAGTTCAACCTGCGATAACTTCAAAACCAATAAATATACAGCAATTCTGAAAACTGCATTGTGTTCAGTAATTAAAGCTCTATAAGTAGCCAAAATCTCAATTAATATAATTATCAATTACAGAAGATGCACAGAAGAACGTGTTTTTTTAGACGTTTCTATTGGTTTAGCATTTGTATTTGTACACTGTACTCTTTAAAAAGACACGCAAACACAGACTGCGGGTAGCAAGTGTACCCGAAACACTCGTAAAATGAGTTTCTACCAGACTGGAATAAATCGTCACTAATCACGTCTTCGCTGATTCACTCACCGGACTGAATACCGCAGTGAGTAATAACACGAAGTTGCACGAGGGTTTGAAATGCTAGGTTGTGCAATAGGAAAGCTACTACTTGACATCTTTATTTCGAAACGCATCCGGAACTGCGTGATGAAATCATCGAGAAAGTGGGTGCGTCAAATACGCGAATATTTCTTTTTTCCCACTTTGAAGCCCCCAGAAATGGGATGCGTAAATTATGCGGGGGCGTTAATTATGCGAGAAAATACGGTACCAGATGATCATTAGTAAAAATCAAGTATATGGAATATCCAGAAAGATCCAAATGAAAACCAAATAAAAAGCACAATAAATTACCATTATAACAAGAAAAAGTAAACATAAAGAAAAAATCTGCAACTAATATGAATGTACAACAAAATAAAACCACAGAAAACTAAAATTAAAAGAACAATAGTACCCAGGTAGGATAGGAGTAGGTAAGGAAGCTACCCAGACCAAGTAAACAGACCAGTATAAACAAAAGTAAATAATAACGAAATGGTACTGAAGAAACCAAGAACGAAGAAGGAAGATATCCAAAACAAACAAATATACCTGATGAACACAACAAATACAAGTGAAGATCACATAGAACAGAGGAAGTAGAACACGACCAATACCCAATAGAAACCCAATAGGGAGAAAACAAAAACCCCAAAAGAAAGTAAATGTCACAATAGAAAGTATAACACCCCAACAAACCATAAACTCATGTAAAACAAATAAAAACAAAAAGTGTTTAAAGTGCTAAGTAGAAGTGCACCCAAGAAAGTTATTGTATAATTTAAATAGACAAATCTTAACAGTTCACCCATGATTAAACAATTTGATATTATAAAACTATGAAAGGACTAGTGATAGTATCAAGAAATAACAAGGGACAAGTGCAAGTTATTAGATTATCATAAATAAACTTTGAGAAGGTACATGAATTACTGTACATTTAAATAACTTTAAGTGTTTTTAAAAATAGTATCATGAATGATATTTAATCAAATAATATGGTGAAGGAGCAATGAATACTCTTTCTAATAAAATGCCACTGTTTATATGAGAACATTCAATGGAATAAATAATATAAATAGATAGCTTGGAGTTAGTACATAAAGTGAGGGGGAATACATCCCTAAAATTAAGAAAAACAGTTAAGACTGTAACCAAATAGTTTTAATGGAGTGTTAAAAATTTAATGGAACAAAATGTTAGGTTCCAATTTCAATATATGAACTCTATAAATAAGATTTAGAAATAGAGATTAATCCTTGTATTTATAAAATGTTATTTTGTTTAGTAGTTTGAATTAGGAATGCCATATCTGAATGTGTATATCATTCCTATATAGTAAAATGTTTTTTAGAAGTTACTGTAAGTAGTCAGTACAAAAAAGGGTATGATTCTAAATACTAGATTTAATGTTAAATAATTGTTATGTTTTAATTGTTTAAAATCAATACTAAAGGTTATATTAGTAAAAGAAGAAATTATTAATGAATATTATATTAGAATAGAAGTTCAGAAAAGGGTATGAGCTAACGGTATTATTAAAAACTTTGTAAGTAACAACAGATAAAATCTAGGCCAGATAGTAAATTTAGACTACATTATAATGGACAAATCTAGTCCTATAAACCAACTAAACTGATGAAATTTATGTAAGATAAACCCACCATATAGTAAGACAATGTAACTTATACTTTATAAAGATATTGTCAGAAGATAAGTAAAATTATAAATAAAAATGAAATGTATTAACTAAAATTTCAGAGGAGGAGTCATAGATAAATGAATTATATTTAAAAACAATAACTAATGAACAAAATTGCAAGAAATTAAGGAAAGATAAACAATTATATCAATCTTAGATTCAGTATAATAATAATTATATCAGAGAAAATGGCTATTATCTAGACAAGGACAGGAAACACAAATGTAAGCCTACTTTTCCAACATGAAAGAAATATAACTTTTTTAAATAAAAACTTTGTAAAACTATATTAATTAGTATCAAAATAAGCAAAATAGATTAAAGAAACCAAATATGTATTTAGTATTTCATATAGTTAAATAATAACGAAAATATTTTCCGTGTATAATGTATTCAAATAAAATGTATCGGAAGCTAAGATAATTTGAAACAATGTATGATCTATATTAAATTGGCTAAGAATTTCAGGAGACGAAGGAAATGAGAACAGTTAATTATTATCTGTTGAAGCGAACACTTAAACGAGGTTTTGCTCCGTATAACCTATATTAATGGCGTGCGATACTTAAGTCGAGTTCAGTGCAAATTTTGTGAAATTTTAAATTTTGAATTTTAACTTGAGAAGCAGTGAAAACAAACAATAAACAGTGAACTACAGATAAACAGAACCACATACGCCTAAATTATTGAACTAACACCACTACAAATAAATTTTACTGACGAAACAAAAAGGGTTATATACGACACATTTAACCAAAGTGAAATAGACATAATAACACACATTTACACCAAGTGAACTAATAAACACTACACCAGGAACACTCATTTAACTCCAGAACTAATATCCACAATTGCTGAGACGAGGAAACGGTGAAAGGACATCTTTATTGTAAGAAATATTCGTCGAGGTGATTGACATTCAACTACGCATACTTCTGTCAGCCATTTTGATTTTCCCAGCATTCTATTCGAGGTGGAACAAATGAACGTCTAGTCTGCATTGTTCGAATATTATACTATATAAACTTTCTATATTGATTAATAACTTACTTTGTAATTGTTAGTTTTAAGACATTTTTATTGTAAGTGTTATACTTTCTTAGCCCTACCCTTCTCTGGCTATTCTAACATAACCGTTAAAAGAAAAATCTTTTATATACACTATTAATGTAAAGTTTTTGTCGACCGGCCCTGAGTAACGAGTCGATACTGTTGTCAACCATCGATTACTATCGATAATTTTAATAAATTGTTAATAAACAATCTAATTCTGCAAATTGGTTGAATTTTACTTTAAATATAATTAAAGAATAAGTTAATTCAAGAACACGGACTAACCAAAAGGCGGTATTTACGAAAATAAGGAGCATATTGAAGAAGAAGAAGAGCCGTCTATCGACCAGTACCGGAGTTAACCATATTAACTTAGAAGTTATTCATAGAAAGTGACACCACAACACTATCAACCATAATATAATTAAAATTTTTACACCAGACAATAACGAAATTTATTTCCTAAATACAGATAACAAAAAACCCGAACAAATATTTTTTCAGAAAAAACAAATTTTTTTTTATTTTGAAATAATTTTTTTTTTAATTTCAAGTTTAACAAATTATAACATTATTATTTTGTAACCACGAGATAACGTTACAAAAAATATATATATATATTGCAACGATACGTTTAGCATAAGTCTCCGTATCAACCCCTGACTCCAGTATGAGAACATACGAATGCACGTATGAGTCGTGTGAAAGATGTAAATAATGAAAATAATGTAATAATTAAGCGTTAGGTATAAGACATAAATAAAAGAAACAAACGTATTAATTAATTTTAAATAAGGAAATAATTGTAAGTGAACATGCAAATGGAATTGCCATGTCTTGTTGGTTTTAAACGCAGCGAAGGAAGACGTAACACGCCTCGACCGGCAGCTGTGATGTCATTGCTGCAGGCAACCATTTGGTATCAGTTTGTGTGTGTGTGTGTTAGTGTTAGTGTGTAAATGAAGAACAAGTTGAATTATGTATACGATTATAGAAAATTTTACACAGTTTTTTTAGTGCTGAACGAAAACCAGAAGTCACACGAATCAGAGACATATGTAGAAACACAGCTGGCACCCGGCGCTAGTATTTGATACTAAGAGGTCTATGATCATGGGAACCGTTCAGTTACCATGTGAAATTTTGCCATAACTTCCATAGTGTACACACCTTAATGTTCATAATTTGCATAGGTTAAGTTTATTAATGTACCTAATGATTTGTCAAATAATATTTATAAAAAAGTGTGCGCTTCATAGAAAGATGTGTAGGTTGTAATTAGTTAATAAACCGACGCGCTGACTTGTTCAACTCTGTCCGAACAGTTTTCAACAGGAGGTGAACGCCGGCACGCCGGCAGGAGTATAAAACCCCAGCGAGCGACACACTCTTACTCAGATCATCAACAGACAGCACGTGAAGTCCACGCATCTTGCCACCGCAGATTTTACAAAGTTTAAGTAATGTTTTAAATCGTATTACGTAAACTAAAGTGCGATGGAACTGGCAGTACGTTGGTGAAAGTAATTAGTGATATACACGAGTTATTTAAAAGATAATAATACCGTAAACTACGAGGAGTCGAAACGTCGTCGATGAACTTCAAGAAGTCCACGTAGAACTTCGAGACATCCACGAGGGAAAAGACAAGGAGAGGAGAGGAAACAGAACAATATACTAGAGGACGCAGGGACAGCCACATGCAGCTACAGCCAGCCGTACATCATCACGACCAGATATCCATGGCCGACCAGATATCCATGGCAGAACTCAGCATCCATTAGATGGAGAGAGTAATTCCAAATGACGCAGAGACAGAGAAGGTGATACGGAAGGGGATTCCAAAACTCGAGAGTCCAGGTGAAGGTAACAACACAGTTAAATGGTTGCAGAAATATGCAGGTGAAGTCAGACATTTATTCAATCTTATAAATGACCCTGAGTCTATCAAAAGAAGGTTCTAGATTCCATATCCAAGTTTACATAAACTTTATTATTTTTATTTGCATAATGAATAATTAATAAAAGTTCAGAGAATAATAATTTATAACAAAGAACATAAAACTTATTAATCTCATAAATAAATGGTAATTAGAGAAACCATATTTTATTATATTTTTATATTATAATTAAATAATTAAAATCAAGTAACTGTAACGTAAAATCTAGTACGAAAGTTTACTTCAATTGTAGATTTTAATTAATTGAGACATAGTAGTATAGTTAAATAAAGTAATAGAATGGTCTCTATTAGAATTTTTGTAAATGTTTAATTATTTATTTGTTTAATTAAGTGGTTCATAATAAGAAAAACGACACTTGCTAAGTCAATATTAATATTCAATTTCGTACGTGTTAATCACGCATTGTAATAATATATGTATTATGTAGTATATGTCTGTGTAAATATTGCAGGTCAAATAAGTCTTATTTTTGTGTATAATGTGTCTTAGACTATAAGAGCTAAGATTTTGCCACGTTATAATTATACGATATTTGTATAAGTGAATATAAGGGTTTCAATATTAGTTAACCGACACACTAATTAATAACATGACAATTTGCAGTTTTTAATTAATAAACAAAATGAGTATATTTTATTAACAAAGTCATACTAATTTCACAACCAGTACTAAATCCTCTGTACTCTTTACTTGTAACGATATTCACGTGCTTATCCACCCTCAATTAACTACCAAAACCTGCGACCTAGCTGGGAAATATCAAGGTAAATACTGCAGAAGAAGAGTATACCTTCGAGATGTGGGTAAGTTCACACTAATGAGTAATAGCATATGTGCAAAAGTGAGTTGTTAAGAGTATCGTTGCAATATATATATATATATATATATATATATATATATATATATATATTGTAGCATGACAGATAAGCCCATAAAAATGAATGGTAAAATGATCATAAAAATAAAATAATAACATTGTTAAATCCGAGAAAGCAAAATAATATAAAGAATTAATTAAGAACCACCGTGGAATACAATCATTGATTAAAATAAAAGTTCATGTAAAACTAAGGTTACAGCGAGTGATGAATCATCAACATAAATTTAAAAACTAAATATGAAAAAAAAGGTAATACCCAGGTAGGATAGGAGTAGGTAAGGAAGAAACCCAGAAAATGACTAAACCCACAACAAGAAAAGAAAATATGTTGTAAGAAACAAGAAGAGTAGGTGAGGAAGAAACACAAAACCTGATGACATCCACAAGAAGATGAAGGAAATAATTTTATAAGAAACGAGAAGAACAGAAGGGATCAATGAAGAAACAAGAACAAGACAGCATCTACAAGAAGAAGGAGTGCTCTTATAAAAAAAAAAACCCAAACCCAAAAATAAATATAATAATAATAAATAAAAGTATAACAAAATATCAAATGTAAAAACCACATGTACAATAGATGTAAGACAAAAAGTGTATAGAGTAAGAATTGAAAGTGAACCAATGTGAGATAATAATATAATACCAAAAAAAAAACTTCATAATATTCTATAAATAGATTTCTTGATTCTAGTAGAACTATATAACTATTGAGAATTAAAATCAAGGAATAAAAAGAGAATCAGTGCAAGTTTTAGTGTTATAAAAAATAAACCTTATGTTTCAATATTGATGTTCACAAACTAAGTAGATGGTGAAATATTACAACTGTAAAGTGCTTTAATTTGTGTTCATGAATAATGTAAATAAATTATTATCATGACCGATAATACATGTGTTTTTTAGATAACTGCCACTCTTTTTATATAACATTCATTAGAATGACTAAAATAAAACAAGAGCAGGCCATAATAAAAGTGAAGTGACAAAATATCATTACCCCAATAACAAAAAGAAACAGATAAAAACTGATATTTGAACCTAGTTTAAGAAATAGAATAAGATTATAATAATTATGTTTTGTTTATATAGAATAAGGTATTAGAAATAAGCAAGTTTAAAAATGTCAGAACAACATCATTTATTTATAATATATTTATTATGTTAATCATTGAGTATTAAATGTCTGATTTGGAAAGACAAATGTTAATTTGAATTAGGTGTTATGTATTAATAGTATGAACCATATACTAATTGTTATTTTGTTTACAATAAGAAAATGTTAATTTATGTCACAATAGCAATGAAAGTCAGAGAGGGTATAAATCAATATGTGTTATTTAAAAAACTTTGTATGTAAAAACTGTTAGAAATCTAGGCCAAATGTTAAAAACTAAACAGCATCAAATTTGATGAAATAAGTACAGAAAGACAATTAAACTGAAGGAATTTATATAAGGTAAATCAGTAATAAAGTCATATAATTGGAAATATAAGTAAGGAAGATTCAGTAAAATTATAGCCAGAATTATTGTTAAAAATGGAAATGTAAAAACTCAAAATTTAGAGAGGGGAGTCATATATTACTGCATAATATTTTAAAACATAACCGATTAATCTAATTGCAAGAAATTAAGGGAAGATAAACCTTTTATTACAATCTGAGATATAATATAATCATTAATATAACTTGTAAAATGGCTTCATTTAAAAGACAAGGACAGGAAGTGAATGTAAAACTTACAATTACAAAATGAAGTAAAAAATACCATTTTAGGTAAAAAACTTAATAAAACTACATTATTTGGTATCAAATTAAGCAGAATGAACTGAAGAAGAAGATTAAGTATTTATTAGTTAATAAATTTGAAGAATAACAAAAATATAATCAGTTATATAATGTAACTTTCTCACATGCACAGGATGCAAATAAATGTGGAACAATGTATTGAATAAGATTGGTTTGGCTAAGACTTTAGCCGAAGACGAAGGAAGTAAGTTAGTTAATTATTTGACGTTGAATAGCACACTCGATGCGTGTACTTGGTAAACCTTAACCTGATTTCTACTACCGTAATGGCGAATGTTTTATAAGCCTAAAGTGCAAAAACGAGAGTTTCGGTAAAAACACATTTTTAAACGGAGACCAAGTGAAATAAATACCTACAGACATTCAATTAATACTACACAGAACGGAACACCAGTGAAAATAACATTTAAACAACTAAAACAGTAATTACACTTCACCACACAAAAGTGCAAATATCAGCCTAATAGACAAAAGTGAAATTGACTTATTACTACACTATTTTTCAAAGTACAACACTAACACTGAACCAGAGACACTCCACCAACACAAGAAGGAAGAATTGCAGCCACAAGGACGAAAATTCAGAGGGAAAACATCTTTTATTGAACTTTGAAACAGCGAGGTGACTTCGTCTTACGTCTGGACTACTAGCGGCAGCCATCACTGATTACCCACAATACAACGCAACCCTGCCTATACAACTGAATGGTTTGAAATCTGCTCATTTACCATTATATATTAACTATCATATCTGTATTTTAATCTTTAAGGATATATATTTGTAATGTTATACTTTATAAACTTTGCCCTTATTTCTCTGACTTTACCTAAAATAACTGCTAAAAGAATCCTAATATAAATAACTGTACAAATTAACGATACCCTGAGAATCGATTTACATATCGATAAAGATTCGAATAATAAATAATTGTTAATAAAGTTTCTTATATATTACATAATTGAACATTTTTTCATTCCTAAAATATAATTAACTTAATAGGTAAATTTAATAGAGTTAACTACCAGAATCTCACCACCCGAAGGAAGATAACCTCCAAACAAGAAAAATATACAAATCGATTGTTATTGGAGACAATCCTATCAAGTGGCGAGAGGATTTTAAAAATCCTGAAAAGGCATTAAAATAATAAAAACAAATAACAAAAGTTTCGGAACACGACAGAACATAATTAATTAATTGATTTTAATTAATTATAAAATAAAATAAATTTATAAACAACAAAATTTTTTTTTACACAAACAAAATTAACAAATTTATAATTATTGATCGGTAATTATCGTAACAATATATATATACATATGTTGTAGCATGACAGATAATCCACTAAACATTAATTCCATTAAGATCATAAAAACAATTAAATTACATATAACCAAGAATTTCAAATGAAAATAAAATTACACTTCAAAGACAAACACCACTATAAAAAAAAAGTAATTAGTAATAAAAAAGCAACAATAAAATTCAAGAAAATAAATTAAAGGAAACTAATACTAAAAAATCAGGAGATTACCCAGGAGATTAGGAGCATGCAATAAATAAGATAATCCAAACCCAAGAAAGAAGAGGAAGTTTAGTAGCAGGTGATAAACAAGATATCCCGAAATCAAGAAAGAAGAGTAAAGTTAGTAGCATGCAATAAAGAAGATACTCCGAACCCAAGAGAGAAGAGGAAGTTTAGTAGCATGATAAAGAAGATACCCCAAACCCAAGAAGGAAGAAGAGAAGAAAGGAAGATATAGGATGGAAAAACCACAATAAAAACCTATTATTAACGACCAGGAACCCCAAACCAAATGTTAATACCACAAAAGAAAGTATAACACCCCAAAACCTTATGAAATTTTAACTTAATTATAGACAAAAGTATTTAGTAGTATGATAAGAAGTTAACCAACTAAAGTTATTATATGGTAAAATAAACAAATCTTCACAGTCCATTATGACAAAAGGTTTGGTCTGAGAATATAATAAAACTCAAATATAAGTCAGAACCAACAGTGAATGTGTACCAGTGGAAGTGGTTTTAAGTATAATAAACTTCAAGTTAATGTGTAACTATAACTTAAACAAGGTGCTATTAAATAACTTTTATATTTTATAATTAACAGGTGATGAAATATTGAAATGACAAATATTTCCTATATTTCATATATAAGGTCATTTTTTTATATCAAAACATTGATAGTAATGCCAATAATAAAGAAAGTATGTGGGGGAATGTTTACTGTACAAGGGGATTAAAGATAATAATATAGTATAATCAGAAAAGACTGAAAGTAACTTAAGTTAAATAAAGTTTAAGAAATTTAAATGGCTAATAATGTTTAGAGCTAAGAACTCCAACTTTCAAAGAGTTCCTATAGAATAAGGTTTTTATTTAGTGTAAGATGTTTTAGTTACATAACAGCATGCATACAGATTAAAATGTTTAGGTATGGATGCTGTATCAGTTTATAAAATGTTTAAAATGTATGTTCAAAATAGTTCCAACCAACATGTCTAACTTTGAAGACTGCTAATTCATGTCAAATATTATTTTTTGTATTAGTAGCATGAATTATATGCTACTGGTATCAGTAGTTATGTAAGCAATTTTATTTCATGTTATGTTAACTTTTAAAAGTCAGAGGAGGTGTAGAATTAACTTTATTTGAAAAAACCAGATATGTAAAATACTAAACTCTAGGCCAAATAATGAATTCCCCAAAATTAATATAAACTAGTTAATTAACCAATGAACCATGTAAAATAACAAGATTTATGTAAGGTGGATCGATAACTAACTACTGTAAATGATCTTATGCTTTAAAAGAGTAGTATAGAAAAATGTCTTAAATTATATAAATTTTCGAAATGTAAAAACTAACTATTTCAGAGGAGAAATAGTAAATTAATGAATTATCACTAAAAGACAGTTCAAATGTTAAATTTATAAGGGATTAAGGAAAGCAAAAGATTTGTGACCATTTGAAATTTATTATAATTATATTTATAACACCTAAAATGGCAGTAATTGTGTACAAGAACAGGAAACCGAATTTTGGGCCTAGATTTCCAAAAAGACAGAAATATGGCTATTTTAACAAAAATCTCAACAAGTATGGACTATGACATATCAAATTAAACAGAATGAGATAAATAAACCAATTATGTGGTTAATAGTTCATAAAAGCAATCAATAAACTAAAAATATTCCATATATAATGTACTTTATAATTATGTAGATAGGAAGTGAAAATTATTTTAACAATACTTTTCCAATATTAACTTGGCAAGATATTTCCTAAGACGAAGGAAGTAAAACAGTTCTTTGTTAACATTCAACGGGAACGGTTGATGCTCGATCGCGTTCTAAAACCGTATAACGAATTGTAATGGAGTATAAAGCGAAAATCAGTGAAAACGAGAGTTAACTAAATTGACACTTTTTGACTTAAAATCAGTGAAATACTCTACCACAACAGTGAAAACAAACAATACACAACACAATGCAAGTGAATTAAACCGGTCAAACAACCTAACATTAATAATTCACTTCGTAACAATTTCTCGAATTTTTGGCCATAACCAGCAAACATTCAATAAATCTAAAATAAGACAATTAACACCAGTGAACACTGAACACTTATCCAGGATACCAGAACAACACAATAGACAATATACACTATCACGGAGACCAATAAAACAGTTGTGAAGGTGTTTTATTATCAGAATTTCCAACCATCAATTCACAGTAATATTCTACAGCGAGATGTGCCGCCATTGTGAATTTCCCATGATGCAAAGTATCAACCAGCAACGAAGTCGTCTAGTCAACTATTGGGTATAAAGTGTATACTACAAACATTATATATTATTAGCAAATTGTCATTTATTACTTTTAAGAATTATTTTTGTACATGTTATACTTTCTATGCCTGCTCCCTTCTCTGACTATATAATTATAATCGTTGAAAGAACCTTTTTTGATATTTATATAAAAATAACCTGTAACTGCAACTCGATATATCCCTGTGAAAGAGTCGAATAGTTGCTCAACATCGATTTTAAATCAATCTTTAAGAATTATTATTAATAAATTAAATTATTTCAATTATCTGGATTTTACAATTATTTCACATATTAAATTAAGAGTTTAACTAACTACAGGACTTACTGGGAGACAACAAGGATCAACTGAAAGTGATATACTGGAGCAAAGCTGAAAATCACAAATCAATTACTGTCAGCAGATAATCTGATTAACTCCAGATTTAGTTAAGGTCAACCAGAAGTGTAAAATTTAACCAAAATAAACTCACAGAATTTTAAAATTTTAACCAAAATGCAGAACCAGGATTATTTCTAAATTATTACAATAACAAACAAACATAAAACATTTTTTTTGAACAAATTTTTTTTTTTAAATAAATTTTTTTTTTTTATTTGAACCTATACAACGAAATTATTTATTTGTAACCAGTGTAAACAGATCTAATTACAAATTGGTGTCCAACTAGAGGGCTTAATTGATTAAGCTTGGCAGCGATTATACCGTAGAGAAGGAGGCAAAATGCAACGACGAGCTACTTCTAAGAAGAGGGCGGCAGAGGCCGAAAAGTAAGTCGACATGGGAGATAAGGAGGCAACACCCGTAGAAGGGGTGGAAGAGTTAGTAAACCCAGTGGAACCCAAACAACCTGCACCACCAGAGGAACAACCTGAGAAACCCTCACAAACAGAGAACATGACAACACAAGAAATGTTCAGGCAGATGATGGAGACAATGAAAGAAAATAGTAAGAAGTTGAGTAAGGACATGGAAGAAAATAACAAGAAAATGGAAGAAAATAGTAAGAAATTGAGTAAGGATATGGAAGAAAATAGTAAGAAGTTGAATCAGGAATTAAAGGAAGACAACCGATCCACAAAGGAAGAATTGGGCCGTCAGATTGAAAATACCAACAAGAGAATTGAGGAAACCAGTAAGAAGATGGAAGAGAAGATAGAGGAAACCAGTAAGAAGATAGAAAGTGACAACCAACAATTAAAAAAAGAATTAAGGGAAAATAACAAGAAAATGGAAGAGACAATGGGGGAGAGATTGGAAGAATTGAGAGAGGATAACCAACTACTGAGAGAAGAGTTAAGGGAAGTCAACCAGGAAAACATGAACAAGTTAGACGAGAGAATAGAGTTGGCAAAAGAAGAATTGAATAGAAAAATAAACGACACTAAGAAATCCATAGTTAAAAAATTGGAACAGGAGGTAGTAATCGTAAACCAACAGATCAGGGAAGTGGACGAAAGATGCCGTCAAACTGAATGTGAAGTACTGGAAGTCAGGGAGGTAATAAATAAGGAAATTACCCAGGTCAAAGAACACCAGAAAACTAAATGGGAAGAAAACCATAAAGTAACACAGGAGGAAATAAATAAGGTATGAACCCATGTCACTGAAAAATGTTTAGGTATGGAAGCGGTGATGACTAATATCACTGGACAAGTGCGACAGAGCCAGGAAGAGATGGAGGTAATCCGGAACCGGCCGACTAGCTTCAATAATTTCCCCATGAACGAACATAGAGAATGGTTGAACTTCCGACAATATAAACGAAAGCCAATGGAGTTCTTGGCCCGAATTGAAGAATACATGGACAAACATATGGGAAACAGATGGGTCCATAACCGAGAACTATTAGACGAGTCTTTCTGCGAAATGAGCGATCATTGGTGGATGGCCAACCGCAGTGACATAGAGAACTACCAGCAGTTTAAAAGCCTCTTCAAGGCAAAGTACTGGTCTGAAATGACCAAAAATTTAATCCGTGACAACATATGCCACGGCCATTATAAACCACAAATGGGTAATTCCATGACGGCGTACTTCCTCGGCAAAATATGTATGGCCAAACATTTGGAACCAGCCGTACCTGAAGAATGCCTAATCAACAAGCTGTCATATCATTATGATGAGGAGGTGATTCGAGCGAGGAGAGGCAGCCAAATTAAGACCATACAGGCCATGACAGAACCCCTCGAGAACTACGAAAATGAGGAATACTACCGATAAAGCCGGAGAAGAAATGATCGGCCAGAACCTAGAACGTATCCAAATACCAACCATGGTACGACCAACAACAACACGGGATACCAAGGAAACAGAGCCTATCCACAGACCAACAACAACAATAATAATAATAATAATAATAACCCGGGTCAAAATAATCCTAACAATAATCGACCAAATAATGGTTATCAGGGTAACCAAAACCCATACTACCCAAACCCTAATAGTCAGAGAAGCCCCAACTATAATAACGATCGTTATTATAATAATAATAGTCGTGGCAATCCACAGAATAGTAACACCAATAATAATAGGTTTTCTCGACCGAGAGTAAATTTCATCAGAGCGGAAGATGGTCGCCAACGTAGGTACAACCACCAGATATGCAACAGCTATCATGAATATGAAGATAGGCGGAGGAGCCGAGAACGTGACCAACCAAGGTACAATCCTGCTAGACGGAGTACCAGCCTAGATAACACCGAATGGCTGACCAACAGCGAACAACCGGTAGATCATCGAACCGAGCCGCAGGAACCCACTCTAGGTCTCCCGAATGATGCATCTACCAGTGCGACACACCATAACAATGATGTCGAGCATTTAAACGGGAGGAGGCAGTAATAAATCACCGAAACCCGTTGCTGCTCCTAAACCCTGGGTATTTAAATGAGTTGACACATACAACTGAAAATAATCGTATCGCTATAATCGGTTGTAATTACCTAAAGAACATCTGACACGAATTATTGGAGGAGGACGATACTAGTCCCACCAATAACATTAATCATGAAATAATCCATATAAATGCGGAGGTACAAGGAATCCCCGCCAATTTAATGATCGATACTGGTTCCAACGTATCCATAATAAGTACTACTGAGTTGGAGAGAATACAACGAGAATGCAGACGAACATTACCAATATTGCCATTAAATAATATTATTTTGTTAGGTGCAACCGGCCGTCAAAATAAGACAATACGAAGGCAAGTCTCCGCCAGTGTGATGAGCTGCGGCATAGCTATCGAAATGGAATTCTTACTGGCGAGCGGGCTGCCATTTAACATATTGGTCGGGTGCGATGTGCTCAGGCGGAACTCTGCCATCATTGATTTACGAACAGAGAAATTGTCACTAAATACAAACGGACACACTTAGACGGCTGACTTGGTTGGTAGCGACCAAGTAATTCCCAACAATATCCACCAACAGATTCGTAAGATCAATTATATACATCAAAATCCTATTATTGAACAGAAGATAGACGATAACGCTAATGAGGACTTATGGTCCCAAAAGATCCAGGAAATCAGGGATTTCCAGAGCGGTATAACAGGAGAAAGATTGCAACAACACCAAGCAAACAAATTAATTAACATTTACGAACAGTATAAATCAGTATTTTCTGACAAGCCCGGTAAAGTCAAAAACTTCCAGTTTACTCTACAGTTCCGAGACACAGTGGACTTTAACCGGAAGTCATACCCCATCGCGCAATCACGAAAGGAAGCAGTAAGAGCTGAAATAACTAAGATGATTAACCGTGACATTATAGAGAGTAGCCAATCCCCATACACAAGTCCTATCGTGGCTATTCCTAAGAAAAACGGACAAGTCCGTTTATGCCTAGATGCGCGGGAAATTAATAAAATGATTATTAATGACAGGACTTCGCCCGGTGAGATTGAAGAGATTTTAAAACGGTTCCACGGTACAAGTACTTTAGTACCTGGGACACGGTGTGCGGCTACTGGTAGGTGGAATTGCACTCACAGAGTCGCCAGTATCTGGCCTTCATATTCGAAGGGTGGAACTACCAGTTTAAAAGATTGCCCTTCGGACTAGTGAATTCGGTCGCAATCTTTGTACACTGCATGGACCAGATACTTGGCCAGGAAGCACTACAATTCACCACCGTGTACGTAGATGATTTGCTAGTGTCCTCAGAAACTTGGGAGGAACACTGCTACCGTGTGGAACATGTGTTAAGGAAATTAGCTGCGAATAACATCACGCTAAAGCTAGAAAAATCTCATTTCATAGCCAAGGAAATTCAATTCTTGGGATTTATATTGAATGACCAGGGAATCTCACCGTCGGCTGGAAAAGTAGAAGCGATTCAGAAATTTCCAACACCGAAGAATCGAAGGCAATTACAGTCATTCCTGGGACTCTGTAATTACTACCGCAAGTTCCAGGAAAAGTATTCTGAATTGACCGCCAGATTTCAGCCGCAACTGTCATCCAAGAATAAATGGATATAGGGTATAGAGCAGAATGAAACCATAACGCTGATTAAACAAAAGTTCCTTGAACCAATAATACTTCGCCATCCGGATTTCAGTAAACCGTTCTTCCTGAATTGCGATGCCAGCGACATTAGCCTTGGCACAACACTGTATCAAGAGGATGAGGAGAGCGAACATCTCGTGATTTGCTTTGCCAGTAGAGCATTAAATCAGTGCGAAAAGAATTATCACGTCACTGAAAAAGAGTTGTTAAGTGTAGTGTTCGCGTGCGGAAAATTCCGCACGTACATCCTTGGTTACTCCGTTACCATCCGGACAGACCATAAGTCCATATCGTTCTTAAGGAGATGCAAGCTCAGTCATGGAAGGTTGACCCGGTGGATACTGTTACTACAAGAGTATGATCTTAAGTGGGAGTACATCCCCAGAAAGAAGAATGTCGTTGCGGACGTGTTGTCACGAATCGACATTGATAAGCAAACTTTCGAGGGGGAGAAGGAGAGTGTACTTAAAGTATACCACATTCTTAGTAACAGAGCCGATCTAGAATCATTATTGGAAAACCTGAGCACCCACCAACAAGCAGACCCAAAATTACAATCCATTAAGACGAGATTGGAAGCAGGGGACGAGACTATCGCCCGATATTATAAAATACATAATAATGTACTGTTCATACTACCATCTTTGAGGCAGGAGAAATGGAAGGTTATCATTCCATCCCATATCGAAAAGGAGATAGTAAATAACTATCATGTTCGAAATGGGGATTTAAAGGTGATAAAGGCCCTGGAAGAGAACTGCCACCTTAAAGATATTAACCGGAAGGTCCGAAAATATACGAGGTGCTATCAGAAAGTTCGCGGACTGTACTTGGCACGGCTGTTGGACGTGACTGTACAACCTGGCATCCCAGTGTCCGATTCCGTAATACGTAATGAGTCAGTCTGCCGAGTTTCGTTGCATTGTGAGGTTGTGTTCGGTGTACGCGTTGCATTTTGTAATCGTGTGTTAACGTTCATTTGCTAATTGTATGATGGCTGATAAATTCGAGCAATGCGCGTGCATTAAGTTTTGTTTTAAACTTGGTAAATCGCCTACTGAAACTTTTGCAATGCTTCGAGAAGCTTTTGAAGAACACAGGTTTTTGAGTGGTACGCTCGTTTCAAGGCCGGCAGAATGTCACTTGAAGAAGATCACCCTTCAGGACGACCTTCCACGAGCAAAACGGATAAAAATGTTGAAAAAATTCGACAACTCGTTCACGAAGACCGTCGTCAAACAATCCATGAGTACAAGTGCCGGAATAAGCTATGGAAGCTGTCAAGAAATTCTAACTGAAAATTTAGGCATGCGTCGTGTTGTTGCGAAATTCGTCCCTCGGCTTTTGTCTGTGGATCAGAAACAGCGCCGTGTTGATGTGTGCAGTGAACTCAGAGAAACGTCTGAAAATGACCCTACCTTCATCTCCAGGGTCATAACCGGTGATGAAAGCTGGTTTTATGGTTACGATCCAGAAACAAAACAGCAATCGTCACAGTGGAAAAGTCCACAATCACCGAGACCAAAAAAAACACGGCAGGTCAGAAGTGCAACAAAAACCATGCTCATTGTGTTTTTCGACATCAAAGGCATTGTCCATCGCGAGTTCGTGCCAGCTGGTGTTACAGTGAACTCAGATTTTTATTGTGACGTTTTGAGGCGGCTGAGACAAAATGTGCGACGAAAAAGGCCCAAATTGTGGGAAGACCAAAACTGGCTGTTGCATCACGACAATGCACCTGCTCACGCTTCACTGAAAACAACAGAGTTTTTGACCAAAAACAATATGGCCACCGTCCCACACCCTCCATATTCACCAGATTTAGCCCCCTGTGATTTTTCTCTGTTCCCGAAAATAAAAATTCACATGAAAGGACACCGTTTTGACACTGTAGAAGACATTAGACAAAAACGCAGGAGGTGCTTGACAGCCTTCAGCAAAAGACTTTTTTTGACACTTTCCAGGCATGGAAACAACGCTGGATTCGTTGTATCAATTCGCAGGGAGACTACTTTGAAGGAGATGGGAGCCATTAATGGCCTAGGTAAGCAAAAAGAATTTATTAGACCTAGTCCGGGAACTTTCTGATAGCTGTGGTATAAAGAGTTGCCGCATTTGCCAACTCGTGAAATCGAATAACGAGAAAAAGGATGGGCAAATTATTCCAATAACATCTCAGGCGAAGATGGAAAAAGTATTTTTGGACATCTGCGGGCCATTTCCCCGCAGTGGGGGTCATCACAGATACAAGTATCTAGTCATCGTGATGGACCATTTCACGAAGTTCATCAAGCTATACCCAGCAAATCGGGCGACTACAAATAAAATTCTCGACATCTTAACCAACCAGTACTTCCCAAACGTCGGAAAACCAGTTTCGATCATCACCGACCACGGAACCCAATTCAAGGGGAAAAAATGGCGGGATACCCTACTGTCGATGGGTGTTCATACTTATAAAACCTCGGTATACCACCCGAGCAGCAACCCGGCAGAGAGAGTATTACGAGAGGTGGGGCGAATATTACGAACTTATTGCCACGATCAACAGAGGAGATGGCAAGAATATCTAGAGGCCACCGAAGAATTCCTCAACATACCACCCAGCTATAGGAATTACCCCATACTCCGCCATGTATGAAAGACAACCCCCAAGGGTGATCGAAGAAATATTGGAGTTCCCGAGGGATAATAACTATATTTTCGATAGAATTAAGTTTTATAACAAGGTGGCCGAAGACCAGGAGAAATGGCGAATGAAATATCATAAAAGTATGGGTATTATCTAACAATTACCTATACCACTGGTGAAAAAGTATTATTAAAAAATAGGGAGTTACCAAGTTCACTGGAAGGGATAACTAAGAAATTATTACTCTTATACACTGGACCCTATATAGTCTCCAAAGACAAAAATAATAACACCTATGAAATCAAGGAGATGGGTTCTGGTAAAATTAAGGGTGTATATAACTTGGCATCCATGAAGAAGTATCATGAAGAGTGAAAATTCAAAAATATTGTAAGATCACCTTACAAACAAAATCATTTATGAAAAAACCATTTGGAAACATAATATAAAAAGAATTTTGAATGAAATAAATAAAAATTCAAAAATATTGTAAGCACACCTTACAAACCAATTATTTATAAAAACTTTATGGAAATATAGAAAGAAAGAATTTTGAAAAATCACGAAATTCAAAAATATTGTAAGCACACCTTACAAACCAATTATTTATACAAACTTTATGGAAATATAGAAAGAAAATGAATTTGAATTAAAAAATAATAAAAATTCAAAAACAAAGTAAGTACACCTTACTACAGATTATTATGAAAACTATTTGGAAAAATAAATAAAAAGAATTTTGAATATTGAAAAACCCTAAAAATTCCAAAAACATAGTGAGACCACCTTACTACAATTATTTGAAAGAAACCATTTGAGAAAATAAAAAGAGAAGAATTTTGAAAGGTTAAACACCTACAAAATTAAAAAAATTAAGTAAGAGCACCTTACTACAATCTAGAAATGAAAAAACTATGGTGAAATAAAAAGAAGAGAATTCATACCATATTTATGGTACTAATACAATATATTTACCATATTTATAGAAAATGATTATGAGATATATGAAAGAAAAAGAATTTAGAATTAAACCAATTAATTCTAAAAGAGTATAATAATGTCTAATTTCAACCAATAAATAGTAAAAAACCTTCTATGAGATTATATAAAAAGAAATAAAAACCAGTGATACGATTAATGAATAAACTTATGTGGAAATAAAAATAATAAAACTTTGAAGTGGTATAAAGAGAAACAATGACCTCATTAACAAATAATTAAAACATTCATTTGAATAAAAAACCAGAGAGGAGTAATTTAAGAAAAGAATCAAAGTTATAAATGTAATTAAATAAATCAATAATGAAATGATCATGAAATAAGTGTCAAATGTAATAAAGACAATTATAAGAAAGTTCTAGAACATGGAACAAGTGGAACAAATAAAAACTGAGAAACAAACAAATATATCAGAATTATATGCTACAATAAACAAAAGCAGAATGTAATAAAAACCAGAGAAGAATAAAGAACTAATAACAGAAACTTTATATGATAATAAACATTGATAATTCTATTAAGAAAAGAGCTTCCCACCATGATACCAAATGAAATAACTATCAAGTTAACAAGTCAGAAGAACAACTGAGATAGGAATATTAAAATCTCTGAGCAATAAAAGAAGTGAAGTATCCAAAGATATTTTTTAAATAGTAACAAAAGTGTACTATTCTGATGTAATTTTTTTTAATAACTGTCTGTAGATAATTCCAGCAGTATTAATATGTTTTTTGAGCAGAGATGGTTTGCCTCTGTACTCAAATAGAAGTGAAGTATTGGACAGCAGAGGAAGTAGCGTACAGTGCCTCTCTGAACTGCACCAGCTCACGTGTTAGGGAATGATAGGGAATAAATATGCCAAGGATAAAATACTAAGAAGAAAAATGAAAATAAAATAATAAATATGAAACTCAGATGACTATTACTATCAAGGAAGATCGAGTAAGAAGGAAACAAATGTAAGCTCAAATATGTATAAGGAAAATTTAGAAATGGAAGGAAGTCAAGAATATTATAAAACTATAATAATTATCATAAGCAATTATTTCAGACAAACCAAGTATAGTCTGAAAAAAATCACTTCTGGAGGAAGGCAATCTGTAGCATGACAGATAATCCACTAAAAATTAATTCCATTAAGATCATAAAAACAATTAAATTGCTGTAACATATTTATTTTGTTAAATTTAATTTCAAATACAAATACACTCCTATTTGTTTTTGAATAGCCCCACGATCTTGGAGCGCCATTACTATGTAACATATTTAACGTTGCAAATATAATATAACTTACATTTGTGATGCCCCACGTTGGAAGCGATATTTCTTATGCAACGATACGATACACATAAAATAGGCGTGACCGGTCTCACGTTCAAGATTGACAAATTATGTAACAATATAACATTTAATTTGGGTTTCAGGTGTATCTGTAATAAGAACTCTATGTAACTTGTACCGGTATTTCAAATTTATTTGATATTATTAAAATTTGTGCACATGGCGCTGACTTCGATTTAAAACATTCGTTATTATTTTGTTATTATGCCGTAAGGCTTATGCTGTATACATCCTTACTGACTAAATATTCTATTCTACTAATTATTGTATTAACGAAAAATCGCATTTCCAGACTACTCAGTCAATTAGTGTGTTTCAAAATATCAATATTTAAATATTTTCTTATATATTGCAATGTAACTTAAAATATCAATAGTTACTGAATTTATCTTTTGTTTCTCAGTACTGATTTATATTTAACACTAATTGTTACTTAAATGCTTTGAATTCTTTTCATTTCAATACTAATTTGAGCTCTTGTTTACGTTAATCTTATTTCAATAGCATCTGTGATTTTAATTCAAATTTTACAATAAACATTGACTCTTACTTTTAAATAGAACAAGAGTGTCCTTAATTGTCTTTACGTTAATTGTTCGATTAAGAGATAAATAAGTTGTTTATCACCTTATTGTCGTCAATCATACTCAATCATGGGGTCCCTCTGAAATCGTCCTCGTCTCGAACTTCAACATTACTCTCTCTTCTCCTCTTGTCCAGCGTCGCCTCTCTCCCTTCTCCTCTTGTCCAGCGTCGACTCTCTCTCTGTCCAGCTTCGTATCGCTCTCTGGAACTTCTCCTCGTGCTGTCTCGGATGTCAGTTGATCTTCTTAGGTGGATCTTCTTATGTAATTTTGTTACTACTTAAATATTGGTTGTTTTACAATCCAGTTACATAACTGTATGTAACTGGAAGGATGAAACTATTTACAAAAATTTAAATATTCTGTGCGGACGGGCAGAAGCTCCCACTGCACCGTGGATGATTTAAGAAAGAGAACCACTGTAGCTTGTGTGTCCTATTTATACCCATGTCTTGGTTAACACCTGCAGTGGTACGAAATCGACATGTCTGAAATTGTTTCTGGGTTCAGTTCCCCCACTCCTTGTCAATTTCGCTATTTCTTATATTTCTGCGAATTGCAGAGTCCTGTAAGTATACTCTTATACTTATCTTATAACTATTTTTTCAACACATGTTCACAGTAATTTTGGACATTGCAACTTAACCTTTTCGATTTGTACACAGTTATTTCACTATTACACTCGTACGGTGTGTCACTTTCACGTGGTTTTCGTACACAGTATTTAGTAAATTTTATTACATTTTATTTTGGATTTTACTTCTTAATTATAGTTTATGAATAATTACGGAAAAACAGTAATTGTGCAATTATTCATCTTGGGGTGGTAAACTCGCCTGCATAGACCTGCGTTCACACACACTAGCAAAATACTGGTGTACACACTTTCAGTTACATTTGTGTGTGTGTGCACGTCGATTCAGGTCGAAACACCTGTTCATATTTTTGTCTGAGCCAAGCTTGCAATCCCTGACATGCTTATTTCTAATACATTATTAATTATTTACAGTTTATTAGGTATATTTAAATTTTTATATTCAATGCTCAGTACATCACTTATTTGTACTGTTGCATTATCCCTCTGCTTGGTAACAAAAAAAATTAATAAATTTATTTATTAAAATTTTTTTTATTATTATTATTACACTTGAAAAAATGTAACAAATAATAAGGAATAATATTCGTCATTTCACCGTTAATTGGAGTGTATACAAATGTCTTACCTCCCCTCCTTATACGCTTACTGCTTGTGACCTTGTAGTAGGGTGGCTTCAACAAACAGCTGATCTGACTGGTTTCATTGACCTCATTGTTTTCAGGTGTAGAACTTCCTAAATGACGTTGCGTGGAATTTACCAATTTCTTTCTTCTGTATCTCATCATATACGATGAAAGTGTGTTGTCCTACTCGCTGTCTTAACGTATACAGTCCATTATAAAGTCTGAAGAATTTCTTCGCTGTATTATCACTCCATTTTCCCACTGGATTAGCTTTGAGTAGTACACTTTCTCCCACGTTGAATTGTTGTAGCTTGTGAGTTAGATTAACTCTTTCTACTCTCTTGTTACCTCTTTCTCTTATCCGTTGCTTTGTGTATTCAATTTTCACACTTATTGGTACAGGTACATTCTGGTTATTAGGTTTGTTTATATACTTAGTCCAAAATCTGTTTGGCTTCTTATCTTCTTCTAATTCCATTGGAGTGTAT
The DNA here is from genome assembly GCA_034769895.1 of Magicicada septendecula. Taxonomy (NCBI): domain Eukaryota; kingdom Metazoa; phylum Arthropoda; class Insecta; order Hemiptera; family Cicadidae; genus Magicicada; species Magicicada septendecula. The sequence continues at coordinate 386,204,815 of CM068374.1, read as the reverse complement.
CCTGTTGCTTCACTATAATTTTCGTTAATGGCTTTTTCAAGAAATGGTAAATATTCTGCCCATTTATTGTGTTGATCATGGCAATATATTCGTAAATATTTACCTAATTCTTTGTTAACTCTCTCAGCAAGGTTTCCTTGAGGATGTCTTATGGATGTGAGTACAGGTTGTATTCCATTTTCCCTTAACGTTCTCTCCCATTTTTCACTTTGGAATTGTACACCTTGATCACTGAGTACCTTCTTCATTTTTCCATATGACGGAATATATTTCTGCAGTAGTATCTTTAGAACAACTTTGGTTGTGGGTCGCATAATTGGGTACAGTCGGACTGCCTTGGAAAACACATCTATACATACCAATATGTGTTTCACACCTCGACTTGATCGTGGTAGTGGTCCCAGAAAATCCACTGCAATTAGCTCTCCCTTGTTCCCCTTCTGTATGCTCTGCATTCCTACATATGTGTGTACATTCGGCCCTTAATTTTATATTATCTTACTCATACATTCTTACCTTCGCTTCTAATCTTCCTTAACTCTTTTCTTAACATGACATTACTTTATCTAATACATTACTTATACAATACATTAACATTCATTACCTTTTATTACATTTCTTTAACATTACCTTTCTGATCGCTACTACTTTCCTGAAATACACTTCCGTAACAGAATACTCTTTTAACTTTGTAGTGTGTCACATGATCGGTTACAGAGGAACTGTCTTGGAAAACAACGATATTTTTCTCGAAGTCCTTAATCCTAAGTAGTCTCTGCCCTTTTGACTTTTCACTCTTGCTTTCTTCTGTGTCTTTGTATCTGCATTAAGTGTTCGCTTGATCAGCCGTTCTAACAATTAAAGCAATTATTTTCCAATCCTAACCCTTTCTTCATATTAATAACAACAATAACATCTTTTACCATTACTTTCTTAAATATTTCTCTACGCAATCATTCCTTACCATCAATAATACATTTCTTAATTATACTCTCTTATATTATTATTAATAAATTATCAGTAATATTTTTTTTCATTTAAAAATAATTATTCATTTTCGGGTATTGAGTTCGGTTCGGTGTGTCGTTTGAACTGACACCCCTCATTATAACAATTGGTTGTTGTACACAGGAAATTCATTGTGCTCACCCTCACGACAACAATCCATTGGGTTACCCCTCGTTACCTTTCCGTTGCCTTGCTGCGACGTTTGTGTGCGTACTTACCGTGTGAACGTTTGCTTTGATCGTGTAAGTCACCTGTTTATAGGGTGAAAACTTTATTCTCCCTTTCTTTCTCTCGTAACGAATGCTTTGCTCTTTCTCAATTCTCTCAGCACGTTCCACAATTCTCTCATCACTAATGAATTGTGTAAGGTCAGTGCGTTTGAAGCCTATATAAACAGCTGTCGACGGTTTTTTCGTTCGTCTTTTATGATAATATTCATTGTACTTACTATAATTATAGTTATAATTATCGTTCACTTTATAACTATCGTACGTATATCTAACATCATATTTACCACAATTTTGTGTAGTGTTTCGTCTAGACAATTTAATACGTTTCTTGTTATACCTACAGTGATATTTATCTCCGTAAGTGTGGTGTCCTAAGTGTTTCACATGTGTCATCTTGTGTGACGTACTATTGTGTGTGTGTCTCACACTTGGAATATCACTATTAATAAGGTACGTTTTATTAACCTTAATTTGCTTCTCTTCATTAATGTTAATTACTTTATAATTATCGTTAGTAATTACACACGTATTTTCAACTACTATGAATTCTTCACATATTATCTTTTCACATATTAGCTCCGTTTGTTTATTAATTATTCCACAGACATTTTCTGCGATCGTGTCAATACGTAAATTTGTATTAACAATTTTTTCGGTTAATTGTGCAGTACCGTCTATTATACTTTGTTTTATTTCTATATTGTCTTGTTTCAACTGGAGATTATCAATTTTTAACTCTTCTAGACTCTCTGCTATTTTTACGGTGTCTTGTCTAAAATTTTCAGTTTGTTCTTCTAATTGTTTCTTATTAGATTCTTTTAATTCGTCTATTTTAGCATTTATATTTTCCGTTTGTTTTGTACTTATTTTATCGACCCAGGCACGCATCATTGTCTGGAATGCCTCTACGTCTAAATTTCCTGGAGTCGTCATGTTGAAGTATTATTAAAATATTTATTTAGTAGTAATTCTTTAACAATTATTATTGATAACCGTTCCCTACTTATTTATTTATTTCTTTATTTTTATTAATAGTTATTATTAATACTCATTACAGTTACACCTGTTACATAGACAAACAATATTATTCGTGGGCACCAGCTGTGTGATTACACAACAATTAACATTACATTCAGTTACTGTTTAATATAAATAATAATTACATATTATACATTTTTCATTTAACACACTCTTTATATTTTAGAGCAACCATTTAGCTACATAAAAAATTTTAATAGTTAAATGATGGGGATCGGGCCATACGTTCATGGGCTACAATTTATGTAACAAATTTTTGTACATAAATTTAGGCATGTCGTGCCCCACGTCCAGGGCGACATTACTACGTAACGTATTTAACGTTGCAAATATAATATAATTTACATTTGTGATGCCCCACGTTGGAAGCGATATTTCTTATGCAACGATACAATATACATAAAATAGGCATGACCGGTCGCACGTTCAAGATTGACAAATTATGTAACAATATAACATTTAATTTGGGTTTCAGGTGTATCTGTAATAAGAACTCTATGTAACTTGTAACGATATTTCAAATTTATTTGATATTATTAAAATTTGTGCACATGGCACTGACTTCGATTTAAAACATTTGTTATTATTTCGTTATTATGCCGTAAGGCTTATGCTATATACAGACTTACTGACTAAATATTCTATTCTACTAATTACTGTATTAACGAAAAATCTCATTTCCAGACTACTCAGTCAATTAGTGTGTTTCAAAATATCAATATTTAAATATTTTCTTATATATTGCAATGTAACTCAAAATATCAATAGTTACTGAATTTATCTTTTGTTTCTCAGTACTGATTTATATTTAACACTAATTGTTACTTAAATGCTTTGAATTCTTTTCATTTCAATACTAATTTGAGCTCTTGTTTACGTTAATCTTATTTCAATAGCATCTATGATTTTAATTCAAATTTTACAATAAACATTGACTCTTACTTTTAAATAGAACAAGAGTGTCCTTAATTGTCTTTACGTTAATTGTTCGATTAAGAGATAAATAAGTTGTTTATCACCTTATTGTCGTCAATCATACTCAATCATGGGATCCCTCTGAAATCGTCCTCGTCTCGAACTTCAACATTACTCTCTCTTCTCCTCTTGTCCAGCGTCGCCTCTCTCCCTTCTCCTCTTGTCCAGCGTCGACTCTCTCTCTGTCCAGCGTCGTATCGCTCTCTGGAACTTCTCCTCGTGCTGTCTCGGACGTCAGTTGTTCTTCTTAGGTGGATCTTCTTATGTAATTTTGTTACTACTTAAATATTGGTTGTTTTACAATCCAGTTACATAACTGTATGTAACTGGAAGGATGAAACTATTTACAAAAATTTAAATATTCTGTGCGGACGGGCAGAAGCTCCCACTGCACCGTGGATGATTTAAGAAAGAGAACCACTGTAGCTTGTGTGTCCTATTTATACCCATGTCTTGGTTAACACCTGCAGTGGTACGAAATCGACATGTCTGAAATTGTTTCTGGGTTCAGTTCCCCCACTCCTTGTCAATTTCGCTATTTCTTATATTTCTGCGAATTGCTGAGTCCTGTAAGTATACTCTTATACTTATCTTATAACTATTTTTTCAACACATGTTCACAGTAATTTTGGACATTGCAACTTAACCTTTTCGATTTGTACACAGTTATTTCACTATTACACTCGTAAGGTGTGTCACTTTCACGTGGTTTTCGTACACAGTATTTAGTAAATTTTATTACATTTTATTGTGTTTTTGGATTTTACTTCTTAATTATAGTTTATGAATAATTACGGAAAAACAGTAATTGTGCAATTATTCATCTTGGGGTGGTAAACTCGCCTGCATAGACCTGCGTTCACACACACTAGCAAAATACTGGTGTACACACTTTCAGTTATATTTGTGTGCGTGTGCACGTAGATTCAGGTCGAAACACCTGTTCATATTTTTGTCTGAGCCAAGCTTGCAACCCCTGACATGCTTATTACTAATACATTATTAATTATTTACAGTTTATTAGGTATATTTAAATTTTTATATTCAATGCTCAGTACATCACTTATTTGTACTGTCGCATTACATATAACCAAGAATTTCAAATGAAAATAAAATTACACTTCAAAGAAAAACACCACTATAAAAAAAAGTAATTAGGTAATAAAAAAGCAACAATAAAATTCAAGAAAATAAATTAAAGGAAACTAATATTAAAAAATCAGGAGATTACCCAGGAGATTAGGAGCATGCAATAAATAAGATAATCCGAACCCAAGAAAGAAGAGGAAGTTTAGTAGCAGGTGATAAACAAGATATCCCGAAATCAAGAAAGAAGAGTAAAGTTTAGTAGCATGCAATAAAGAAGATACCCCGAACCTAAGAGAGAAGAGGAAGTTTAGTAGCATGATAAAGAAGATACCCCAAACCCAAGAAGGAAGAAGAGAAGAAAGGAAGATATAGGATGGAAAAACCACAATAAAAACCTATTATTAACGACCAGGAACCCCAAACCAAATGTTAATACCACAAAAGAAAGTATAACACCCCAAAACCTTATGAAATTGTAACTTAATTATAGACAAAAGTATTTAGTAGTATGATAAGAAGTGAACCAACTAAAGTTATTCTATGGTAAAATAAACAAATCTTCACAGTCCATTATGACAAAAGGTTTGGTCTGAGAATATAATAAAACTCAAATATAAGTCAGAACCAACAGTGAATGTGTACCAGTGGAAGTGGTTTTAAGTATAATAAACTTCATGTTAATGTGTAACTATAACTTAAACAAGGTGCTATTAAATAATTTTTATATTTTATAATTAACAGGTGATGAAATATTGAAATGTCAAATATTTCCTATATTTCATAAATAAGGTCATTTTTTATATCAAAACATTGATAGTAATGCCAATAATAAAGAAAGTATGTGGGGGAATGTTTACTGTACAAGGGGCTTAAAGATAATAATATAGTATAATCAGAAAAGACTGAAAGTAACTTAAGTTAAATAAAGTTTAAGAAATTTAAATGGCTAATAATGTTTAGAGCCTAAGAACTCCAACTTTCAAAGAGTTCCTATTGAATAAGGTTTTTATTTAGTGTAAGATGTTTTAGTTACGTAACAGCATGCATACAGATTAAAATGTTAAGGTATGGATGCTGTATCAGTTTATAAAATGTTTAAAATGTATGTTCAAAATAGTTCCAACCAACATGTCTAACTTTGAAGACTGCTAATTCATGTCAAATATTATTTTTTGTATTAGTAGCATGAATTATATGCTACTGGTATCAGTAGTTATGTAAGCAATTTTATTTCATGTTATGTTAACTTTTAAAAGTCAGAGGAGGTGTAGAATTAACTTTATTTGAAAAAACCAGATATGTAAAATACTAAACTCTAGGCCAAATAATGAATTCCCCAAAATTAATATAAACTAGTTAATTAACCAATGAACCATGTAAAATAACAAGATTTATGTAAGGTGGATCGATAACTAACTACTGTAAATGATCTTATGCTTTAAAAGAGTAGTATAGAAAAATGTCTTAAATTATATAAATTTTCGAAATGTAAAAACTAACTATTTCAGAGGAGAAATAGTAAATTAATGAATTATCACTAAAAGACAGTTCAAATGTTAAATTTATAAGGGATTAAGGAAAGCAAAAGATTTGTGACCATTTGAAATTTATTATAATTATATTTATAACACCTAAAATGGCAGTAATTGTGTACAAGAACAGGAAACCGAATTTTGGGCCTAGATTTCCAAAAAGACAGAAATATGGCTATTTTAACAAAAATCTCAACAAGTATGGACTATGACATATCAAATTAAACAGAATGAGATAAATAAACCAATTATGTGGTTAATAGTTCATGAAAGCAATCAATAAACTAAAAATATTCCATATATAATGTACTTTATAATTATGTAGATAGGAAGTGAAAATTATTTTAACAATACTTTTCCAATATTAACTTGGCAAGATATTTCCTAAGACGAAGGAAGTAAAACAGTTCTTTGTTAACATTCAACGGGAACGGTTGATGCTCGATCGCGTTCTAAAACCATATAACGAATTGTAATGGAGTATAAAGCGAAAATCAGTGAAAACGAGAGTTAACTAAATTGACACTTTTTGACTTAAAATCAGTGAAATACTCTACCACAACAGTGAAAACAAACAATACACAACACAATGCAAGTGAATTAAACCGGTCAAACAACCTAACATTAATAATTCACTTCGTAAAAACTTCTCGAATTTTTGGCCATAACCAGCAAACATTCAATAAATCTAAAATAAGACAACACCAGTGAACACTGAACACATCCAGGATACCAGAACAACACAATAGACAATATACATTATCACGGAGACCAATAAAACAGTTGTGAAGGTGTTTTATTATCAGAATTTCCAACCATCAATTCACAGTAATATTCTACAGTGAGATGTGCCGCCATTGTGAATTTCCCATGATGCAAAGTATCAACCAGCAACGAAGTCGTCTAGTCAACTATTGGGTATAAAGTGTATACTACAAACATTATATATTATTAGCAAATTGTCATTTATTACTTTTAAGAATTATTTTTGTACATGTTATACTTTCTATGCCTGCTCCCTTCTCTGACTATATAATTATAATCGTTGAAAGAACCTTTTTTGATGTTTATATAAAAACAACCTGTAATTGCAAATCGATATATCCCTGTGAAAGAGTCGAATAGTTGCTCAACATCGATTTTAAATCAATCTTTAAGAATTATTATTAATAAATTAAATTATTTCAATTATCTGGATTTTACAATTATTTCACATTTTAAATTAAGAGTTTAACTAACTACAGGACTTACTGGGAGACGACAAGGATCAACTGAAAGTGATATACTGGAGCAAAGCTGAAAATCACAAATCGATTACTGTCAGCAGATAATCTGATTAACTCCAGATTTAGTTAAGGTCAACCAGAAGTGTAAAATTTAACCAAAATAAACTCACAGAATTTTAAAATTTTAACCAAAACGCAGAACCAGGATTATTTCTAAATTATTACAATAACAAACAAACATAAAACATTTTTTTTGAACAAATTTTTTTTTTTAATAAAATTTTTTTGTTTTCTTTGAACCTATACCTTGAAATTATTTATTTGTAACCAGTGTAAACAGGTCTAGTTACAATATATATATATATATATATATATATATATAGAAGAGTATACCTTCGAGATGTGGGTAAGTTCACACAAATGAGTAATGGCACATGTGCAAAAGTGAGTTGTTAAGAGTATCGTTGCAAAATGTATATATATATTGTAGCGTGACAGATATAAGCATAATATTGAATGGCAATTGATCATTAGAATAATGAAGTTATAATATTTAAATTTGGAAGAAAGCATTAAGTTTAATATAAAAAGATTAATTCATAGCAACTGTGGAAAGAAATCATTATTATAAAGAGAATACAAGTTCAAATAAAAGGAGTTACTAGTGATGAGTCATCCAAGACCAGTCTCATAACCAAAGGTTTCCAAGGTATAACCCAGGAAGGTAAAAAAGTAAATAACCAAGCAGTACAGAATATGACCAAACCCACAACGAGGGAGAATAAATAGAATAGAAACCCTAAAATAAGCCAAGATCAACCAATACAGGTTGTGTATTTCTAAAATAAAGAAGAAGATGGAGAATAACCCAAGAAACCTGATGGCATCAAGAAGAAGATGGAGAAGATACCAGTCCCAGAAGGCAGGAGAAAAGAAGACTGATGAAAGAAGAAGAAGGCAGCATCCTGAAGAAGATGTCATGCTCTTATAAAAGACACCCAAATCCCTATATCCCCAAAATAAATATTTAAAAATAAAAGTATAACGAATTGAAAACCACATGTATACAAATTTAAGAGAGGGAAGTGTATAAAGTAAAAGTTGCCTGTGAACTAAGATGAAACAATAATATAGTACCCATGGAACAAATCTCCATTGAAAAAACGCTAACCAATTTATTATGTTAATAAGACTATACGACCATTTAGCATTAACATAATATATAAGTGCAAAGTGAACCAGTGATAGTTTTGGGTATTATAAAAAATGAACCTTGTGTTTCATTCTTGGCAATCACAAACATTGGATGCAATGAAATATGCATTTTTCAATGACTTGAAATGTGTACTGTGACAATATGTTGTTCATAAGACATGAATCTGTTTAAAATAACATTTTATTTTACATGAAAAAAGAAAAACAGATTTCATAATACTTTTTGAACAATTTATACTATTTATTTATTAATGACAGGGTACAATTCCCCAAAGACAATGTATAAAAGACGGTATAAAAACTGTAGAATCCTACTTATAATAATAGTTAGAAATAAGAATATAAATATAAGGTTTTTATGTATATAGTACAAGAATGTTCAAAAATGTTTTAGATATAAGGCCATTTGTTTGGGTCTGAAACAACTAACATCAGAACTATAAAAATAGTTACCACTTGTAAATAGTAGAGAGTAATTAAGATGTTAGTTAGTAAAAAACCTTTTTTGTAAACCATGTTTCCATGTTGGAAATGGGGATTTTGTTGCAAAATGTCTGACTTGAAGACAACCATTTATTTAAAAAAAATATTCTTTATTTTGTTTAACTATTATTTATATTGTAACCAATACTAATTGTTTTTGTGTAATTTGAAAACATGTTTAATTTATAATACTATATGTAAAAGTCAGAGAGGGTATCACACATCATATATTGTTTGTAAAATATTTTGTAAGAAAAATTGTTAAAAAATCATAGGCCAAAAGAATGGAAACCAAACTTCATCAAAACAGAGAAATTGCTCATTTAAATGAAAATAAACAAAAGGGGTTTACACAAAATAAACTTGAGATCAAGCCATATAATTGCACATACCATTTGGAAAGGTTTTAATAAATTATATTCAGAATTATAAATAAAAATGAAAATGACTAAACTCAGAAACTTAGACATGGGAGTCATATATTCCAGAATAATGTTTCAGAATACAACTAATTCAATTAATTACCAGAAAATAAGGGAATATGAACCTTTTAATACAATATAGGATTATTAATATTAAATATAACTGATAAAATGGCTGAATTTATATAATGACAGGAAGTAAATTTTGATGTTTTGACTTTTCAGAGTATACCAAACTGAAAGTAAAATTACTATTTTTTGGACAGAAAACACTATAAAACGGCATTATTTAATCTGAAAATAAGCTGAATGAACTGAAAGATTAATTTAAATAACATCTAGTGAATAAAATTGACAAATAACCCAAGTTTAGGTATTTATATAGTGAAATATTAAAGTGTGCACAGGATATGAAAAATATTTGAACAATGTTAAGAATAATATTATATTGGCTAAGAGTTTAATTGAAACTGGAGGAAACAGTTAGTTGATTATTGGTATTCGAACGGTTAACATAAACGAGAGTCTTGTGACGATCTAACCTATCTTACAAAGGTAAAGTTAAGTGGCGAACAGTACGTTACTGTGAAGTCGAGAGTGAATTATAAAATCCTTCCAGAACATATACATTGTGACAAAAACAATCAAGAAACACTAATTAACACTAAACAATACATTTCTACTCCGAAAAACACCACAAAACACCAGAAAACAGTATAATACCTTAACCAAATTAGTGTCGGAATTGGGAAAAGTGTTTTGACTTATAATTACACAGATATACTAAATACAACCCAGAATCATTACACCAGTCACTACACAACATTTAACAAGAGATTTGCAGACACAAGAACAGGAATATTGCCAGAAAATACATTATTTGGAATGCAGCAGGAACGAGCGACATTTTGATCAACTTGACGGCAGCCATCTTTCTTTGACAATTCCAATGCCTCTCTTAGTTCAACACAGCTGTTTGGTGAAATCAATTATTTTATTTTCAAATTATTATTCAATGTTTGTGTTTAGTAATAATTATTCATTTGATGTAACGTTATACTTTTAAATATTAGCCCGATTTCTCTGACTTTGATAATAACTGGCTGTTTAAAGAACCCTGTACGATTTTTATATAATACTTTGTAATTTTTTTCGATATCCTGAGAATCGATATTAATCGATAAGAGTCAATATGGCCATTAATTAATAAAACATTAATACTTTTCAATACTTAATAGTTCTTTATTTCTTCAATAATACTAATTACCAATAATATAATTCTAATTGATAATCTACAAGGACTTTACCACCTATAAGTGAAGATAACCTAAAAAATAAAAAGATAAACAAGTATCGATTGGTTTGAAGACAATCTTATGAGTGGTGATAGTTTATTTAAAATATACCAAAACTTTAATAAAAATTTTCAGAAGAGCATTACACTTTTTAAAACTTCACAGCCCTATATTAATTAATTGATCATAATTAATTAATTAATAAAATTAAAAAAAATTTTTTTTTAATTATTTTTTTTTATAAACAATTTTTTTTAAATTTTCTTCAAAACAATAATTTTTGTTTTGAAACTTTCGGTGAAGCTGGACATATATTACTTCATCGACATTACGCTACTCGACCGGTCTTGCTACCATTGAGACTCGACCAGCTGGGAAACTTAAGGAAGTGTTTCAGGCCAGTAAGACGTCGAGAGCCACACCAATTACACACCAATTAAACATATTACATTACAATTTATTTATTTTATTACAAATTGGCTAGTCCAAACTTAGGGGCTTGATTACATCGGAGTCTAACATACTCCACAATCTCTTATAACAACAACAACCTTCAAATTAATTATTATTACAAATTAGCACCCAACGTGGGGCTCGAACCCACGACCCTGAGATTAAGAGTCTCATGCTCTACCGACTGAGAGCATTACATATTAGATTATTCATCTATTATTTAAATTTATATTATTACAAATTGGCGCACAACTTTAGGGGCTTTAATTAGCGATTGGAAGGCCAATACATTCTGCCCAATCACTAGTTGGAGCTAGGCAACAGCTACAAAGCCAGAGAATTTCAAGGGAAAATGCAACGACGTGCAACATCTAAGAAACGGGCGGCGGAGGCCGAAAAAGAAATAGAAATCGATATGGACAACAAAGAGGCGACACCAGTAGAGGCGGAAGAGTCGTTGCCACCGGTGTTGTCCAAACAACCTGAACCACCAGAAGAACAATCTGAGATGCCCACACAGACGGAGGAGGGCAATCTACAGGAGAAGCAGATGGAAAAATCCAAGACAACGGAGGATATTAAAATGGACAAATACCTGGAAATGTTCCTGCAAAGGATGGAAGAGAAAATTAACAAAAATAGTAGGGAATTGACGGAAGACTTGAGTAAGAAAATGGACAAGAAAATGGACGAAAATAGTAGGGAATTGAAGGAAGACTTGAGTAAGAAAATGGGAAGCGATAGCCATTCTTTAAAAGAAGATTTAGGAAATAAAATAGAAACAACAAATAAGAAGCTGGAAGAGAAGATGGAAGAAAACAGCAAGAAGATGGAAGAGAAGATGGAAGAAATGAAGAAGGATAATCAATCCACAAAAGAAGAGTTGACGGGGATGAACCAGAACATAGAAGATTTGAAGGAAGATAACAAGAAGAGGGAAGAAGAGATGGGGAAGAAGTTAGAAGAATTGAAGGAAGACAACCAGTCGTTCAAAGAAGAATTCAAAGCGACTAAAGAAGAATTGATTAATAAAATTGAGAACACCAATCAGAAAATCGATGAAACCAGGAAGAAGATAGAGAAGAACAACCGACAATTGAAGGAAGAGTTGAAAGAAGATAACAAGAAGTTGGAAGAGAAGATGGGGGAGAATTTGGAAGAATTGAGAGAGGACAATCAAATTCTAAGAGAAGAGTTAAGGGAGGTAAATCAGGAGAATTTGGACAAACTGGACGAAAGAATGGAATTGTTGCGAGAAGAACTGAATAAGGAGATCAATGTTAACAAGAAAGCGATGAATAAGAAGATGGAAGAAGAAAACATAATGGTCAATCGACAGATTCGAGAGATTGATGGAAAGTGCAACCAGACCGAAAAGGAGGTGAATGAGTTTAAAGAAGTGGTGAACATCAAGTTCACAAATATTGAAGAACATAGTCATAGGAAGGTAGAAGAACAGAGGAAGGAAAATCAAGAAGAATTCGGAAAAGTACGCAACCAGGTCACAGAACGATGTAATGATATACAAGAGACCATGGCCAGTATCACCGGTCAGGTGCGACAAAGCCGAGAGGAGATGGAAGCAATAAGAAACAGACCGACTCATTTCACCGGATTACCCGTCAACGAAAGCCGAGAGTGGCTCAACTTCCGGCAATACAAACGCAAGCCGATGGAGTTCCTGGCCAGGGTAGAAGAATATTTGACCAAGCATAAAATTACTCAATGGAGCCATAGCAGGGAGATATTCGACGAGTCTTTCCGAGACATAACAGATAATTGGTGGATGGCCAACCGGAGTGAAATTTCCGACTACCAACAGTTCAGGAAAATGTTTAAGACAAAATACTGGTCTGAGACCACCCAGAACTTGATCCGAGACAATATTTGTAATGGAAGATACAGGTCACAATTAGGTAGCAGTATGACGGCATATTTCTTGGGGAAGGTGTGTATGGCAAAACACCTTGAGCCAGCAATCCCAGAAGAATGTTTAGTGAACAAGATATCGTATCACTATGATGAGGACATTATCAGGGCCCGGAGAGGTAGCCAGATCAAGACGATCCAGGGAATGACCGAGTTATTGGAGGGATACGAGAACGAAGAGTATTATCGGCAGAGCAGAAAGAGAAATGAGAGACCAGAAGCAAGGCCGACTACCTACCCTAATAACGGCAATAACCATGCAAGTAACCGGAACCAGCCCAGTAATTACGACGGCCCTAACAACCAGCCGCGTAATAACCAGTTTAACGGTAATTTTAACGGCGTGAGGAATAACAACCCCTACCCAAATAATAGAAACAATTTTTATCAACAAAATAATAATGTCCCATACAGTCAGAGAAATCCATATCCCAACAATAATGGTGACAGACCTTACCCACCTAACCGAAATTACTATAATAATAATTTTAGTAATAACAATAATAGCAATAGTAATAACCGAGTGTCGCGCCCTAGGGTAAATTTTATAAGAGCAGAAGATCGCGGACCCAGGAGATATTATCAACCGAGGAGGAGCAGCTTCCACGGCGCCGACCGAAGATGGAGGAGTGCGGAACGAGACGGCCCAAGATACGAAGAGCGAAGACGAAGTACCAGCCTGGAAGATCTTGGCAGACAACCGAACAGGGCGTTAAACATCAACCAGGGTACAGAACGTCAGGAGACAAACCAGAGTTTCCCGAACGATGCCTCGGTCAATAATAACCTAAATACTGACCAAAATACTTTAAACGAGAGGAGGCAGTAATCAACAACGATGACCCGTTACTGCTTATACTTCCTGGGTTAGAAAAGGATGAATTGCAACAAGAAAACCAGCATAAAAACATCACTATTATCAGTAACCATTATCTGAAAGACATACGAACTGAACTTTTGGAAGAGAACGAGAAGAGTCTCAGCAACAGTAATAATGAGATAATTTATATAACAGCGGAGGTGGAAGGAGTTCCTGCTAAAATAATGATAGACACAGGAGCTAATATTTCAATAATAAACTCCAATGAGTTGGAGAGAATACAATGTACATGTGGAAAAACTTTGCCAATGTTACCAGTCAACAACATTGTGTTGGTAGGTGCAACTGGCCGCCAGAATAAAACCATTAGGAAGCAAGTTTCCGTAAGTGTCGTTAGCCGTGATATAGCTTTGGACATGGAATTTTTAATCGCCACCGGATTACCATTTGACATCTTAGTCGGTTGCGATATTCTTCGTAGATATTCGGCGGTAATCGATCCTAATTTAAATAAAGTATCACTTTTCCCAGACGGAGTAACATGGACCGCAGATCTGGTAGGAAGCACAACTATACTTCCCAGCCCTATACATCAACAACTTCGTAAAATAAATGTTATTAGAAACAGCCCTTTTTATAAACCCATAATATACAATCATGGAGGAGAGGATTTATGGTCAGTTAAGATCCAAGAAATACGGAATTTCCAGTGCGGAAGCGATAACAAGAAAATACCAACACATCTGGCTGATCGTCTAATCACTATATATGAGAAATACAAGGCGGTGTTTTCTGATGAACCAGGGAAGGTAAAAAACTACCAGTGCCAACTTCGTTTTAAAGAAAACGTAGAGTTTAACCGGAGGTCATATCCAATAGCGCAGTCACTCAAAGAAGCCGTGAGAACAGAGATAAACAAGATGATAGATAATGACATAATTGAGATTAGTCAATCACCTTACACTAGTCCAATTATTGCTGTTCCGAAGAAAGACGGACAAGTCCGGCTCTGTTTAGATGCGCGTGAGTTGAATAAGACAATTGTGAATGACAGAACTTCTCCCGGTGAAATAGAAGAAATCTTAAAGCGTTTTCATGGTACTAGATTTATTAGCACCTGGGATACGGTCTGTGGTTATTGGCAGGTAGAGCTGCATCCACAAAGCCGCCAGTATGTAGCGTTCATTTTCGAAGGGCGCAATTACCAGTTCAAGAGACTGCCCTTCGGACTTGTCAATTCTGTCGCCATATTTGTGGCATGCATGGACCAGATTCTTGGACAAGAAGCGCTCCAATTTACCACCGTCTATGTTGACGATTTACTAATTACATCCGGAACCTGGGAGGAGCACTGTTACAGAGTGGAATTTGTACTAAACAAACTAGCGCAGAACAACATAACACTGAAGTTGGAGAAATCCAAATTCATAGCGCGCGAGGTACAATTTTTAGGCTTCAATCTAGACGACCGAGGTATTACCCCATCAGCAGAGAAAGTGGAGGCAATTCAGAGGTTCCCGCAACCAAGAAACAGGAAACAATTGCAATCTTTCCTCGGACTCTGTAACTATTACAGGAAGTTTCAGAGCCGATATTCCGAGTTGACCGCCAAGTTTCAACCACAGTTATCTGCCAAAAACAAATGGACTTGGGGTGAAGATCAAGATATTACTTTCCGATTGATAAAAGAGAAGTTTCTGGAGAGTGTGATACTTCGTCACCCAGATTTTAAGAAACCGTTCTTTCTAAACTGTGACGCTAGCGATCTAAGCTTAGGAACGACATTATACCAGGAAGATGAGGAGGGACAACATCTGGTAATAAGCTTCGCTAGTCGCACACTGAACCAGTGCGAAAAGAACTACAGTGTGACAGAAAAGGAATTGTTCGCATGCAGCAAGTTCCGAACGTACATTCTCGGATATCAAGTCACGGTACGAACTGATCATAAATCCATCTCGTTCCTTCGTAGGTGCAAGTTGAGTCACGGCCGATTGGCTAGGTGGGTACTCGCCCTACAAGAATATGACCTGAAATGGGAATACATTCCAGGAAAGAAGAACGTGGTAGCGGATGTGTTGTCACGTATAAATCTGGAAGATCAGACTTTCGAGGGAGAGAAGGAGAGCTTAGTAAAAATTTATAACATATTCACGACCAGAGCCGATTTACAAGCTTTGTTAATAAATATCCGAATCCATCAGCAGTCTGATCCTAAGCTGAAAAACATTGTGAGTCGTTTGGAAGCCAATGATGAAACCATTTCTAAATATTACCACCTTAACAAGGAAATTTTATTCATAAAAACCACCTTAGACGATGAGACCTGGAAGGTGATAATCCCACACCAAATCGAAAAGGAGGTCATCATCGATTACCACGTCAGGTATGGTCACATGGGAGCGTTAAAAGTGATACAGGCTCTAGAGGAAAATTGTAAGATCAAGAATATCAACCGCAAGGTGAGAACATACATCAAATCCTGTAAGATCTGCCAATGTGCAAAAATAAACAATGAAAAGACAGAGGGTATCATGATACCAATAACTTCCAACGCAAAACTGGAAAAAGTGTTTTTGGATATCTGCGGGCCATTTCCCCGTAGCGGTGGTCGGCACAGATATAAATACTTGGTAATCATAATGGATCACTACACCAAGTATATAAAGCTATATCCGGTTAATCGGGCAACAACAGCAAAGGTTTTGGCGGTGATTATTGATTTGTATATCCCAGAGATCGGTAGACCATCTTCTATTATTACCGACCATGGTACACAGTTTAAGGGGAGGAGATGGCGAGACACTTTATTAGCACTTGGGGTCAAAACGTATAAGACATCAGTCTACCACCCAAGTAGCAATCCGGCTGAGAGAGTACTAAGAGAAGTGGGTAGGATATTGCGCACGTACTGTCACAACCAACAGAAAAAGTGGCAAGAGTACCTAGCAGCGACAGAAACATTCCTAAATTACGCCCACCATCCAGCTATAGGAATTCCACCGTACTCAGCCATGTATGAGAAGCTGACTCCCCGAGACATTGAACAAATCATTGAATTTCCAACGAACAACAATAGGAAATTCAACCAGTTGAAGTTTTACAATAAGGTAGCAGAAGATCAGGAAAAACGGCAAGCCAAATACCAGAAGGCAATAGGGCGAATTGTAACATATAAAGAGGGTGAAAAAGTCCTCCTAAAAAATAGAGAGCTGCCTAGCACCTTAGAAGGCATAACCAAAAAACTATTATTACTTTACACTGGCCCATATGTTGTGGTAAATGATAAGCATAACAATACATATGAGTTGAAGGAAATCGCTTCAGGAAAAATCAAAGGAGTGTACAATCAAGCTTCTATGAAGAAATATTATGAAGAATGAGTTGTGAGATTTAGAATTTTGAATTTATTTTAAAAAATTCGGAAATAATGTAAGTACATCTTACAACCTAATATTTTGAGAAGAACATTCTGGAGAATTAAAAGAAGAAGAATTTTTTAATTTAATTTTAAAAAATTTTAAAATAATGTAAGTACATCTTACAACCTAATATTTTGAAAAGAACAATCTGGAGAATTATAAGAAGAAGGAATTTAGAATTTATATTTTATAAAAAAATTCGAAAATAATGTAAGTACATCTTACAACCTAATAATTTGAAGAAAAAACTTTATGGAAGAAAAAGTGAAAGAGAGAGAATTTTGTACCGGTACTTATTAATTATAAAAATTTAAAATTGAGTAAGTACATCTTACTACAACCTAATAATTTGAACAAACTTTATGGAAGACAAAGAAAGAGAAAGAGAGAGAATTTTGTACTATATAATTATAAAAATTTAAAATTGAGTAAGAACATTTTACTACCACTGATAATTTTGAACAAACTTTATGAAAGAATTAAGAAGAAAGGAATTTTGAATTTATTTATAAAAATTTAAAATTGATTTAGAACAAAACTTTATGGAAGAAAGAGAAAGAGAGAGAATTTTGAACTTAATTTTAAAAAATTTAAAATTAAGCAAGCACAGCTTACTACCACTGAATTATGAGAAAAACATTTTGGAAGAATTAAGAAGGAAGGAATTTTGAATTTAAAATACAAAAAAAATTTAAAAATAAAGTAAGACCAACTTACTATAACTAAGTTTATGAGAAAACTTTATGGTAAATAATTAAGAAGAATTTGAATTTGGAGAAATACCAAAACATTCAGAAATAATAGTAAGATCACAGTACTATAAACAATTCTGAATGAAACAATTCTGGGAATAAATGAATTAAACAGAATTTGAATGTTGATAGAACGTCAGAACTTTGAAACAAGATAAGATCAACATATTACAAGGATTTATGAGAAATATTTTTCAATTAAATAAAAAGAATAGTTTGAATTTTACATTAAAACTAACCAAGTTCCAAAAATAATTATGTGTCAATTATGATTGAATTGAGAAGAAAATAAAGTGGTTAATTCAGAAAAGAGAATTAACGTTAATCCAGAATAAATGCTAGACATTCACAATAGCATTTGAAGGAGTAGAGAAGAATAACAAAAAAGAGGGTAATATGCCAGAGAAGGAAAAAATTTGGAAGCAAAGAGACTAATTAATTATGAAACGATAATGAAAACAGTTAATTAAGAGCAAAGAAGAACAACTCATACCAAACATATGGAGAAGATGATTTTGAACCAATGATAATAATAAGACCTATATGAAATGCAAAGAGAAGAAATACCACATGAAATATGATATAAATGAATTAATGTTAATGAATGCGAAGGTGGATTAATAACTTTCTAAGAGAAAGGAAAGAACCAAAATGTTTAAATAAAATGATTAATATAACAACCAGTATATCTAATGTAAAGATACAATGTTAAAAAATTAAATATAATATATTAAGACCATTCAAATAATGAATACGAAAGACTATTTATAAAGACCATGCTAATACTATGAGTAACCAGAAGAAAGTATAAAGAGAATTCAGATGGAGAAGAAACAGAGTTACACTGTAAACAGTAACCAGAATTATTAAAAGAAAGGTTTTCAACCATAATTAAAATAAAATATCAGACAAGCTAAGAGTTTTGAAAAAATATATATGTAATGAGTATAATAATGATTATGAAGATTTATTAAGATAGAAAATGTGAGATAATCTGAGAGACTACGAAGTGGAGAATCCAAAGATATTTTTATTAGTCGAAAATGAGACTACTTTTTATTTATTTATTCGATGACTGACTGAAGATAATTCCAGCAGCATTATGTTTTTGAGCAGGGATGGATATGCCTCTGTACTCAATTTATAGAAGTGGTGTATGGCCAGCAGAGAAGTAGCGTACAGTGCCCCTCTGATCTGCCCCAGCCCACGTGATAGGGAATGTTAGGGAATTAATATCCCAAGGATACAACACGAAGTTGATATAGAAAGAAAATGTATTACAATTATAATATATCTCAGAAGACACTAACTATCCGAAAAGGATCAGTAGTAAGGCAAGTAACCATATATATAAAATTAATAAAACTCTAATATAAAAAAAGTCGATATAAAAATGGAGAAGAAAATGAATTATAAGAAATGATGAAATTATCATAAGAAATTATTTCATCCATAAACATGTCTGAAATAATTACTTCTGGAGGAGAGCAATCTGTAGCGTGACAGATGTATGCATAATATTGAATGGCAATTGATCATTAGAACAATGAAGTTATAATGTTTAAATTTGGAAGAAAGCATTAAGTTTAATATAAATAAATTAATTCATAGCAACTGTGGAAAGAAATCATTATTATAAAGAAAATACAAGTTCAAGTAAAAG
Organism: Magicicada septendecula; assembly: GCA_034769895.1. Lineage (NCBI taxonomy): Eukaryota > Metazoa > Arthropoda > Insecta > Hemiptera > Cicadidae > Magicicada > Magicicada septendecula. The sequence goes on along the minus strand of CM068374.1, from coordinate 386,185,263 downwards.
GAGTTACTAGTGATGAGTCATCCAAGACCAGTCTCATAACCAAAGGTTTTCAAGGTATAACCCAGGAAGGTAAAAAAGTAAATAACAAAGCAGTACTGAATATGACCAAACCCACAACGAGTAAGAATAAATAGAAGAGAGACCCTAAAATAAGCCAAGATCAAACAATACAGGTGGTGTATTTCTGAAATAAAGAAGAAGATGGAGAAGATCCCAAGAAACCTGATGGCATCAAGAAGAAGATGGAGAAGATACCAGTCCCAGAAGGCAGGAGAAAAGAAGACTGATGAAAGAAGAAGAAGGCAGCATCCTGAAGAAGATGTCATGCTCTTATAAAAGACACCCAAATCCCTATATCCCCAAAATAAATATTTAAAAATAAAAGTATAACGAATTAAAAACCACATGTATATAAATTTAAGAGAGAGAAGTGTATAAAGTAAAAGTTGCCTGTGAACTAAGATGAAACAATAATATAGTACCCATGGAACAAATCTCCATTGAAAAAACGCTAACCAATTTATTATGTTAATAAGACTATACGACCATTTAGCATTAACATAATATATAAGTGCAAAGTGAACCAGTGATAGTTTTGGGTATTATAAAAAATGAACCTTGTGTTTCATTCTTGGCAATCACAAACATTGACTGCAATGAAATATGCATTTTTCAGTGACTTGAAATGTGTACTGTGACAATATGTTGTTCATAAGACATGAATCTGTTTAAAATAACATTTTGTTTTACATGAAAAAAGAAAAACAGATTTCATAATACTTTTTGAACAATTCATACTATTTATTTATTAATGACAGGGTACAATTCCCCAAAGACAATGTATAAAAGACGGTATAAAAACTGTAGAATCCTACTTATAATAATAGTTAGAAATAAGAATATAAATATAAGGTTTTTATGTATATAGTACAAGAATGTTTAAAAATGTTTTAGATATAAGGCCATTTGTTTGGGTCTGATACAACTAACATCAGAACTATAAAAATAGTTACTACTTGTAAATAGTAGAGAGTAATTAAGATGTTAGTTAGTAAAAAACCTTTTTTGTAAGCCATATTTCCATGTTTAGAAATAAGGATTTTGTTGTAAGATGTCTGACTTGAAGACAACCATTTATTTAAAAAAATATTCTTTATTTGTTTTAACTATTATTTGTATTGTAACCAATACTAATTGTTTTTGTGTAATTTGAAAACATGTTTAATTTATAATACTATATGTAAAAGTCAGAGAGGGTATCACACATCATATATTGTTTGTAAAATATTTTGTAAGAAAAATTGTTAAAAAAAATCATTGGCCAAAAGAATGGAAACCAAACTTCATCAAAACAGAGAAATTGCTCATTTAAATGAAAATAAACAAAAGGGGTTTAGACAAAATAAACTTGAGATCAAGCCATATAATTGCACAAACCATTTAGAAAGATTTTAATAAATTATATTCAGAATTATAAATAAAAATGAAAATGACTAAACTCAGAAATTTAGACATGGGAGTCATATATTCCAGAATAATGTTTCAGAATACAACTAATTCAATTAATTACCAGAAAATAAGTGAATATGAACCTTTTAATACAATATAGGATTATTAATATTATATATAACTGATAAAATGGCTGAATTTATATAATGACAGGAAGTAAATTTTGATGTTTTGACTTTTCAGAGTATACCAAACTGAAAGTAAAATTACTATTTTTTGGACAGAAAACACTATAAAACGGCATTATTTAATCTGAAAATAAGCTGAATGAACTGAAAGATTAATTTAAATAACATCTAGTGAATAAAATTGATAAATAACCCAAGTTTAGGTATTTATATAGTGAAATATTAAAGTGTGCACAGGATATGAAAAATATTTGAACAATGTTAAGAATAATATTATATGGGCTAAGAGTTTAATTGAAACTGAAGGAAACAGTTAGTATCTTACAACGTTAAAGTTAAGTGGCGAACAGTACGTTACTGTGAAGTCGAGAGTGAATTATAAAATCCTTCCAGAACATATACATTGTGACAAAAACAATCAAGAAACACTAATTAACACTAAACAATACATTTCTACTCCGAAAAACACCACAAAACACCACAAAACTGTATAATACCTTAACCAAATTAGTGTCGGAATTGGGAAAAGTGTTTTGACTTATAATTACACAGATATACTAAATACAACCCAGAATCATTACACCAGTCACTACACAACATTTAACAAGAGATTTGCAGACACAAGAACAGGAATACTGCCAGAAAATACATTATTTGGAACGCAGCAGGAACGAGCAACATTTTGATCAACTTGATGGCCGCCATTTGCTTTTGACGATCCCAGTGCCTTCTCCTGTTTCAACACAGCTGTTTGGTGAAAACAATTATTTTAATTTTCAAATTATTATTCAATGTTTGTGTTTAGTAATAATTATTCATTTGATGTAACATTATACTTTTTAAATATTGGCCCGATTTCTCTGACTTTGATAATAATTGGCTGTTTAAAGAACCCTGTACGATTTTTATATAATACTTTGTAATTTTTTCGATATCCTGAGAATCGATATTAATCGATAAGAGTCAATATTGCCATTAATTAATAAAACATTAATACTTTTCAATACTTAATAGTTCTTTATTTCTTCAATAATACTAATTACCAATAATATAATTCTAATTGGTAATCTACAAGGACTTTACCACCTATAAGTGAAGATAACCTAAAAAATAAAAAGATAAACAAGTATCGATTGGTTTGAAGACAATCTTATGAGTGGTGATAGTTTATTTAAAATATACCAAAACTTAAATAAAAATTTTCAGAAGAGCATTACACTTTTTAAAACTTCACAGCCCTATATTAATTAATTGATCATAATTAATTAATTAATAATATTAAAAATTTTTTTTAATAAAAAAAAATCCCCGGTCTTGCTACCATTGGGACTCGACCAGCTGGGAAACTTAAGGAAGTGTTTCAGACCAGTAAGACGTCGAGAGCCACACCAATTACACACCAATTTAAGAACACACATCAATCATAATTTTTTATTTTATTACAAATTGGCGCCCAACGTGGGGCGCCAATTTGTAATAATATAAATAATTGATGTGTGTTGATGATATTGATGATAAGAGATTGTGAAGTATGAGACTCCGATGTAATCAAGCCCCACTGTTTGGGCTAGCCAATTTGTAATAAAATAAGTAAATTGTAATGTAATATGTTTAATTGGCGTGTTCTTTAAATTGGTGTGGCTCTCGACGTCTTACTGGCCTGAAACACTTCCTTAAGTTTCCCAGCTGGTTGAGTCCCAATGGTAGCAAGACCGGTCGAGTAGAGTAAAGTTGATGAAGAAATATATATATGTTCAGCTTCACAGAAAGTTTCAAAACAAAAATTATTGTTTTGAAGGAAATTTAAAAAAAAATTATGTTAATAAAAAAAATAATTAAAAAAATTTTTTTTTTTAATTTTATTAATTAATTAATTATGATCAATTATTTAATATAGGGCTGTGAAGTTTTAAAAAGTGTAATGCTCTTCTGAAAATTTTTATTTAAGTTTTGGTATATTTTAAATAAACTATCACCACTCATAAGATTGTCTTCAAACCAATCGATACTTGTTTATCTTTTTATTTTTTAGGTTATCTTCACTTATAGGTGGTAAAGTCCTTGTAGATTATCAATTAGAATTATATTATTGGTAATTAGTATTATTGAAGAAATAAAGAACTATTAAGTATTGAAAAGTATTAATGTTTTATTAATTAATAGCAATATTGACTCTTATCGATTAATATCGATTCTCAGGATATTGAAAAAATTACAAAGTATATTATATAAAAATTATACAGGGTTCTTTAAACAGCCAGTTATTATCAAAGTCAGAGAAATCGGGCTAATATTTAAAAGTATAACGTTACATCAAATGAATAATTCTTACTAAACACAAACATTGAATAATAATTTGAAAATAAAATAATTGATTTCACCAAACAGCTGTGCTGAACTAGGAGAAGGCACTGGGATCGTCAAAAGCAAATGGCGGCCATCAAGTTGATCAAAATGTTGCTCGTTCCTGCTGCGTTCCAAATAATGTATTTTCTGGCAGTATTCCTGTTCTTGTGTCTGCAAATCTCTTGTTAAATGTTGTGTAGTGACTGGTGTAGTGATTCTGGGTTGTATTTAGTATATCTGTGTAATTATAAGTCAAAACACTTTTCCCAATTCTGACACTAATTTGGTTAAGGTATTATACAGTTTCTGGTGTTTTGTGGTGTTTTTCGGAGTAGAAATGTATTGTTTAGTGTTAATTAGTGTTTCTTGATTGTTTTTGTCACAATGTATATGTTCTGGAAGGATTTTATAATTCACTCTCGACTTCACAGTAACGTACTGTTCGCCACTTAACTTTACCTTTGTAAGATAGGTTAGATCGTCACAAAACTCTCGTTTATGTTAACCGTTCGAATACCAATAATCAACTAACTGTTTCCTTCAGTTTCAATTAAACTCTTAGCCCATATAATATTATTCTTAACATTGTTCAAATATTTTTCATATCCTGTGCACACTTTAATATTTCACTATATAAATACCTAAACTTGGGTTATTTATCAATTTTATTCACTAGATGTTATTTAAATTAATCTTTCAGTTCATTCAGCTTATTTTCAGATTAAATAATGCCGTTTTATAGTGTTTTCTGTCCAAAATATAGTAATTTTACTTTCAGTTTGGTATACTCTGAAAAGTCAAAACATCAAAATTTACTTCCTGTCATTATATAAATTCAGCCATTTTATCAGTTATATATAATATTAATAATCCTATATTGTATTAAAAGGTTCATATTCCCTTATTTTCTGGTAATTACTTGAATTAGTTGTATTCTGAAACATTATTCTGGAATATATGACTCCCATGTCTAAATTTCTGAGTTTAGTCATTTTCATTTTTATTTATAATTCTGAATATAATTTATTAAAATCTTCCTAAATGGTATGTGCAATTATATGGCTTGATCTCAAGTTTATTTTGTCTAAACCCCTTTTGTTTATTTGCATTTAAATGAGCAATTTCTCTGTTTTGATGAAGTTTGGTTTCCATTCTTTTGGCCTATGATTTTTTAACAATTTTTCTTACAAAATATTTTACAAACAATATATGATGTGTGATACCCTCTCAGACTTTTACATATAGTATTATAAATTAAACATGTTTTCAAATTACACAAAAACAATTAGTATTGGTTACAATACAAATAATAGTTAAACAAAATAAAGAATATTTTTTTAAATAAATGGTTGTCTTCAAGTCAGACATTTTGCAACAAAATTCCCATTTCCAACATGGAAACATGGTTTACAAAAAAGGTTTTTTACTAAATAACATCTTAATTACTCTCTACTATTTACAAGTGGTAATTATTTTTATAGTTCTGATGTTAGTTGTTTCAGACCCAAACAAATGGCCTTATATCTAAAACATTTTTAAACATTCTTATACTATATACATAAAAACCTTATATTTATATTCTTATTTCTAACTATTATTATAAGTAGGATTCTACAGTTTTTATACCGTCTTTTATACATTGTCTTTGGGGAATTGTACCCTGTCATTAATAAATAAATAGTATGAATTGTTCAAAAAGTATTATGAAATCTGTTTTTCTTTTTTCATGTAAAACAAAATGTTATTTTAAACAGATTCATGTCTTATGAACAACATATTGTCACAGTACACATTTCAAGTCACTGAAAAATGCATATTTCATTGCAGTCAATGTTTGTGATTGCCAAGAATGAAACACAAGGTTCATTTTTTATAATACCCAAAACTATCACTGGTTCACTTTGCACTTATATATTATGTTAATGCTAAATGGTCGTATAGTCTTATCAACATAATAAATTGGTTAGCGTTTTTTCAATGGAGATTTGTTCCATGGGTACTATATTATTGTTTCATCTTAGTTCACAGGCAACTTTTACTTTATACACTTCCCTCTCTTAAATTTGTATACATGTGGTTTTCAATTCGTTATACTTTTATTTTTAAATATTTATTTTGGGGATATAGGGATTTGGGTGTCTTTTATAAGAGCATGACATCTTCTTCAGGATGCTGCCTTCTTCTTCTTTCATCAGTCTTCTTTTCTCCTGCCTTCTGGGAGTGGTATCTTCTCCATCTTCTTCTTGATGCCATCAGGTTTCTTGGGATCTTCTCCATCTTCTTCTTTATTTCAGAAATACACCACCTGTATTGGTTGATCTTGGCTTATTTTAGGGTTTCTATTCTATTTATTCTCCCTCGTTGTGGGTTTGGTCATATTGTGTACTGCTTGGTTATTTACTTTCTTACCTTCCTGGGTTATACCTTGAAAACCTTTGGTTATGAGACTGGTCTTGGATGACTCATCACTAGTAACTCCTTTTATTTGAACTTGTATTTTCTTTATAATAATTATTTCTTTCCACAGTTGCTATGAATTAATCTATTTATATTAAACTTAATGCTTTCTTCCAAATTTAAACATTATAACTTCATTATTCTAATGATCAATTGCCATTCAATATTATGCATACATCTGTCACGCTACAGATTGCTCTCCTCCAGAAGTAATTATTTCAGACATGAAATAGCTACATATTACTACATATTGCTCTAGTTACTATATATATATATATATATATATATATATTATAATACTTATAACTATTTTACCTCAAGATGTATTTTTTCTTTAGGGACATGTTTCGGGAGATCCTGTTCTCCCATCTTCAACCTTCGCCATCTTGCTTCTGGTGCAGTATTTGTGTGTTGGCTTCTGGATGTTATTATGGTGGTTTGTTGGTCTTTGGTCCTTCAATGTTGCATTATTGTGTGTGGTTGTGGTATCTGTTTTTGTATTTTGTGTATTTTCGATGTTGAGTGCTTTGAATATTGTGTCATGTTTTGTATTGATTTGTATTTGTTCTGGTATTAATTTGTTTTGTGTTTTTTGTTTGTAAATCTGTAAATTTTCCCAAATGTTCATTATGGTGCCTTTGTGTTGTATATGTTTTATTAGTGTTACATTGGTTATGTCTGGGAATTCCCAGACATAACCAATGTAACACTAATAAAACATATACCACACAAAGGCACCATAATGAACATTTGGGAAAATTTACAGATTTACAAACAAAAAACACAAAACAAATTAATACCAGAACAAATACAAATCAATACAAAACATGACACAATATTCAAAGCACTCAACATCGAAAATACACAAAATACAAAAACAGATACCACAACCACACACAATAATGCAACATTGAAGGACCAAAGACCAACAAACCACCATAATAACATCCAGAAGCCAACACACAAATACTGCACCAGAAGCAAGATGGCGAAGGTTGAAGATGGGAGAACAGGATCTCCCGAAACATGTCCCTAAAGAAAAAATACATCTTGAGGTAAAATAGTTATAAGTATTATAGTATTACATACATCAAGAAACGGACTGTAGCAGAAAGTGATTGAAATATATATATATATATATAGAAGAGTATACCTTCGAGATGTGGGTAAGTTCACACAAATGAGTAATGGCATATGTGCAAAAGTGAGTTGTTAAGAGTATCGTTGCAAAATGTATATATATATATATATATATATATGTTGGATCCGGCACGTATGGACCAAAAAATGTTAGGAAGAATGATGCTTTGTGGTGCTATTGCCAGGATGCAGAATAATGATGATAGTGGACTGTATTTAATACATTTATTAAGTTTTGTAGTACACTTAAATCAGAGTGCTAAGGTTGGCTATGTCTGAAGACATTTAAATTTTGAATGAACCGAGTCGTTTAAGAAAGCTACATGGCAAATGAGGCGCACGTGTGTGACACTCCAACTACATTAAAAAATGTTAAGGCCTAAGGCCTAGATAATTGTCGCGACAACAAGAAAAAATGATAGACAGAACAAGGCCAGCAAACGTTCTAACGTCTACCACCCGCCAACGCTCGGTGAACTGTGTTGATGTATAAACATGATAAATGCAATTTCAGAAAGTACAGATTAGCCAATCTTTGAATGCGAAAATTACCACATTACTGTCCATAACTGCCCGCAAAAAATCAAAAGATTTTTTTAATACATTTTAATAACTTATTGTATGAAAACACAGTGTGTTCTTAATAATAGAAGTCAACCTCAATAAATTGTATTGAACCTTGAGATTGAAATGGTAGATAACAGTTATGACATTAACTGTTTAGAGATAAACTTGACTGATGATGATAAGAGCTGAGCAGGCCTAAGTTGGCTTGCAACCTGATTTATACATGAGTATAAATGCAAAAATTAGCAATGTATTGCCAATATATATTGTATGTATACAATATAAAACAATATAAGACATGAAAAATACATAGTTTGACAATGTTTGATGATGAATAATCGGTGACTCATCACATGATGGGCCCGATACAAATTGTAATATTTATGCAAGTCATAATGGTTAGCTTGAACCAGTCAAGGCCAGTTGATCTATACAATAGTATTGAGTGTAAAATGAACAGACAAATTATTATAAAATTATACATGTAAAGACATAGATTTAGCATGATGCTTTATAGTTGAACGATGCATGCTATACCTGAAGTTTCAGGAATGTACAATAAATTGTTATGTGAAAACAAATTATACATTGTTGAATGATTGCAAGCACAAAGTGTAATGACATGTATGTCATAATTAAAGCATGAATAATAATTGTGCAGTACGTGATCACAAAATACAAAATACACAATATAAATATATAAAAATATAGGCGTGGCGTATGGTTATAGACAGTAGATGCGGGTAAAACAATGTGTTTTACATAGATACAAGTTATACATAATAAATACAATAGAAATCGGTTTAGATAATTACAAATAAATGAATACAAGGCACAATAGCATAAGTGACAAGTACAACAAATGTGTTTATACAAAATGTAATACATGTGTTGAACAATTCGAGAAATAAATTCATAGAGTAATAAAATATCACACATATTGACAAAAATGTGCAAGAAAATGCATACATGGTTTGTATAGCTGCAGACCATGCGAATATTATATAACAAAATTTTTACATAAGAACAATACCACCATGACATGACACATAACCCATTACCAATATCAAAATGTAAGTACGTAAAGGACATAGTATGTCTCACAAATTATTAATACAAATACAAAAATAGTAAAGTATACCACCATAACAATATGATAAGCATAGATATAATAACATAGTGCATGGTTGTAAAATTACAAGTCACATGCGAATTTAGTATGAAAACACGCAATGATGCAACTTAACATAAAAATGTTGTGATGATACATATCACCAATTAAGTTGACCAAATTGTCAGACAATAAGGTAATGAAAGCCAGTGGCCAAGTGAAATATAGCATTGTGCTAAGTAATTATATTAACCTTGTGTCTAAGCCTTGTCCCGCGCTGGCAACAAACATAGCTTGTGAACTGGTCTGCGAAAAATACCAGTAGGCGTGCAAATGTCTACTACTCTAATTAAGCTGTCTGGGCTGGGAAATGTGGCGGTAATTACACAAAATTTCCACGCTAATGGAGGTGAGTTATCCTCAATCAGTAAAACCAGGTCACCAATGGAAATGTTGTCCTTGGCGAATTTCCATTTGTGGCATTGTTGTAATTGATGTAAGTAGTCGTGAGACCAAGCCTTCCAAATGACTTGGACAAACTTCTGGAGAAGTTGCCAACGTCCAAGACGAGAGATGGGAACGTGAGATAAGTCAGGATCAGGAATCGCCGTTAATGGTGCGCAAATTAAAAAATGGCCAGGTGTAAGTGGCACCGGATCATTTACATCCGATGAAACGGCAAATAATGGACGTGAGTTTAGACATGCCTCTATCTGAGACAAAACCGTCATAAACTCCTCGGAGGTGAGTATAGACTTGCCGACCATGCGGCGCAAATGATACTTTAAACTCTTTATACTGCTCTCCCAAAGACCACCAAAATGAGGTGACGAGGGCGGAATAAATGACCATGTAATACCATGAGAGGTCGTAAAGGATTGGATTGATGAGATGGCATCCTTATTATGCCAAAGATTGTAAAGGTCGTGCAAAACATTGCGGGCCTTCCTAAAGTTCGTGCCATTATCAGAATATAACTGGCTAGGTATGCCCCTACGGGCCATGAAACGACGTAAGGCAGCTATAAACGCGTTGGCCGTAAGGTCGGAAACCAATTCCAAATGAATGGCCCTGGTCGCTAAGCAAATGAACAAAGACACATACGATTTTGACAGAGTCCTAGATTTCTGCCCGCCATGACGAATCATGAAGGGACCATCATAATCAACTGCGCAGAATAGAAACAGCCGGGAAGGAGTGACTCTAGGAGATGGCAAAATACCAAGCCTTTGAACCTGATGTTTGGCACTAAACCTGAGACACTTGACACATCTACGAATGATGGAGCGAATGACTATCTTGGCGTTAATGATCCACCAACGTTGATGAAGTGAATGATGCACGAGTTGAGCACCAGCGTGGAGTAGACGAATGTGTTCTTGTTCAATAATAAGGCGAGTGATATGAGCCGATTGATGCAAGACAATAGGATGCTTATTGTCATAAGGTAGTTGCAACTGCTGTAAGCGTCCGCTGACGCGTATGACACCAGACTCATCAAGAAACGGGTCCAGAGAAAACAACTTACTCCTGATAGAAACAGAAGACCCATTACGAAGACAATTAAGCTCAGCAGCAAAGTGGATTGACTGGGATTGTTTTATGAAGAAATTAAGAGTGGAATGAATTTCAACGGGGGTAAGAGCGCCCAAGATTTTCTCAGCCCTGGAGAGTAATATTTTTGATGAATCGAAAGCAATAAGCGTATACGCGAGTCGGACGGTGCAACAAAGAAAAGTCCTTTGAAAGATCAATAGATAAGGTAGATATTAGAGAAAGTTTGGGGGTTTGTTTCTCCTCCGCAGTGAATTCAGGAGACGACAGATTAGAAGGTAAAAAGGGTGGAAAAAGATTGGACTCGGAAGATTCAGACAAACAAGCGGTAGCATAGGACTCACCCAACTGGGGATTGTCAGACTTAAATGGTAGCGAAACAACGAACCTACCCTCATCATTGCGATGAGTGGACTTAACAAAATGCTCCTCACAAGCTGAATCGTTACTAATGGGTGCATTATCAGGGATAGTTTCGGTCTCCCAAAATTTCTCAAGAGACGCTAGGATTTGACTGTCGTTGTTCCTAGCAGGAACGAAACAGCAGGACCCTTATAACGGCAGTGTTTGGGCAGATTGCCTGCTAGAATGTAGCCTAACTTTGTTTCTTGTATAATAGGAAAGTGAGAACTGCGTACATATTTGTTAGCTAAAATTAAATCTAAATAAAATTGCGCTCCTAAAAGTATATCGATATCAGCTGATATGTTGAAATGTGGATCGGCGAGAAAGACGTTATCTGGGACGTTAAACTGATTTATGTCGAAAGATTGTGCTGGCAGTTTATGGGTTAATGCAGATAAGACCGCACATGTTGCTTGGAAGCTAAATCTTTGATAGCGAGAAATAATGCGAATAGACGCCAAGTTAGTGGCACAACACGCTGCATTATTAATACCTGTAATCGGTATGTTAGATTTAGTCAAGTTAAGCCGTAATTTCTTAGCAAATGATTCCGTACAAAAATTTACTTGTGACCCAGCGTCCAATAGAACTCTTGCAGGTTGTCTGTTACCAGCCCGGTCGATGACAAACACAAGTGCTGTTGATAAGAGAACATTGTTTGTAGACTGTAATTTAAGTGAACAATAGTCGCTGCTCCTGGCAGAACCTGATTTTGACACATTATTTATGTGCAGCAATGTATGGTGTCGTTTTGAACAGATCTTACATGATTGTTTGATCTTACAATTAGATGAAAAATGATCTGGTCTTAAACAATTGGTACAGCATTTATGATTTAATATAAATTGCCCTCGTTCTGATGTGCTTAATGCACGAAATTTGTCACACATGTAAATTGGATGACTAGATTTTCAGCATGGGCATAAATAATTATTTGAAGCTGAGTGATAACTTTTAAATGCAGTGCTGCCAGCAGAGTTTCATGATTTATGTTTGTCAGATTTATTATTGAACCTTAAAGTTAGCTTGTTGAGCTGCTGTCCGGCATCGATAGGCAATGTATTTTCTAGCAACTGTCTACGTGCGTTTAAAAACTGAGTGAAGCTTTGAAAGTTAGGAAGATTATCGGGGTCTATAGACTCCTTCCATAATTTAAACGTGGTATGGTCCAGTTTTGCTGACAATAATTGTACAGTAATAAGCTCAAATGAATCTACTGACAGTTGCATGGCCGCCAGCGAATTAACTGAGGACGTTATTGTATTTATGAATTCTGCCAAACTTTGGACAGAGTCCTTAATTGTTGACTTTACTTCAAGCAAATTTTGAATATAATACTTCGCTAGTATGAATTTGTTGTCATATCTAGCGGACAGCAAACTCAACGCTATCGAATAGTTCTCATTACAAATAGGTAATGCCTTAATTAGATCTAGTGGCTCATTTTTAAGAGATGAGTACAGATAATGTAATTTCTGCACTGATGTTAAATCAGATCTGGCGTGCACCAAGTCCAGAAATATTGAATAGAAGTGTTGCCATTCTAAGATATTACCTGTGAAGCAGGGCAAACTTATAGGTTTTAATTGCATATTGGTCGTTAATACTGGAGATACAGTCTGAACATTGAAAGTTTCTATTAATTGCAAGATATTGGCTTCTGTTGAATATAACAGCTCTTCAACCTCAACTCGGTCTTCTTGAGCAGCGTTTATGTCTTTAGAAATGAGTTCAATTTCGGACTGTACCTCATCGTATTTTGTTGCCAAACTTTTTAGACTTTCGAGTCTAACCGTTAAAAAAGGTTTTGTATTACTGTTTTTATCAAAGTTAATTATAGCCGAATTAATTCGCACTATGGCAGACTTTAAGCCGCCTCTCTTTCTGACCAACACTTTGAGGCCTTCTTCAGCCATTGTAGGCACCTGTTAATGATGTTAATGACGTCGTACCTGGTATGCGATGTCCTGGAGCGTCGAGGCCGTGGAGTAGATGGCAAACACGTACGGACTGGAGAGATGACTGCTTAGTCTGGTGTGTAGACGCTAGCACATGGATGTTCTTGCAGTGGTGTCGTCACGAGGCTCAATGGCGAAGAAAGGAATGCTGACTAAGTCCTGACACGGTCGGATCAGCGAACATGCTGAATCGCCCGTGATGGCCAGAAATTGGGGCAGAAAAATGATGAAAACCGCTGTAATAGGTTGCAGAAAATAAATGACGAATCCAGGCACGGAGCGACCAAAGAATGTTGGATCCGGCACGTGTGGACCAAAAAATGTTAGGAAGAATGATGCTTTGTGGTGCTATTGCCAGGATGCAGAATAATGACAATAGTGGACTGTATTTAATACATTTATTAAGTTTTGTAGTACACTTAAATCAGAGTGCTAAGGTTGGCTATGTCGAAATACATTTAAATTTTGAATGAACAGAGTCGTTTAAGAAAGCTACATGGCAAATGAGGCACACGTGTGCGACACTCCAACTACATTAAAAAATGTTAAGGCCTAAGGCCTAGATAATTGTCGCGACAATAAAAAAAATGATAGACAGAACAAGGCCAACAAACGTTCTGACGTCTGCCGCCCGCCAACGCTCGGTGAACTGCGTCGATGTATAAACATGATAAACGCAATTTCAGAAAGTACAGATTAGCCAACCTTTGAATGCGAAAATTACCACATTACTGTCCAATATATATATATATATATATATATTGTAACATAACAAAATGTTACCTAACCTAAACGTATACTATCAGATTTAATAAGTACATAACAATAATGTAAATAGGGAATATAGTGATAAGAATAACCAAGAAGAGAGAAATCATGGAAGAAGAATGAAGCAGAAGTGCCACATGAAACAGTAATCCCAAATACTGTTTGACACTACAACCAGACAATGACTAACACAAACTGATGGACAGAGTAAATTTACTTTAAGCTGTCAAGCGAGTCAGTGGATAATGTAAACAGAATATGATATGTGAATAAAAAGTGAGTCAATAAGAATCTGAATAATGTGAAATCAGAATCAGCATTTGGCTGGGTATTAATTAAATATGATTAGTAATTATTAACGCCAAAAAAGCTAAAATTAGCAATGTCCACAAAATGAGAACGAAGCTATATTTCAATATCAAATATACCTATGACGAGAAAGAAAAAACATTTGTAAGAGGGAACCTTGTACAAATAAGGTACCTCAGCAAATTAACGAATTGTGAAATAATGAAAGCTTTTAAAGGCAGAATTCCGGTATGAGCGGTATGTCTTAACAAGGCCTAGACCAAACAATAATCAGTGAGTTGATTATTGGGAGGTAACATGAGTGTAGATTAAATGCACAGAACAATTGTTATGCTCAAACATAGCAAAAAACCATTATTAAAATAATATATTTGATAATTCAATTGTTAGTTCGTAGAATAGAGTGAGTTAGTGTAAAACGAAATATCATAGTAGTAAGGATCGTTCATTACCATGCATAGAGAGAGATAAGGTTTATCCATAATGTTCAGTAAAATGTCAGTACAGAGTTAATAGTGTTCTCACATAAACGTTTGAGTAATAAAATGCTATGTGAACACAAACAATATTAATCAAAGTGTATAATCGTCGATTCAGGTGAACAGACAACAGTGCGGAATAGTGTACCTGAACATTGTTTATGTAGCAATGTCAGTAAAAGTGAAATTAACTCGGTATCAAACGATATCAAATTAAAGAGGACAAAATGATCTTTAATTTGATGGTAATATCGCCCCAATCGCAACTGTATTAAGTGCGTGAAAGGTGTTAGCATCATTTACGAAATATGCATCAGAAATCTGGGTACTAATACCAACAATATCGGCAGCTGTCAATCATTTCAGAGCTTGGCGGTTGGAAAACCGTTATTAACGGCTAAACAGACAATACGTCATATTCATCACACCTGCAGGAGCCAATCACAAAATTAGTTAGTAATTAACATTTTTGCCTAAAGCCGATCGAAGAGTAGGGTATATAAGAGGATGTAACCGATTCTCGACAGACACTTATCAACTTCATCCAGTGCAGAACGTGCGCCCGCCATCTCAACATTTTTAATAACCGATAGCGTCATCTCGAGAACACATCAAAGGAAACCATTCGACAATAACCTACAATTACTTCAAATTATTCTACAGAAAACAATAGTGATTATGTGCAGTATTATTTCATTTTTGTGCGGGAAAATAATGAACAGCAGCAATTAAATAATGTTATTTATGATCCATTAAGTTAGAAGCGTATCGAAATTCTCTGTTCTTGTGTGTGTGCAGTGAATAATGATAATCATTATAATCCGATTATCAAGGTGCTAAAAATGAGTTTTAATTAAATAATTAAAACCAAAAGGTAACAGTGTAACCATTATTTCATTTTTTCTATGAGCGCTATAACCTGTACGTTTTTATACACGGATCTGTACTGACGCAAACCACAGAAACATTTCAATATTACACCATGTCTCAATTTATTTGATGAATTTGTCATTAGTAATTAAGCTGAATGTTAGTTATAAGTGTTCTCAATTTATAAACTTTGTAATTCATAAATCAGGCGTGACGAACGCACAACCTATCAAATAGGTTATTTTTATTTGTTTACTTTATAAAAGTAACGTCAAAAACATTATTGATCAATATTATATCAGAAAATTATTAGCTATTGTGTAGGCATGACTTTCTTTTTTGTGTCTCAAAGAACTCACATCTGAGATTTTAATAATATTAATGTTAAAAATAACAAATATCTGGACTTAGCCAGATTTACCACTTATGCTCTGAGCAAGCCGTATAGGGTATATAAGAACTTATTTACAATTGTACATCATTGTATGTTTTTAATTATATTTGTTTTGGATTCTCTATCAAGGGCATGAATAAAACCCCATTATTAACAGCATAACTCGACTTAATTTATTTCTAACAGATAGTTAAATGTTTTATTTAGAAAATTCAAGCAACCTTCAGTTGTGTTTAAATATTTTGGAATAGCATTGCCATAAAGGTCATAAACAATTATTTTAAATTTCTAAATTATTAATTGAATCTATTCATGGGTTTTACACGGGATTTTCCCAAAATAAATCCGTGTGGCGCCCACTATCAAGCAAGGCAACTTAACCTTGCAACTAAAGTGAGTTGGTGTTTGTAAACTGAGTTGACAGCTTATTGAACTTCTAGAAAACACGACCAGGTACGTGAAAGTATATTATATTTATTCTATTGTCCAGACATTACTAGACGTAACGTACTTAGACTATCAGCGGCCTGGAGGAGAAGTTCCACAGCCAGTATCAACAAGACAATCATCATCATCAAGTGACCAACTATTATACTTTACTTTTAAACCTAAGCAAAACTAGTATTTAATTATTATCAACCCAACTATTTTATTTGTTTCATATAAGGGAATTCTTTTCAGACAATTATAATTATACAATTGTAAACACACTTTGAGTAACCTCGAATGTTACACATTAAATCGCTTTACAAAATTAGTAACCTTCAACAACTCCAAACTCTAAATAATATTTCAAACATAACCATAATTTTAAATAACAACCGCAAATTTTTTATTTTATTACCAATTGAAGCATACAACGTAGGGCAGAATTACACCCCACGCAAACACCAACATTCGTTTACTTACAAATTGGAGCCCAACAGTGTGGCTTTAGAAAGGAGTGGAGTTAGTAATTTGTATTATATTACAATATATATATATATACAATGGAAATTTGGTTTTACTCAAGTTCAATGGTTTATACCCATTCATAACAAATAAAGGGAAACGTTTCCATGGACTCCTCTAGTCCGCAGCCACCCCCCCCCCCAAACATTGTGGGCCCAGCTGTTGCACCACTGCTGAAGATTCCATCCAGCAAAACAAAAGGAATAAAAATGAAAAAAAAAATGAAGATTTGAACTAGAAACAATTGCTGTCCCCTTAGGCACCTAGGTTTGCTAGGCCAAAATAGATCATCTATAGGCGCCTTTTCTTCCTAGGGCATTTTTTCAAGTAACCTCTCCTCCACCAAAGGAATCACTTCCGCAGACACCTTTGAATGTGTACCTCACTTAAAATACACTGTAATGTTTCTACAGTTATTTTAAGTATATTCAATGCAACCAACATCAGAGATAACTGAATAATTTTTACTATTATAAGTAAAAAGAAAGAATGTAGAACAATATTTAAAGAAATATACAAAGAACTATGTACGTATACAAAATTTTCTTAATAGTGTGAACAATTATTTATAAAAATGAACTTTTATATCGTGTCAGTTTTTTCTTTCTAGAGACATAACAGGGTGCCTGTAGAAAGTTGTAAGAGTTTTCAGTTTTTCCAAATACATGCTCTTAATTCAGAAGCTCTCTTATCACCAGCTTCTGGGAATTTCACAGAACAATGAATAGATATGAGTGAATACTGTCACTCATAGATAAGACATACTGTCTTGGTTCCACAGTCGAATGGGATAGGGAAATACGCTAGATTGCACTTATGGGTTACTGTTATGTTCACAACTGTTACGCGACTTGAAAACCTCAGCTAATAAACACAAAGTACTAGATGTACTAATAAATACAAAATGTACACTTATTTTTAAAAATTTAGCCGAAATCTGAGTTGGTAAAATTAAAAATATAATAAAACCATCGCACACCCGATTTAGAACATATTATTAATTCTAAAATATAAACTGTCCTTACACAGAGGATTACGATGC
Organism: Magicicada septendecula; assembly: GCA_034769895.1. Lineage (NCBI taxonomy): Eukaryota > Metazoa > Arthropoda > Insecta > Hemiptera > Cicadidae > Magicicada > Magicicada septendecula. The sequence continues at coordinate 386,167,275 of CM068374.1, read as the reverse complement.
AGACTTTACTAATTGTGTCCAAGATAATGAGCTACAACAAGTGTTATAAATAGGAAGTATAAATAGTGTGGATACTCATATCCATGCTTTACAGTTCCAGGCCGACATGTCAGCGTCTGTTTGGGCAAACGATTAAGTGCGGACACTTAAACATCACGATGGCACAGATGACGAAGAGGAAAAACAAGGAACAGAGACCCAATGATCAGCACATAGTATAAAGGAAGAAATAATGGAAAACCAAACTACTATAGACGTGGGAAATCTAGACATCTAAAACGAGATTGCTGGTCCAGAGTTAAGCAGCAGGGAAAAAAGCAGTAGTCGGTACAACGGGGCATGTGCTGACTAACTGGAGGAACAAAGCCCTAAGACAATACACAATTTCTACACTTCAGAAAAACAGTGGGAGCTTGGTAGTTATTAGTTTCTTTCAAGAAAGGGCAGCCTCAATTATAGTTGACACAGGTGCCACAGATTCCATTGTGCCTTGACCCCATATAAATTTGTGTATTTTACAAATGTCTCTCTTAACTCTGTTGAAGGATCTATTTCATGATTTAGTGTTAATGGTCTGTATTAAGTTCTAAAGTAGGTTCAACTTACTTTTAGTTTCTCTTGTAGAGACCGAAACCTAACTGGCTTTTCCAACAAATTGTCTGCATAATTCATCGTTAACTCATAAAACCTCTGTCATAACCATATAAATATAACTACTTTAAAACCAGTTCTACATTGCTAACACTAAACTTTCACAAAATTTATAATTATATCCAAACAGAGTACATAAGATGTATACGTTTGTAAATATTGCTTACACGTGTCTATGGTAAATGATCATAGACACCGAATTTGCAGTTCTGGAAATATCAAGATCTTTCATTGCTTCTTACATCTCCTATATTATGTAGGTGAATACACAAATTGGATTGACAGTGTAAGTGTTCAATCCAAGTTACATCACAATGTATTCCATAAGTTATGTTTTTATGATGTATAGAGAGAGAGAGAGAGAGAGAGAGAGAGAGAGAGAGAGAGAATGCTGAACTGTACAATATAAATGTCGATGTCATGTTTCAAAGATAACATGTTTCTACAAATAACTATAGCGGATCTGCTGCTTTGAATTTTATTCTACAACAAATAAAAATGTGATAATAGTATACGGTACAAATATTCATCATTTTAAACAACTATTTAATAATACTTACAAAAATTATCCCGTTTTCATAATCTTTTGGGGCCTGAAAAGTGAATTTCAATATTAATACAGTGGTACTAAAAGTTTTTACATCCATCAGTAATAAGTAAATAAGTATCAGCTCTTTCATGTTAAGTTGTTAATACTTCATATAAAATCACTCACACACACACACACACACACACACACACACACACACACACACACACACACACACACACACACACACACACACACACACACACACACACACACACACACACACACACACACACACACACACACACACACACACACACACACTTTTAAACTGGTACAATTTCTTTCTTTGACAATTCAATTATCAATAATGTTCATGATGTATTCTCACTTTCTAAGATATGTTTTAGTATAAACATATAAATTAAGTCACAAACCATGTCTCAAGCTAATGAAAAATGTACATTAATTAATACACAAATAACAAAATAACAAAAATTTGTATAACAGAATTTTTGTAAACAACATTCATAGTAACAGTAACAATAATAATAACAGTATTTGTAGAAGAGTAGCTCTGGTATACTTGGTTGTGCAGTAACCCATTCACCATAAGACAAACTAACCTATGTTTGTGAAAAATTGTAATAATAATAAAAACGGCACCTCCTCCTCATCCTCCTCCTCATTCTCCTACTACTACTACATACAAATGGTAATATGTTGTGTATTATATTATTCAATAATAGATTACTTCTGCAAGTGAATTTTAATTTCTGTTAGTATATATTATAAAATACCAAAATTTTGTGTACGTGTTACGTTGTTCGTTTTGTGATATGTCGGGTGTCACACTCCGCGCACTTTTATATACTTACTGATGGCTGGTTCCTCTGCGACGATGTTGTCCTGCAAGCACAACTTAATCTACTATATGTATGTGGGCGCCACTTGGATATTTTGTTCCAAGAGATTATTATTATTATTATTGAAATTAAATTTTGATTTCTTAAATTAATTATATTAAAAAAATGTGGACAAGACAGTTTGAATTGAAAATAACGTATGTTTAATGAACTTTAAAAATCGTCTGAAAGACTGACATTCGAATTAACAAAATTGCAGTTACAAAAATATATTTTTCTTATTGACAAGTTTTTCAATTAAGTATCGGCTAATATATTTATTTACTCAGTTGAATAGCATGAGTTTAGTGTATGAAAAATCTTTATACTCAGGACGTGACTCCTTTGAACTACCAAGACAAATCAATAGGATGCTTTACAAAAATTGTGTGATTTGAAGGTGTGTGACATGTGTAGTACAATTGTGTGACAAATGATACCAAGTAAAAATGACTTTAACTTTTGAACAACTCACGTTCCGGTGGGTAATTATTTCCTGGACTGGACACTTCTCTTGGGGACGTTTTCAATCTTGCCTCTTCGTGTTAACGTTCCTCGTGCACTGGTAATTATTTATAAGTCAAAATACGGGTTTTAAAAACTCCGCACGATTGAAATAAGTTTCGCACTGAATCTATGCTTTGAATTCCGGCGGCGGCGATCAGCTGTCTGCGTGGTTTCTCGATTCGGCCGTCACAGCGCTAGTTCCAGATTCAACGTTGAAAGGCTTGTGTCAGTAAATTGTTTGGGAATTTTGTCAAAGTCAGTTTGTCTTAGCAGATATCAGCAGAATTGATTCTCTCTATTAAAATTTGGTCCTTTTCAGGGCCGCTAGTATTCTGGCTGCGTGCGTTCTATTAAATATGGCGTGTTGCTGCTCTATTCAACAACATGTTGGCGTATACTCCTTGTAGAGGTTAAGTCAGTATTTTGTCATGTACGGGAAAAGCCTTTCTGTGTTCTCGTGTCGACTTCTCGTTCTTCGATTTCGCCTCGGATGTGATGATCAGTTTCGTGGGTGATGTGTCTCTTCTGGATTCAAAGCATAAAGTGTTTTTTGGTCAAATTTCGTCTTCCTTTTTTACTCTGTAAGGGGCATTGTTTTAATTTTATGACATGAACTTCCGGTATTTTTGAGTAAAATTTTCTTCTAGAACGTTCAAGAATAATCAAATGGAACATCATGGAACAAATTTGACTTCCGTAGAAGCTTTAGAACAAAAACTTCTTATTCTTCACACTAAAGAATATTACTGAAATTATTCTGGTATTTGTCAAACAATTTTACATAACTACTTAGAATCTGCATGCCATTACTATTTTTTTATTCTCTGCTTTCAACTGAATCTAATGATACTAATTACGATTTCTTTTGAACAAATTGACTCTAATAAAATAACATAAAATACAACTCTTACCTTGGAATGTTTTCACAAAATTCCAATTTTCTACTTATAAAAATGTTGTGAATTTGCTTGGTTCTTGCTACAACATTAATGCATAACATAATTATCTTTTTATAACAAAATAAACAAATATTAACACATACTAACATATAAATAAGTTCAGTTTTGTATAGGCATTACATATGGCCTAGGTTTTTTGTCACTGGTTCTTTACAATAATTTGTCTTTTTCGGTATCATATATGGGATTTTTTGGGTATTCACTGAGAGTTTGTTATATTGTTTATCCTTGGTAATTTCCTGGTTTATCATGATACATATTATTTTTACTGTAAGATTACTTAGCATCATATATTGGTTTGCATAAATGAGTTGTTTTCTTGGTGTGACAAATTTCACTCTCACATTTCAAATTCTTTAAGAATTAAGCTTGTTTTCAACTGAGTAAGTTTGTTTCTATAGTACACTATAGGATTGTACCTTTTTCCTTTATTTTTGCTAATATTCTGCAATTATTCTGTCAAATATGACTGTTTTTGTGATTGTTTTTGGCCTCAGCCTGGTATGGTATAGGTAAATAGTTTCCTAACTCGACTGTTAAAGTGTTTTAGTTGGTCAAATATGTAAGTATAGTCACATTATATTGTATTTCAACTTTATAATACAATTTGGTTGCATTTTGTCAACATTAAATTCATAAATATTACAATATTATAGGTCCATCACATGTTTTCAGTTAATACTGTTTTTGGCTATTTTAATTGATTTCTAATCAATTTACAGCTTTCTCTATTTAAGATAATTTGTTCGTCTTTGTCTAGTTGACATTTACATATAGTTTTTATATCAATTCTATAATAATTAATTTTCACATAAAATCTGAGTGATTGGACTCAGCTCCTAAACATAGATTTTTTGTCATAACATTTATATATTTTTTTATTTTAACTTACATCCTTTTTAACAATGTATTCAAATCATTTAATACATTTATTTTATTTATATTACAAATTATAATAATGGATCTTGTCCATTAATTCACAATAAATAGTTTTTTATACCCTATTCAGAGTTACATTTCTTACTAAGTAATGACCTCATTTTGGTTATTTCTGAGATTATCTGTCTCTCTTATAGTATATTATTATTTTTACACTGTTCTTCACTTAAATAATATATATGGGGTTTGAGTCTTAGTGTTAGTCTTGTCGTTTTTTCATGTTAATGATATTAATTATCAGACAATATTACAAACTTTTTTTGGATTACTTGGGTTCGATACTGTTCACCTCACTTTCCTCTTATGATAATTTACTATGCAAATAATTTCCTTTATGGAACGTTCTGTGACGTTACATATGCCTCTCCGTTAAAATTGATAATTTGGGAAAAACATTTCTTCAGTCCTTGGATTTCGTTGTCCATGACGTGTCCGTTACTTAACTAAATATCACTATAATATTGACGACTCGGAACACAAAGTTTTTTATAAGTAAAAACGTAAAGTTTTACCTTACAGCCTAAACCGGCTTTCACCTATAGAAGGTTTCATCAGAGGCCTCTGATGAAGCCTTCTATAGGTGAAAGCCGGTTTAGGCTGTAAGGTAAAACTTTACGTTTTTACTTATAAAAAACTTTGTGTTCCGAGTCGTCAATATTATAGTGATATTTAATTTCTTCAGTTTTGATGAAATTATCATTTCTATATTATCCTTCTATTAGCTTCATTAATATTTCATCCTTTTATCTTATAATTAGATTCCTGTACTACTCCTTTAATATATTAATCCATCTCATTATTCATGTCTCATTCTTTATCGCATCTCCTATTCCTTTCCTTTTACCTTGATGTTAATTATTTAATCTTTGATATAACTCCCTAACAATTCCCTAACTTTTATAGCGGGTTCGAAGTCAGAGTGGCTCGCTGTGGCATACATTCTCCGCCCTTCCCTAACTATAATTACTGAAATCAGAGGCAACACTTCTCTGTCCAGAAAATATATAAGACGTACTTATAATTGCACTTTCGCAACAAATAATAATAATAAAAAAATATAATATTCAAAGATCATAGGCTCCTACACATAAATTCCCTTTCTTAAACTCTTCTGATTATTTCTCGATTATATTAATATACTGTTACGACGGTCTACTCGATCGTCGTAGGTACAGTGGAAACAAAATAAGTACAAGACACCAATTAAGTCACTAATCATACCTTTAATTGTTATAGTAAAACAGTTCGTAATTAACAACACAGTGTCTACAACAAATCAAATGAAATTGTTCATACGCAATAAAATGTCCACTAATATTAAAACTCAACTGTATTACAATTATACCGTCCGAATATAAAACGCAACACTTCACTAATAACTACTTGAACGTACACCGTAATAACTCGAACCGCTCTGTAAATATATCGCACTAATACTCTCGAACCGCACAGTCAAAAATCTAGTATTGAACTCAAAACTAAGGCCGCGACGCGATGTATTTATAGTTACGCTCACACACCAGAAGCTTCCAAACTGCGTCTTATCTCTCGCGAACTACGTAAATTGCTACTGCCTTGACACAGTCCGAGCGCCCGAGCGGAGCCTGGCACAGTCGAGAAAATTCTCGCAAAATGCGTTTAGTAGCACGTACACCACACGCTTACGTCGAGATCTTTCTGGCGCATTCGATAAACGCGTAGATTGTTCTGTACTGTCGTAGCACTGCCCCCTCCTTAAGCCTGTTCGTCCCGAACTGGCAAAGCGCCTCTAAATTTGTATTTAGCCAGGCGATCTAGGTGGACGACCTTGAACTTTCGCTGTCCTTCCTGTTGAATCCGATAAACAACATCGTTAATCCTTTTTTTTACAGTGTAGGGTCCTTCCCAGTTAGACTGAAGCTTAGGTGAGCGACCACGACGGCGCTTTGGATTGAACAACCAGACCTGATCTCCTTCTTGGAAACCCACACTATTGCTGCGAATGTCATACCGAGTTTTCATTTTATCACTGGCAATCTTGAGCCGTCCTCTTACCAAGCGATTCATTTCTCGCAGTTGGTTTTCTAATTGCGAGGAATAGTTTTTTGGCTCTTGGGACTGAGTCTCAGGTGATCCAAACATCAAGTCCCCAGGAAGACGAATCTCCCGCCCAAACACCAATTTTGCTGGAGTCATGCCGGTTGTGTCATGTACTGATGACCTATACGCCATAAGGAATAGTGGTATACGTTGGTCCCAGTCTGTTTGGTTCTCGTCAACAACTTTCGAAAGATGCTGCTCAAGTGTCCTGTTGAATCTCTCAACCATCCCGTCTGACTGAGGATGCAGAGGCGTTGTCCTGGTCTTTCGAATTCCCAGTAGACGGCATAATTCTTTAAACACTCCTGATTCGAAATTTCTCCCTTGATCCGTATGGATTTCCATAGGGGTTCCATAACGGCAACAGAAGTTGTGAACTAACTGCTTTGCCACAGTGGTAACCTCCTGATTTGGAATTGCGTATGCTTCCACCCACTTAGTAAAGTAGTCACCTACAACCATGATGTACCGGTTTCCATCGTCAGTAACTGGGAATGGTCCAGCAATATCTATGGCAATTCTCTCGAAAGGTTGTCCAACGTTATACTATCTCATTTTTGCCCTGCTTCTGGTTTGTGGGCCCTTGCTTGCAGCACATATTTCACACGTCCGAACCCATTCCTCTACGTCGTGGCGAAGATGAAGCCAATAGAATCGCTTCCGTATTTTGTCAAGGGTTTTGTTAACGCCAAGATGGCCTCCAGATGTTCCATCATGCATCTCCTTCAAAACAGACTGCACTTTACTTCGGGGAACTATCAACTGCATGACCACGTCTCGTCCATCTGCACTTTCCCAAGCCCTTTTCAGCAATCCGTTTTCTAAGGTGAGAGATTCCCATTGTGCCCAGTAGCCCTTCAGCACTTCGGAACCATGGCAGATATCTTGCCAATCCGGGCGGCGACCTTTCTCTTTTGCTGTCAAGATCGGTCCAATGTCTTCATCAGTCATCTGTTCTTGTCGACAGTCTTGTGTTGTCCAGCCATCAGCCAGGAAATCTACAGTGATGGCTTGAACATGTTCGCTTGAGTTTTGTTCTTCCTTTCTGTGGCAATGTCGGCAGTCTTCCGGGCACGGTCTTCGTGATAAGCCATCTGCATTACCGTGTAGGCGCCCCCCGCCGATGTTGTACCTTGAAGTTGTACTCTTGCAGACGTTCGAGCCACCTTGCCAACTGTCCTTCCGGATTTTTGAATCTCAAGAGCCATGCAAGTGCAGCATGGTCGGTACGTAGTGAAAACTCTCTCCCATAGAGGTATTTATGGAAGTGCTCCAAAGCTCTGACAATTGCCAACAACTCTCTTCTTGTAACACAATAATTTCTCTCTGGTTTAGAAAGCGTCTTGCTGTAATACGCTATTACTCGTTCTTCACCGTTCTGCACTTGAGACAAAACTGCTCCTAGACCAGTATTGCTTGCGTCTGTGTCTACGATGTACTTCCCTTCGGAAGCTGGAAAAGCGAGAATTGGCTGCGAACATAATGCAATCTTCAACGTTCTAAATGCTTGTTCACACTCTCTCGACCATTGGAAGTTTCGTTTATTTTCCGTTAGCTCATGTAGTGGTTTAGCAATAGTAGCGAAGCCTTTCACAAAACGTCGGTAATATGAGCATAACTCCAGGAAACTCCGAACTTCGTGTTTATTCTTCGGAACTGGCCAGTCTCTTACGGTGTCTACTTTATTAGGATCCATGCTAACGCCCACTGCCGAAACCAGATGGCCCACATACTGTACTTCCTTCTGGAATAGAGAACACTTCTTCAGGCTCAGCTTCAGTTGTGCACCGTGAATTCCAGTTAGAACTTCCTTAAGGTTTTCCAAGTGATCTTCGAAAGTCTTCCCGATCACTATGACATCGTCTAAGTAAACAAGGCAAGTTTTCCACGTCAGGCCTCGGAGTATCAGGTCCATCAATCTCTCAAATGTTGCCGGTGCATTACAGAGTCCAAATGGCATGACGTTAAATTGGAATAAGCCACTTGGGGTCGAGAAAGCGGTCTTTTCCTTGTCTTCTTGATGAAGACCCACTTGCCAATATCCACTCTTCAGGTCCAATGTGGAAAACCACTGTGCTCCGGACAACGTGTCGAGTGTATCGTCAATGCGAGGTAATGGATAGCAGTCTTTCTTTGTAACGCCATTTAACCTCCGGTAGTCTACGCAGAAACGCAATCCACCATCCTTCTTCGCTACCAGCACTACAGGGGAAGACCAAGCACTTGACGAAGGTTCAATTACTCCCTCTGTCAACATGTCCTGTACTAACCGAGACATCTCCTCTTGTTTAGATAATGGAGGCCTTCGAGGAGGTTGGTGTATCGGTGTTGTGTCCCCGGTATTGATGCGATGTTGCACAAGAGAGGTTCTTCCCAGTGACTGTCCCCGAACTGCAAAACAATCTTTGAATTCGTGTAAAAACTGTCCGAGTTCTTTTACCTCACCACTTGAGAGGTCGTTAGAAGATCTGTTCAATAATTCTTGCAGTTCCTCTGGTAATTTAGAAGTATCCGACGAACTGGGTCTTCGTTGCGTTATTCCGGCTACCCAGGTCACAGGAGTCAATTTGCCTAGGAGCGTATTGCTTTGTAAAGTGATAGCTTGATCCAAAATATTCGCCACTCTAATAGGTACATTTCCGGTTTCGTCAGGTTTTACTAAACTTCTGGCAATTAGTATGCCCGGTGTGCTGACTACCTGGGTTTCGAATATAGAGCACTGATTGCCCCTAGTATCTACCGCAGTTCTAACCATGATGATCTTTTCGGAGTTTGGCGGAACAGTTACGGCCACTTGGTTTATGACGTCCATCGATTTTTCTGCTGTCGTCATTGTTGATAGCATTACCTCTTCGCCTCCGATTCTCAAGACATTGTTTTTGAAGTCGACTATAAATCCGTATGCGTTCATAACGTCCACACCAAGAACTGCTTCATCCATAATGTCTGCAACAAGTACTTGATGATTAAACTCAAGTCTACCGAGGCGTAGGTGTATCTCCACTATTCCATACACTTTTACAGGCCGTCCAGTAGCTGTTCGCAAGCTGCAAGAGCACCAGATTGGCTTGAGATCTTTCACCACGTCGGGGCGCACAATAGAAACTGTTGCGCCTGTGTCGACTGTAATCGAGGTTGGCCTTTCTTGAACAAATCCGGTAACTACCAAGCTCCCGGTGTTTTTCTGAAGCGTAGAAATTGCGTATTCTCTAGGGGCTTCGTTCCTCCAGTTAGTCAGCACACGCCCCTTTGCACCGACTATTGCTCGTTTCCCTGCTGCTGAATTCTAACCCGACAATCTCGTTGTAGATGTCCAGGTTTCCCACATCGATAACACTTCGGTCTTCCATCCTTTCTTATTTTATTCTGTGGCGCCGACCGTCGAGTCTCTGTTCCTTGTTCTTCTTCCTCATCGTCTATGCCGTCTCGATCTTTTAGCTCGCGCACTTTATGACTTGTCCAACCAGACGCTGATTTGGCGGCCTCAAATTGCAAAGCATGTACCAGGGCGTCCGCACTGTTCTGGTGTCTTGCCATTCGTAACACTTGCTGTAGTTCGTTATCTCGGACACCGGCAGTAAATGTCTGCATCGCAAAACGCGTTCGAAAATCTTCTGGCGCTTCAGGATAGGCCAGTCTAATTAGTCTGTCGATACTTGCTTCAAACTCTTGAAGACTTTCCCTGGAATGCTGTCGCCTTGCTCTCAACTGGGTGCAGTACACATCTCACAAATGTTTATCACCATACCGTAATTCCAGAGCTTTTATCAACTCGACATAGGTGTTCTGGCTGTCAGGTGGCACTTTCTGTAGTAGTTCTGCCGCAGGTCCTTTTAATGCAAGAACAAGTGAAACAGCCTTGTCTTTTTCTGTCCAATTATTTGCGCATGCAGCAGCTTCAAATTGGCGGAGGTACGTTGCCCAGTGAGTGCTTCCGTCAAAGGTTGGAGCTTTGACATGAACTGTCCCTACTGCAGGCAAAGTGACTTTCTCTGTTAACTTATTTTCTGTGTATTTTTCTGTCTTGATCACTGGTACAGTCTGTTCAGAAATTTGTTTTGGTTGAATCTTCATGCACTGTTCAACTTCAATTTTAATTTGTTCTCTTATGTTTGCCATTGAGTTTTCTACTGCAGATATTTTTCTTGACATAACTTCTTCCACAGTCAAGACAGATTTTTCTACTTTAGCTATTTTATTTGACATGGATTCTTCTACGTCAGATATTCTGGTAATCTGATTGTTGAGCTCACCTCGTAATTCACCTACGTCACCACGTAGAAGACCCAATTCTGCGGTAGTATGTTCTTGCATCTGCTTTTGTTCATGAATTAATGCTTTGATGTCATCTGCCTCCTGCTTGCGTTTTTCATCCTGTCGTTTTTCTGCTTCTTCCGCCTCCTGTCTGCGTTTCTCATCCTGTCGTTTCTCTGCTTCTTCTCTTTCTTGTATTCGTTCTTCTTTTTGTCGTCTTTCTGTTTCTTCCGCCTCCTGTCTGCGTCTTTCCTCTGCTTCCAGCAGGAGGGTTTTCTGTCTCTCTTCCGCTTTCTCTGAATCCTGTCGTCGTCGTTCTTCTGTCTGCAACAACAGCGCCTGGAAATTTTCCATCATCTGACTGGCATCCATTGTTTTTCGATTAATTACAAATTACACTCGTCTTGTACAAATTATCCACTGTTTCCACTGTTAACCGTTCTATCCCAGTTCTGACACCACTGTTACGACGGTCTACTCGATCGTCGTAGGTACAGTGGAAACAAAATAAGTACAAGACACCAATTAAGTCACTAATCACACCTTTAATTGTTATAGTAAAACAGTTCGTAATTAACAACACAGTGTCTACAACAAATCAAATGAAATTGTTCATACGCAATAAAATGTCCACTAATATTAAAACTCAACTGTATTACAATTATACCGTCCGAATATAAAACGCAACACTTCACTAATAACTACTTTAACGTACACCGTAATAACTCGAACCGCTCTGTAAATATATCGCACTAATACTCTCGAACCGCACAGTCAAAAATCTTGCATTGAATCAAAACTAAGGCCGCGACGCGATGTATTTATAGTTACGCTCACACACCAGAAGCTTCCAAACTGCGTCTTATCTCTCGCGAACTACGTAAATTGCTACGGCCTTGACACAGTCCGAGCGCCCAAGCGGAGCCTGGCACAGTCGAGAAAATTCTCGCAAAATGCGTTTAGTAGCACGTACAGCACACGCTTACGTCGAGATCTTTCTGGCGCATTCGATAAACGCGTAGATTGTTCTGTGCTGTCGTAGCAATACTGTTCTCCGCAGGTAAAATTATCTTTTAAAATCATTCAATGTTAATAGCTATATTTATAGATTCATCATTACCTCCTTACGTAATACACTGTTTCCCTTTTTTCTCTTTTTTTTTTCAATTATCATTTCCTTTTAGTATCAATTATATGACAGTATTTCTCCTCCTTAGTAATATCAATTTGATTGTTCAATAATTTATTTAATTAATTATGTCCCTTCCTTCTTTCCTTTTTCTCCTTTTCTAAGTAAGGGTAAGTTGGTAAATATACGTTGACTTGGCTATTGGAAATAAATTTATATCTTGTATATATATTTTTGCCTTTGGTGGAAGGTGTCCTTCTCGTAATTTTTTATTTATATTAATAATCTCTCTTCTCCTTCTATAAGTACGGGTAAGTTGGTAAATATACGTTGACTTGGCTATTGGAAATAAATTTATATCTTATATATATTTTTGCCTTTGGTGGAAGGTGCCCTTCTCGTATTTTTTTATTTATCAATAATCTCTTCTCTCCTTTTCTAAGTACAGGTAAGTTGGTAAATATACGTTGACTTGGCTATTGGAAATAAATTTATATCTTACATGTATCTTTTTGCCTTTGGTGGAAGGTGTCCTTCTCGTAATTTTTTATTTATATTAATCTCTCTCCTTTCTCTCCTTCTATAAGTACGGGTAAGTTGGTAAATATACGTTGACTTGGCTATTGGAAATAAATTTATATCTTACATATATTTTTTTGCCTTTGGTGGAAGGTGTCCTTCTCGTATTTTTATTTATATTAATAATCTCTCCTTCTATAAGTACGGGTAAGTTGGTAAATATACGTTGACTTGGCTATTGGAAATAAATTTATATTTTACATATATATTTTTGCCTTTGGTGGAAGGTGTCCTTCTCGTAAATTTTTATTTATATTAATAATATCTTCTCTCCTTTTCTAAGTACGGGTAAGTTGGTAAATATACGTTGACTTGGCTATTGGAAATAAATTTATAACTTGTATATATATTCTTGCCTTTGGTGGAAGGTGTCCTTCTCATAATTTTTTTATTTATATTAATAATCTCTCCTTCTATAAGTACAGGTAAGTTGGTAAATATACGTTGACTTGGCTATTGGAAATAAATTTATCTTACATATATTTTTCTGCCTTTGGTGGAAGGTGTCCTTCTCGTATTTTTATTTATATTAATAATCTCTCCTTCTATAAGTACGGGTAAGTTGGTAAATATACGTTGACTTAGCTATTGGAAATAAATTTATATCTTACATATATCTTTTTGCCTTTGGTGGAAGGTGTCCTTCTCGTATTTTTATTTATTAATAATCTCTCCTTCTATAAGTACGGGTAAGTTGGTAAATATACGTTGACTTGTATTTTTATTCATGGTACTTTCTTAATGACGCTTGATTTGACTTGTGTTTTTATTCATGGTACCTTCTCAATGACGCTTGATTATATATACCCTTTACTTTGTTACTAACAGTGTCTGTTACCTCGTATGTATTGTTTTCTTTGTCTTTCGTAATTGTAAAAGGTCCTGTATATAAAAGTAACAATTTTTTCGTTATGCCTTGCATAGTACTGGGCAATTCTCTATTTCGGACTAACACCTTTTCTCCTACCTTATACTTAATTGCCTTTGGTTGGGATTGAATATATTTCTTCCGTTGTTGTTCTGTTTTTTCTAACACTCTGTTATAAAATTTGGTTCTTTCAAATTGGTATTCAGGTTCATCGGGAAAACTAATAATCTCCTTTATTTCTATTTATTAATAATCTCTGTTCCTCATGGCAGTAGGTTCTCAACAACTGTCCTACTTCCCTCAACACTCTCTTGGCTGGATTTTTCCATCGACTGGTTCCTCTCCTTCCTTAATACATTTATTGCCTGAGCGTATTTTTCAAGAATCCGGTCCATTTGTTCCTTGTAATTTCCCTTCTTCTTGGGATGCATCTTTCTTCTAGGCACACTTACTTTAAATGCATTATGGCTTATGATTTTCCTCGTAATACAGTCATTCTTTTTGTCCCCCTTCATTAAGTTCCTTCTATATTCCTTCATATAAATTCCTTCTCTGCGGTCAGTGACTAGGGGGTTAAATATATCAATTAAACCACCTTGAGTCATCTCTACTATTTCCTTTGTATTATTTCTATTTGTTTTTCTCTGTCCGTCCAATCTATTAGCTATGTCTTGTTTCGTCTCTACGGTTCTTTCCTCTATGGTTTCAAAACAGGTATCATTTCCTTCCTGCAACCCTTCTAACTGTTTCTCCATTGTCTCGACCTTCCTGTCACAGTAGATTTTACTATCATCGATCTTTTGGTTTATTGTTTCATAATTTGCACTAGTTTCCTTTTTCTGGGACTCTATACATTTTTTATTTTCCTCCTTATCTTTCTGTCTGTTTTTATTATTCTCCTCCCTATCTTTCTGTCTATTTTTCTTATTATCCTCCCTCAGGGATTCTATTAATGCCTCAAATTTCTTATTACTGTTATCAGTATTTTTGTTCATTATATCTTCCATTCTTTGGAACATCATCATTATTACATACATGTCGATGCTCCCTGTTATTTTTTCTGGTTCGGGTTTTTCTGTTTGGTCTTCCATTTGCATGGGTCCTTCTCCCGCTTGTTCCTCTAGTTCATCTCCCGTTTGTATTGGTCTTTCAATTTCTAGTGTGGGCGGTTCTATTTCTATTTCCTCGACCTGGACTGCCTCTCCGTCTTCCACACTTAATTCGGGTTCTACATTTTTCTTCACTTTCTTTCCTTTTGGTAGCGGCATCTTGATTTGTTGATAGTTGCCGGGCTTGTTCCTTTCCTTTCAAGCCTCACTAGTTGGGCTGCCAATTTATAAAATACCAAAATTTTGTGTGCGTGTTAAGTTGTTTGTTTTGTGATATGTCGGGTGTCACACTCCGCGCACTTTTATATACTTACTGATGGCTGGTTCCTCTGCGACGATGTTGTCCTGCAAGCACAACTTAATCTACTATATGTATGTGGGCGCCACTTGGATATTTTGTTCCAAGAGATTATTATTATTGAAATTAAATTTTGATTTCTTAAATTAATTATATTAAAAAAATGTGGACAAGACAGTTTGAATTGAAAATAACGTATGTTTAATGAACTTTAAAAATCGTCTGAAGGACTGACACTCGAATTAACAAAATTGCAGAGTTACAAAAATATATTTTTCTTATTGACAAGTTTTTCAATTAAGTATCGGCTAATATATTTATTTACTCAGTTGAATAGCATGAGTTTAGTGTATGAAAAATCTTTATACTCAGGACATGACTCCTTTGAACTACCAAGACAAATCAATAGGATACTTTACAAAAATTGTGTGATTTGAAGGTGTGTGACATGTGTAGTACAATTGTGTGACAAATGATACCAAGTAAAAATGACTTTAACTTTTGAACAACTCACGTTCCGGTGGGTAATTATTTCCTGCACTGGACACTTCTCTTGGGGACGTTTTCAATCTTGCCTCTTCGTGTTAACGTTCCTCGTGCACTGGTAATTATTTATAAGTCAAAATACGGGTTTTAAAAACTCCGCACGATTGAAATAAGTTTCGCACTGAATCTATGCTTTGAATTCCGGCGGCGGCGATCAGCTGTCTGCGTGGTTTCTCGATTCGGCCGTCACAGCGCTAGTTCCAGATTCAACGTTGAAAGGCTTGTGTCAGTAAATTGTTTGGGAATTTTGTCAAAGTCAGTTTGTCTTAGCAGATATCAGCAGAATTGATTCTCTCTATTAAAATTTGGTCCTTTTCAGGGCCGCTAGTATTCTGGCTGCGTGCGTTCTATTAAATATGGCGTGTTGCTGCTCTATTCAACAACATGTTGGCGTATACTCCTTGTAGAGGTTAAGTCAGTATTTTGTCATGTACGGGAAAAGCCTTTCTGTGTTCTCGTGTCGATTTCTCGTTCTTCGATTTCGCCTCGGATGTGATGATCAGTTTCGTGGGTGATGTGTCTCTTCTGGATTCAAAGCATAAAGTGTTTTTTGGTCAAATTTCGTCTTCCTTTTATACTCTGTAAGGGGCATTTTTTAATTTTTTGACATGAACTTCCGGTATTTTTGAGTAAAATTTTCTTCTAGAACGTTCGAGAATAATCAAATGGAACATCATGGAACAAATTTGACTTCCATAGAAGCTTTAGAACAAAAACTTCTTATTCTTCACACTAAAGGATATTACTGAAATTATTCTGGTATTTGTCAAACAATTTTACATAACTACTTAGAATCTGCATGCCATTACTATTTTTTTATTCTCTGCTTTCAACTGAATCTAATGATACTAATTACGATTGGTTTTGAACAAATTAACTCTAATAAAATAACATAAAATACAACTCTTACCTTGGAATGTTTTCACAAAATTCCAATTTTCTACTTATAAAAATGTTGTGAATTTGCTTGGTTCTTGCTACAACATTAATGCATAACATAATTATCTTTTTATAACAAAATAAACAAATATTAACACATAATAACATATAAATAAGTTCAGTTTTGTATAGGCATTACATATGGCCTAGGTTTTTTGTCACTGGTTCTTTACAATAATTTGTCTTTTTCGGTATCATATATGGGATTTTTTGGGTATTCACTGAGAGTTTGTTATATTGTTTATCCTTGGTAATACCTGGTTTATCATGATACATATTATTTTTACTGTAAGATTACTTAGCATCATATATTGGTTTGCATAAATGAGTTGTTTTCTTGGTGTGACAAATTTCACTCTCACATTTCAAATTCTTTAAGAATTAAGCTTGTTTTCAACTGAGTAAGTTTGTTTCTATAGTACAGTATAGGATTGTACCTTTTTCCTTTATTTTTGCTAATATTCTGCAATTATTCTGTCAAATATGACTGTTTTTGTGATTGTTTTTGGCCTCAGCCTGGTATGGTATAGGTAAATAGTTTCCTAACTCGACTGTTAAAGTGTTTTAGTTGGTCAAATATATAAGTATAGTCACAATATATTGTATTTCAACTTTATAATACAATTTGGTTGCATTTTGTCAACATTAAATTCATAATATTACAATATTATAGGCCCATCACATGTTTTCAGTTAATACTGTTTTTGGCTATTTTAATTGATTTCTAATCAATTTACAGCTTTCTCTATTTAAGATAATTTGTTCATCTTTGTCTAATTGACATTTACATTTACTTTTATATCAATTCTATAATAATTAATTTTCACATAAAATCTGAGTGATTGGACTCAGCACCTAAACATAGATTTTTTGTCATAACATTTATTGTAACGAAAGTAGATTCCTCTTCTAATTAAAAGGTTTATATAACGTGTTTAATATGTAGTATTTGAAGTTAAAGTGTGTTTACAATGGAAAGTTAAAGTTACAAGTTATGATGAATCAAAAAAAAATTATAATTGTCTTAAAAGAACTCCTTTAGATAAAAATAAAATAATTGCAATAATGTTGTTTGAACAATAACGTTGCTTAATTCAATAAACAAAGCGTACTAGCTGGTTACTTGATGAAGGTAGCCGTCGTGTTGATTCTGGCAGCGAAACTCCTCCTCCAGGTTGACAGTCGTCTAAGTACGTAAAGTCTAGTCACGTCTGGACAATAAAATTAATAAAATACACTTCCACGTACCTGGTCGTGATTCTGGAAGTTCCGAAGTTCACTTTTTTAATAAATTAATAAGCTGCCAAGACGGTTTACAAAACCAGCTCACTTTATTTGCAAGGTTAGGTTACCTTGTTTAATAATGGGCGCCACACAGGTTTATTTCGGGAAAATCCCATGTAAAACCCATTAAGAGAAACAAATAATTATTTTAAAAAACTGAAATTATGTTTATTGCCCTTATGGCAATTCAAACTCAACAACGTATGATCTCTACTAAAAGTTACTTTGATTATTTTGAATTAATTCTCTATTTACTTTTTAGAAATAAATTAAGTCAAGTTATGCTGCTAATAACTTAGTTTTATTTGTACCCTTGATAATGAATTCAAACAAACATAATTAAGAAAATACATTGATACACAATTGAAATTAGTTCGTTCACTTACCCTATTCTGCTAGCTCAGAGCATAAATAACAGTTCTGGTTATGTCCAGATAATCTTTACTTTAAACATTAATTTTATTTATATCTCGGGCGTAAATTCTTTGAAACACAAGAAAGAATGCTCATGCCTACACAAAAGTTAATTATTTTACAAATCAATATTGACTAGTAATGCCTTGTTGCTTACTAACAAAAAAATCAAACCTATTTAGGTTAGGCGTTCGTCACGCTTGCTTAATTATTCACAAAAGTTATATAGTGAGACCACTTAAGACTAACATCATTCTTAAACAGGATTGACAAATCCACTAAATAAATTCAAACATAGTGTAACACAGAAAATGTTTTGGTGTTATGCTTCAGTACAAATTTTGTTTACAAAATATATAGGTTAGTGCACTCAGAGTAATGGAATAAATTGTCACGCTGTTACCTCTTTATTCTAATCTTTTCGATTAAAATTTAATTAAACACTCCAGGTCGGATTATAATGACACTGGCTTTACACTACACACGAACTTGAACAGAGAATATTGGTCCGCTTCTGACTAAAAAGGACCTTTTAAAATACTATTTAATTATTTTCTCCTGTTCGATATCTCCCGCACTAAATAAAATAATACTTCGCTTCGATGCACTGATTCTATGTAGACTGTATAGTAGTTACTTTTTGTTGCCGAAATAACTCAATGTACGCACTATTACTTGAAGCTATCAGTTAATAAAAATTTTGATGTGTCGAGCGGCACCTGCTTGCTCGTGCTGAATGTCAAAAGTGTCTAACGGTAATTATCCGCATTCCTTTATATACCCTCTGTTTTGATAAGGCTTAGGTGATTGTTTCTTTTAGTAAACTATTTTCTGATTGGCTTAACCAGACGTTACGAAAGTGACTCATTGTTTTCCAACTGTCACTAACAGTTTTTTCTGCTAAGATGATTGACAGCTATCGTTGTTGTTGTTATTAATAAACAGATTTTTTACTTTCTATTTACAAATGATACTAACGCATGTCACGCACTTATTATAGTTGCGATCGTGGTCGTATCGCTATCAAATTAAAGGATATTTTTTACTCTTCAATTTGATATAGTTTGACACTGGTTTATTTACACTTTCACTGACATTTTTTAATAAATAATGTTCAGGTATATGGCTTTGCGCTGTTGTCTGCTAATGAAGTCGGCTACGATTCTCTATTATCAATACATTATTGGTACTGCACATCGCGTTTTCACTTAAACGTCTGTGTTGGAATACTTATGTAATCGTCTTTATACTTATTTAGCGCATATAATGATTAAATCTTAACTTATTGATGTAATACATTGCTACGAACTATCCTTACTTCCTAATGACATTTTGGTTTACACTATTTTGCTCTATGCTATTCATTAATAATTGAGTTATTACTTGTATAATATATTAACAATGCTTATTGCTACGTTTGGTATAAAGATTGTTCAGTGTATGTGATTTACACTCGTAGTACTTTCTACTTATCACCTTGCTGACAATTGTTCGTTTTAGGCTTTGCCTAGGCATACCGTTTGCATCGGATTTATGCCTGAATAATGTTTATTAGTTTACGTTTTGGTATCTTGATGAGGTAACTTACTTATAAAAAGTTCCCTCTTACAATTATTTTTACTTATCATAAGTACATTTGAGAATGTAATACAGCTTCACTTTTATATTGTGACCATAGCTAATCTTCGTCCTAGGCATTTATAGTTACTTAGTCATAGTTGATTTATTCTCAGCCAAATACTGTTGCTGATATTATATTATTCGGGTCGTTACTTAATTATTTTTTATTAACAGGTGGACTTACATTCAAGTTATTCACTGATTCGCTTGACAGCTTAAAGTGAATTTAATTTGTCCATTAGTTTGTGTCGGTTATAGTATTGGTTGTAGTGTCAAACAGTGTCTTGTTTACTGCTTCTTGTGGCACTTCTTCTTCTTTCTTCTTCAATGGTTCTTCTCTTCTTTGCTACTCTTATCATCATATTATCTACTTATATTACCTTTAGGTATTTATTAATTCTATGAGCATATGTCTAGGTTATGTAACACCTGGTCATGTTACATATACTCCCATCTCAAAATTGATAATTTGAGAGAAAATTTTATTTTTGATAAAATTATCATTTCAGTTCAGTTTTAGTATATTATTACTGCTTTTTGTCTTGAACTCTCTGCATTGAATTTAACATACTCTTAGTGTGTTGCACTAGGTTGAGTTCTTAGCTAGTGATATAATTCTTAGCTTACTAGTATATATATTTTTTTTCTTTCACATTTCTCATATTCTAAGTCATTTAATTACAATAGGTTTCACTTCTTAAACTAATAATTTCCTGTCTTACAATAATACATTTTTTCTTTCTTATTACATATCTTTACTTTCGTGATAAGCTCTATAGTTCTTTCATTTTTTACCTCACAGATTTTTTATCAATAATCCTTGATACATTACTATATAATTCCCTAACATTTGTAGTGGGTTCGGAGTCAGAGGGGCTCTATTTGGCATCCATTCTCCGCCGTACCTCAGCTACACGTCCTCAGAATCAGAGGCATCCTCATCTCTGTCTGAGACAAAATAAAAATTGCACGTAGCAACAGTTGCACTATCACAACACATAAAATATAACATATCATTCATTTTTCAATAATATAACATATTCAATATAACATTCAAGGTATTAGAGGTTTAATTTTTATCACATTTCATTCCTTTATACTTTCTAACATATTTCCTTTTCACAGGTAATTATTCCCTTTCAGACTTGATATTTTCGGCCATGTTCTTTATTAGCCTTGTTACTTTTCTATACTAGTTGACAATTTGTTTTGGTTCATCTGAGTATTCTTAAATTTACACACTTCTATGGATCATCATACAATCATGCAGTTGTTTCTTAAATATAGAGTCTACAATATTTCACTCTTACAATAGTTTACAAGTTTTACTCTCATCAATAGTTTACAATTATCCTGACTTATCAGGGTTTACAGTATTCATATACTAAACATTTTGGTTAGATATTCTCTGACATATCTTGTTGGTAAATACAATAGATACTTTTTCATCGTCTAATTAATATTTATTTTATTTTTTTTCTTTATAACAGTAGTATTTTGACACTTATTTCTTGTTATCTATTCATAGGCATTTTTTCTCTATTATATCAGTTAATAATCATTCAATAACATTTGAACAATATTTGGTAATTCAATAATACTTTTCTTCCTCTCTACTCCATAATAATAATAGCCATCTTCCTAATTAATTACTCACTTTGGTATTCTGCCTCTCTACTCCTTCAAGTGTCTGATAACTTACACTTATTCTGGATGGTTTTTTAATACATATTTCTTAGTTTTGTGAAGAGTATATCATATTTGACATTTAAACTCTTGTTACATACAATATTTGGTAATTCAATAACATTTTTCTTTCTCTTCGTTCCATAATAATAATAGCCTTCTTTCTACTTAATTACTCACTTTGGTATTCTGCCTCTCTACTCCTTCAAAGGTTAGCTGGTTAAACCTTTATTCTGGATGGTTTTTTAATATATATTTCTTAGTTTTGTTTAATTTAATATAGGAGTCTTAGAGTAATTTTATATCATTATCTTATGTACATTTTTGTTATATGTTATTCTTTTGTTCTACACAATATAATAGATATCGTTCTTATCATTAGATTATTTAGTTTATAATACACATTTTTCTATCATTTAATATGATAAATCTGGTTCTTATTTAATATGTAACAAATAGTTTTGGCATACACACTTATACTACACACTTTTTATAACACAATATGGTAAATTGGGCTTGCTATAGGTAATTCGACACTTTCAATACCTTGGGTATAATAAACGACCCTCCTGATCACTAATTTAATCCTTTTATAGTAGATACGTTTAACATTTCTTATACAATAACCATTCTTGTGGTAATCGTCGTACAATAATATAATTTGTCCTTTTATAATAATACTTACATTTATTGTTTATATATTTGGTGTTCTATGGGCTTTTCCATTCTATTGGGTCCTTTGGTTGGGACAATTACGTTTCACAGGTACCCTTTTTTATAGCTGTCTCTAGTACAACATGTTTATCGTATTTGGCACCCTATAATAACATCTCATAACAAACTTCCTTACATATATGATTTTTATGGTCCTTTGTTACGGTATAAGGGCCTATGTACAGTACTAGTAGTTTTTTATTATGGGTATTGTATTCTGGCGTCTTGGGATGTGGTGGGTCGGCTGTCATCTCCGGGTCTGGACTCTCTAGAGCTGCCTGCTCGGTTGTGCAATATTGTAAAGCCAGGCCTCTCACAGACTGGCACCCAATCCCCTTCGTCATCATTATTCGTGGTGTTTGGCTGTGGTCGGGTATCAGGTCTCCTCGGGTTGGACTGGTCATGGGCTTGTACAAAATTCACTTGTGGCCAGTAGTCATTGGTGTGGCTGTCGCCCTCAATACTATTACTCCTCCACCGTCCTCCTCTTACATTTCTTCTATCCCCGCTGAAACTATCTCGTCGCTGGTAGTAGCGCCGTCTACCTGGGTTGTAGTTGGCCTGAACATAATTCGCTCTACGATATTGTTGCGGTGGATTATTCCCGCCTTGGTTTTGTGGTCAGTTTGGATTATTATTGTAATTCTGTCACCTATTATTATTATTATTGTAGTTACTATTATTATTATTATGGTTATTACCTTGGTTATTAGGCCTACTGTTATTGTCATTATTATTGTTATTATTGTAATTTTGATTCGAGTAATTATTATTATTAAAATTACCTCTGTAATTTCTGAAATTCGGATTATTATTACTTGGATTACCGCCCTGTCCTGAAAGTTGTCATTCCTCCTGCGACTCCTTCTATAATACCCTTCGTGCTCTTGATCTTCGAGTAAGGCTGACATGGCTTGTATTGTCTTAATCTGTCCCCACTGGCGTGCTTTGGCGACTCCCTCCTCGAAGTGGTACGAAAGCTTGGTAACGAGGCACTCCTCTGGTATTTTTGGTTCTAGGTTGCGTGCTAAACAAACTTTACCTAAGAAATAGGATGTTATCGTAGTTCCTCTGCCTGCATCATATTTACCATGACATATGTTATCGCGCACTATATTTTGTGTGGTCTCCGACCAATACTTAGCGCGGAATTGTGTTTTGAACTCGTCATAATTGTTGACTTCATGGCGCGTGGCAGTCCACCAATTGTCATAAATCTCCTTGAAATATTCATCGATTAGGCTTCTTATTACATTCCACCTGGTTTCTCGGATCCTTGCCAAGTTCTCATCGATGCGTGCTAAAAATTCAATCGGGTTCTTTCGGTAGTTTTTGAAATTGATGACGTCACGGTTGTCAGTCGGTTGTATATACTGACCTTGTATAGGACGGTTGCGAATGACTTCAATTTCCTCTCTCATTTGCATGATTTCGCGTTGTCTTAACTCTTCAATTTTTTCCCGGTTAGCGACGGTTAAAGTTCTTACCGTGTCTACTGATGCACTTATCTCCTCACATCGCTCACCCACGTCGGTTCTCACCCGCTTGATTTCATCTTGGCTCATCCGTTTCAACGACTCGATCCGGGCTTCAGTCATCTCCTCTATGTTGTCGATCCTCCCATCGACCTCTTCTCTCGTTCGTTTTAAATCCTGGCCATGTTGTTCACATTTTTTGTTCACTTCTGTAATCTCTTCTCTCACGACCGCTATCTCCGCATCTACCCTGGTATTAATTTTTTCATTACCTTCCTCCATCTTCCGGCTAATTTCATTTAACGTGGTGTTCAACTCTTCTCTTAAGGCTCTGCTGCTATCATCTATTTTATTGTTTAACGTGTCCATGGCTCTATTGGTATTGTCTATCTTTTTATTCAAGTCTTCTTTCAATAATTCCAAGTTCTTATTATTGTCGTCTATTTTCCTTTCCATTTTCTGACTGTTGTCGTCTATTTTTTTGTTCAGCTCCCGATTATCTTCCCTCAACGACTCTAAATTCTTGTTCATGTCGCGACTATCTTCCTTCAGCGATCGGTTGTCCTCCTTTAATGGTTCCATGTTTTTATTTAGTGACTCCATATTTTTCTGGCTGTCGTCCAGTTTTTTATGGGATTTCTTACCGTCTTCCTTTAATTCCATCATTATTCTCATCATCGCTTCCCATCTTATCTCTTCGGTCGGTTTGTCTGGTTGTGGGAGTTCTTCAGGCCGTCTGGGTTGGTTGTTGACTGTTACTTCCACTTCCGGTTCTGCTTGGGGTGTTTCTTCTGGTCGAGTTTCTATGTTATTAATTGTAATGACTTCCATTTCGGGTGTTGGTTGTGCCTCATATGTCTCTGTATTTGGTTGTACCTCTCCTACTCAGCTGTCCTTGTACCTTGTGTCGTATTGATGTGTGTGTGGCATGTTTGTTCTTTTGTGTTTGCCGGACTGATTATAAATATAAACAATATTTTCGTTTAATATTTTTCGGCCTCACGTTGCTGGTCGCCAATTTGTAATTAAACTATTACTAAATTACTCTCCTATAAGCCCCACTGTTGGGCTAGCCAATTTGTAAGATAATTCTTCCCCTTCTAATTAAAAGGTTTATTTAAAATATTTAAAAGGTAGTATTTGAAGTTAAAGTGTGTTTACAATGGAAAGTTAAAGTTACAAGTTATGATGAATCAAAAAAAAATTATAATTGTCTTAAAAGAACTCCTTTAGATAAAAATAAAATAATTGCAGTAATGTTGTTTGAACAATAACGTTGCTTAATTCAATAAACAAAGCGTACTAGCTGGTTACTTGATGAAGGTAGCCGTCGTGTTGATTCTGGCAGCGAAACTCCTCCTCCAGGTTGACAGTCGTCTAAGTACGTAAAGTCTAGTCACGTCTGGACAATAAAATTAATAAAATACACTTCCATGTACCTGGTCGTGATTCTGGAAGTTCCGAAGTTCACTTTTTTAATAAATTAATAAGCTGCCAAGACGGTTTACAAAACCAGCTCACTTTATTTGCAAGGTTAGGTTACCTTGTTTAATAATGGGCGCCACACAGGTTTATTTCGGGAAAATCCCATGTAAAACCCATTAAGAGAATCAAATAATTATTTTAAAAAGCTGAAATTACGTTTATTGCCCTTATGGCAATTCAAACTCAACAACGTATGATCTCTACTAAAAGTTACTTTGATTATTTTGAATTAATTCTCTATTTACTTTTTAGAAATAAATTAAGTCAAGTTATGCTGCTAATAACTGGGTTTTATTTGTACCCTTGATAATGAATTCAAACAAACATAATTAAGAAAATACATTGATACACAATTGAAATTAATTCGTTCACTTACCCTATTCTGCTAGCTCAGAGCATAAATAACAGTTCTGGTTATGTCCAGATAATCTTTACTTTAAACATTAATTTTATTTATATCTCGGGCGTAAATTCTTTGAAACACAAGAAAGAATGCTCATGCTTACACAAAAGTTAATTATTTTACAAAACAATATTGACTAGTAATGCCTTGTTGCTTACTAACAAAAAAATCAAACCTATTTAGGTTAGGCATTCATCACGCTTGCTTAATTATTCACAAAAGTTATATAGTGAGACCACTTAAGACTAACATCATTCTTAAACAGGATTGACAAATCCACTAAATAAATTCAAACATAGTGTAACACAGAAAATGTTTTGGTGTTATGCGTCAGTACAAATTTTGTTTACAAAATATATAGGTTAGTGCACTCAGAGTAATGGAATAAATTGTCACGCTGTTACCTCTTTATTCTAATCTTTTCGATTAAAATTTAATTAAACACTCCAGGTCGGATTATAATGACACTGGCTTTACACTACACACGAACTTGAACAGAGAATATTGGTCCGCTTCTGACTAAAAAGGACCTTTTAAAATACTATTTAATTATTTTCTCCTGTTCGATATCTCCCGCACTAAATAAAATAATACTTCACTTCGATGCACTGATTCTATGTAGACTGTATAGTAGTTACTTTTTGTTGCCGAAATAATTCAATGTACGCACTATTACTTGAAGCTATCAGTTAATAAAAATTTTGATGTGTCGAGCGGCAACTGCTTGCTCGTGCTGAATGTGAAAAGTGTCTAACGGTAATTATCCGCATTCCTTTATATACCCTCTGTTTTGATAAGGCTTAGGTGATTGTTTCTTTTAGTAAACTATGTTTCTTTTAGTAAACTATTTTCTGATTGGCTTAACCAGACGTTACGAAAGTGACGCATTGTTTTCCAACTGTCACTAACGGTTTTTTCTGCTAAGATGATTGACAGCTATCGTTGTTGTTGTTATTAATAAACAGATTTTTTACTTTCTATTTACAAATGATGCTAACGCATGTCACGCACTTATTATAGTTGCGATCGTGGTCGTATCACTATCAAATTAAAGGATATTTTTTACTCTTCAATTTGATATAGTTTGACACTGGTTTATTTACACTTTCACTGACATTTTTTAATAAATAATGTTCAGGTATATGGCTTCGCGCTGTCGTCTGCTAACGTAGTCGGCTACGATTCTCTATTATCAATACATTATTGGTACTGCACATCGCGTTTTCACTTAAACGTCTGTGTTGGAATACTAATGTAATCGTCTTTATACTTATTTAGCGCATATAATGATTAAATCTTAACTTATTGATGTAATACATTGCTATGAACTATCCTTACTTCCTAATGATATTTTGGTTTACACTATTTTGCTCTATGCTATTCATTAATAATTGAGTTATTACTTGTATAATATATTAACAATGCTTATTGCTACGTTTGGTATAAAGATTGTTCAGTGTATGTGATTTACACTCGTAGTACTTTCTACTTATCACCTTGCTGACAATTGTTCGTTTTAGGCTTTGCCTAGGCATACCGTTTGCATCGGATTTATGCCTGAATAATGTTTACTAGTTTACGTTTTGGTATCTTGATGAGGTAACTTACTTATATAAAGTTCCCTCTTACAATTATTTTTACTTATCATAAGTACATTTGAGAATGTAATACAGCTTCACTTTTATATTGTGGCCATAGCTAATCTTTGTCCTAGGCATTTATAGTTACTTAGTCATAGTTGATTTATTCTCAGCCAAATACTGTTGCTGATATTATATTATTCAGGTCGTTACTTAATTATTTTTTATTAACAGGTGGACTTACATTCAAGTTATTCACTGATTCGCTTGACAGCTTAAAGTGAATTTAATTTGTCCATTAGTTTGTGTCGGTTATAGTATTGGTTGTAGTGTCAAACAGTGTCTTGTTTACTGCTTCTTGTGGCACTTCTTCTTCTTTCTTCTTCAATAGTTCTTCTCTTCTTTGCTACTCTTATCATCATATTATCTACTTATATTACCTTCAGGTATTTATTAATTCTATGAGCATATGTCTAGGTTATGTAACACCTGGTCATGTTACATTATATATTTTTTTATTTTAACTTACATCCTTTTTGACAATGTATTCAAATCATTTAATACATTTATTTTATTTATATTACAAAGTATAATAATGGATCTTGTCCATTAATTCACAATAAATAGTTTTTTATACCCTATTCAGAGTTACCTTTCTTACTAAGTAATGACCTCATTTTGGTTATTTCTGAGATTATCTGTCTCTCTTATAGTATATTATTAGTTTTACACTGTTCTTCACTTAAATAATATATATGGGGTTTGAGTCTTAGTCATAGTCTTTTCGTTTTTTCATGTTAATGATATTAATTATCAGACAATATTACAAACTTTTTTTGGATTACTTGGGTTCGATACTGTTCACCTCACTTTCCTCTTATGATAATTTACTATGCAAATAATTTCCTTTATGGAACGTTCTGTGATGTTACAATATTTAAACCTAAACCTGACGCACATTTCACAAATTTCACAGATTTGTATATCAAAACCTCTGATCATATAGAGTAATTCTGTGAAACACGCATCAGGTTTTTTACATATATTCTATAAAATTAAAATACACTTGCAGAAGTAATATATTATTAAATAATTAGTAAAAAAATTATTAAATAACATAGAAATATTTCAAGAACTTAAATCATCAAGACTTATTTAAGAAGAAAAGATAGATTATAATAGTATAAATAACACAGTAAAACAAAACACTAACTTTTTTTATAGATGGGAAAATCTTCAAAAGGCACCAGGCAGGTGGTCAGGCTGCCTGGTAGCGTCTGATTTTTACCCACTAAAAAAAACCATATTTCTCCTTGATTTCTCAAGCTGAGACCGCTTTTGTATTACTTCTGCGGGGGGGGGGGGGGACATCTTGCGTAGCTCAACAAGCTAGCATCTATGACTGGGCCACTTTCTTCTAATTATCATGGGTCAGACAAATACCTTTCATCTTTCTTATGACACACTTTGCTCTCAATGTACACTGCAATTGATTTCTACTTGCCTTCATTCTGAAGCATTAATTCAATGATATGAGGACTGAAAATTCCAATCCTTGAGCTGAGGTCATCCTCAAAACACAATCACTCAAAAAAAGTATGAAAAACTTTATCTCTCTGTGATGTGCAATGGCTGTATTGAGGGGATGCTACTCATCCCATCTGGTGGAGATACTCAAGAAAATATTGATGGCCTGTCAGGACCTGTGTGAGAAAAACCTTGCTGTTGTTGTGCTCCATCCAAGGTCCTAAATTCCTGATGAGTCTTGCCGTTCAGCGACCTCTGGTGTCATCGTCCCACCTATGCTGTCACAAGTCCATAATGTGACCACGGGCTTGGACAGCTGCCTCTACTCTGCCAAGATCTCCATTGTGCGCATAGATAAATATGTGCTCTTGTTCCAAAAGGTCTATTGGAATGATGCTGGCCACCATCAGAACTGCCAGCTCCGACACAGTTATATAAGAGCAACCAATTCTTAATTCTCCTTGCTGCTGGATAGAAGCCATGCGTCTATGGTACTTCTGCACTAAAGTAGTATTGGCCCAAACTTCTGTGCCTTATAGCAGACTAGACTGAACTGATTGCATCAGCAGCCTTCTCTTACCATGTAAAGGCTCCCCAATATTGGCCATCAGTCTCCTAAGGGAAGCAAATCACTATCAAATGCATTCCGGATATGGTCCCAGAAGGTGAACTAACAGTTGAACGTTACTGCCAGGTACTTGGCTATTCTTGTTGTATGGACTTCTTTATTCCCTATTCTGTATACAATGACTGTAGGTATCCTTCTCTTAGTCAGCATGACGATCTGCCTCTTTGAGATTGCTACCTGCAGACTGTGATTTTCCATCCATCCATTGACTCAGTGCATGACTTGGTTCAAGTTCAGCTGAGCCAGATCTGGATTACATGTTGTGATGACTGCTGCTACATCATCAGAATACCCGACCAGGGATGTGTTCTCGGGTATCTCTGTATGGAGCAAGCTGTTGTACGAGACATTCCAAAGGTCAGATCCCATTAGTGACCCCTATGCTGCCCCACAGTGATGACCTTTATCAACTGACCCTGCTTTGTCTTGTACACAAGCCAGCACTCCCTCAGGTAATCTCTTACCATAGCTAAAAGATATGGTGGTGCTGGGAAAATCTGCTCAAGAGCCGTTAATATGTCACCACGCCGAGTTGAATGTGTCATCAAGAGTCATCAACAAGACCAAAGGTCATGCCTGGTGACACACTATCTCTGCACATCTGACGACCTCGATTACTTCAGAGATCACACTGATGGTGGAATGCCCCCCTCACTCTGAATCCGTGTTGGTGGATGGAAAGATAACCTACGGCTCTAATGGCCTGTTGCAGTCATGGCTTCAAAAGTTTCTCCATCAACTTACCTGCTCTGTTTAACATACATATGGGACAGGGAGTCTGAGAAACCCTTGCCCTTAGGTAGTACAACCAGCCTTGCTATCTTCCAGCATAAAGGAAGAACTTCAGCTCTGAAGCAGGCATTGAACATCCACTGCAGAAGATCCAGACAGCAGTAAGCTACTGCCTTCAATGCTTCTGCTGGGACACAATCCAGATCAGGGGCCTTCCCATTCTTCATTGAAGTATCTGCACTAATCAACTCTACTTCACTAAACAAAGGGATATCTTGTGATTCCACTGGTATTTCAGGATCATCTCTCATAGGATGAGTGGGAAAAGGAAGTCCATTATGATCTCCATGGTCGCTGCATCCATCATGGTACTTGCTCTTAAGAGTACCAAGCTTATGAGTGACCAGCTTGGATGCCTGCAGCTTGGTTCCCCATGGGTCCTGGTTAACCTCATTGCATAGTGTGTGTGCCACTAACATTATTATTATTGTTATTGTTATTATTATTATATCAGTTTTTCACATGGCGGGTTGTTTTCTCTTATAGTTAATGGGTTATTGGGGAACTAAGTGTACCAGAGCATTTCTCCTAATATTTTGTGAACAATATGACAGGTATCCACGACAAATGATGTCTGTAATTTGGAAATGAGCTGCTTGAGTTTGGATATTTCAATCACTTTGATTGTTGTGCTTGGTATTATGCCTGTAGCAGAAATTAGAACTGGGTTCACTGTTACCTTGCTGACCTACCACAGCTTTATAATTTCTATAGACAAGTCTTGATATGTGGTGGTTTTTTGTTGGAATATGTTACTAAGATTATGAAAAAGATGAACTGATATATAGGGAGCTGTACTTCTTTTTTATTTTTATCTAAACTCAACAAACAGACTGATATCTTGTCTACTTGTGTTGTCTTCTTCAGCGGCGCAACAACCCATTACTGAGTCAAGGCCTCCTTTAACAGCCTCCGCCAGTTGTCCCGGTTAAGTGCAGCTGCTCTCCAGTTCCGGGTCCCAATTAAATATACATACATTACCTGAACTAAAATTACAATGTATTAGGTTGTTGAGTTGCAACTATATATATTTTTTGTGGTTGTTCCCCATGTGATATTTATGATCATTAAAATGGTTGTTGTAAGAAAGTAGGATTAGTACTAACTTTTCCAGAGCCTATAAAGAATGTTGCTTGGCCACAGTTGGTTGCCACTGGCTGCACACACACATTCTTACAGTCACATTTGTAGAAACCCTCTATTAATAGTGAAGAATAACTATAGTGAATCCCAAACAAATTCCAATAGTCAGTGATTACTTACAATGTTCATAGTAGTTTTTGAGCTCCTCCCCATCTGGTATGGTGGAACAGTTAAGCCTTGACTCAGCTGTCATAAAAAAAGTAAAAACTATGTGAGCAACACAACTCGTATATGAGTAATAATTATGTAAACACTCTCCCTTAATTAAAAATATTTAAGACGTGTCAAATATAAAGCATTTCATAAATACTATCAAGCATTTCATATTACCAACTACTTCATACTATCAAGTATCTTAGCATTTCATTCTAAATAGTTAAGTTCTCTTATTATTTCTTTTATATTGCAGTGTTGGAAAATTGTTTCAAAAAAATGTTTATTATGAGTTAAAACTGGTTTTTAGAAAACACCAAATTTAAAATCATAAAAAAAAAACAGAAAAATATTGAATTTTTTTGCACAGCAATAGGAAATTTCACAATATGATATGACTTGGTATATAAACTTTCAGTTGTCTATATACCAATGCATGTATTTTTAATTGTAAGTTGCATTCCTCCAAAAAATACAAGAATTAATTTTAAAAAGTCTCTTTAATAATTTTGTATTACATCCCACCTATAATTTTTTATATAAAATGCATAAAAAAATACTGAGTTTAGCAACTGGAGCTCACCAGGAAGCATTTCAGCATGCAGGATGCTAATACACCATAAATATAATAAAGCGTATATTCAAAACTATGAATTTTAAGAGAACGTTTTAAAGGATTTTTAATGCAAAATATAGGACTTTTAATTACAGATACTTATTTTCTAATAGATATTTACCATATATCCGTCGTGCGACTTCGTTTTTCTCTGATGGTTTAATTAATGAACATTATTCAGAAAACATTTCAGGATAGAGTAGTTTTTTGATCATGTGAAGCACCATTAACTCTATTTACTTTTGCATTGTTATGATTTGTAATAACAATGACCCATAAAAAAATAAATAAATAAAGCTGCATCATTTTTCTACAATTTTGCTGAATGTACCTAGTCATTTACTAATGTGCTCTACATTGTTCAATACTGGTACTAAGTTGTTTGCACAGTTATGTTTTTGCACACACGCACGCACGCATGTACGCACACACACACACACACACACACACACACACACACACACACACACACACACACACACACACACACACACACACACACACACACACACACACACACACACATACACACACACACACACACACACACACACACAGAGTAAATAACATGTGTTAACTTACATAGCGAATGTCACCTGGACGAGGCATATAAAGTCCCATCTAGAAAAAAGATTATTGTTACTTTGTTTTATACTAAAAGATTAGAAGTTAAAATAATGTTTATTGAGCCTATGTTCTAACTTACTGTCATCTATAATTACCAAGAGAAATGTTTAAATATGCAACTTAAAGATCTGTTTCTTACATGTTGAATATCAAAACAAGCTTGCTGAATTTACACTACACAAAAAAAATAGGGAATATTAAAACAATATGATAATTTCCAAAAATTAACAAAATAAAGATGCTCAGTTACAAATATTGCAGCTGTTATAATGGAAAAATTAGCAAAAATTGTCAAGTTATTTTGATGGCAGGATAACAAAACAACTGCCTATACAGCAAGAAAATATGATTTAGATAGAAAGAACCTAATAATCATAGGTAGAAAATGTACAAATGTATGGAAAGGAAAGTGAGGTTAATGGTCTACTGATATGCTAGAAAGTCAACAGTGCTGTTTGAAACAACAAATGTTTACAGTAATTTTATAATTTCACCTGTAATCTGGCATTTATTACACACCATACACTTCTGTTAACATTCCAAATAACCCTAAATATAAGGCTCCATAGTTCTAACACTTTCTGGAGTTTTAGGTCGTGGTCTAGCTTTTATCTTATGAGATAGTTGAGCTGCACCCATGGCAACCATCCTCAGTGGCATGTCATATTCAGTGTCTGACAAGTAACCACAGCTGGGATCATTACTAGTAGAGACACTTCTCTAATATAGGGCCAAGGCAGAGTGCTGTCTTCTGATTAGTCCTGAAAACCTAAATGGTGATCTGTGGGTAGCATTGCAACACAAGCAAAACAAAAGACCAGGCATTAGACCCTATTCAGTACTAGACTCTCTTCTCTCGTGTTCAGAACTCCATTTCTGTCCTATAGATCATCTCAAGAAGATATTCTCGCCTGTTCTTCTTTTTGGCTATTATACTAGTACATATGAAGCTATCCTTATCAATTCTTCATACCGGAAACTTAAAAATGAATCAAGAATACAAAACTCCGAACTCAAACTAAAGCATAAAAAGTACTGGAACTGACTGATCATTATCAAGAATAATTTAATTGTTTTAGATACCACAAAGCAATAAAACAGTGAGAAGCTTCTTTAACAAAAGCAGGATTAAGACAATTGTAGGACTTAGTTAATTATTATCCACATTTAAGAATAAAATTATGTTATGAGAGAATGATCAATAAACAGTAAAATTTAAAAGTAGGCCATTTAAATAGAGGATCTCTAGTTCTCTCTCGAGTGATATGATATAAAATATTTATCAGTTAATACTGGTTATGTATAACCAGAGAGGAAATTATGCTTTGTAGCTAGATACAGACTATCATAAAAACTATTTTAAAGAGTGATGATTTTGGCCAATGATAAAGATTTTGGCCTAAGTGGCTTGTACAGAAGCTACTTTATAATAAGAAAATATAATTAATAATAAATATAATTATCTTGTTGTTGCATCCTCTTCGTTCACTTTATTAATTTAATAATATATATAAAACTTTCACTAATGAACTTACTGTTGTCACTTCCCAAACGTTTCGAGATGTTGTTTCTCTTCTTCAGTGGGTGTAATACTGACTGTCGATTACAGAATAACCGTTACGGAAAAATGGTGTGTGTGGTGGGGGTTTACCTAAAAGTAGAAAACTAAACACAGCTGAACAATTTGAAATATACAGATATCACACACTACAACCAAACAACATATTAAATGAACAAATACATTATAAATCACATACACTATTCGACACACTGATCCACCCAGACAATTCGAACCTCAGCGCCAATCCCTTCCCACCATCAACCCCCACCACACACACCATTTTTCCGTAACGGTTATTCTGTAATCGACAGTCAGTATTACACCCAGTGAAGAAGAGAAACAACATCTCGAAACGTTTGGGAAGTGACAACAGTAAGTTCATTAGTGAAAGTTTTATATATATTATTAAAATAAATATAATAGTGCATAATCTTTATTTTGTAGGTAACTCTTAAGTATTTCGCACATTTTTATATTATGAATAGTTCTTCAAATATTAACTATTTCTGCAAGTAACATTATATTGTATTATCACCTAATTTTAGTTGCAAAAATAGTTAATATTTGAAGAATTGTTTATAATTGTGCATAAATATGTACAAAAGCAATGTGCAATTTTTTGACGATTTTAAAAAATATTTAAATCGCAATATAAGTAAGAGTATTATCCACCCCTTACCTATGCCTAGATTCATGCAACAACGTGCAAATTGTCCCATACCAACACGTTAAGAACGGTGTTATTTAGCTAATAATAATAATTAATTAAATAAAATATGTACAAAATAATTAAAGAAATTCATAATTCGTAACCAAAAGGTAAAATAATGTATTACGACTTAATTAGTAAATAATTAATATAACTTAACAGAATGAACTATTTTCTCAGTGCGTAAAACCGCGCCAGCTACTGACCCCTTGCCGCTAAACATTACATGCACTCGCCCGATAGACACCGAGATGTAAGGATGTAGCTGCTGTGTTGTGAACATACACATAGGTGTATACCGTTAAACAATATTTAATCAATTTATAATGAGTTCGATTTGACGTATGTAGTATAATAATAATAATAAAAACAAAATTATAATGTAGTGCGTGAAGAAACATGCAAAGAATAAAAAAAAAGAAACTTAGCCGACACATCTCTTAGCAAGCTGTAAATGGTGAGAAATGTTAATTACCAGATTTTAGTGCTGATAAAATATGAACTGTAACTAAAAGTAAAATGTAAACTACCGACTCCGAAAGAAGATAACACGAACAGCAACCGGATGAACTTCTAGTACCAAGATCTAATCGTCTAGGAAGAGACTACCAGAAACAATCAACCTCATGGAACTTCAAGAGCAACCGTGGATCACACCCTAGAAGAGGACTGAAGATGACCATCATGGACCCCACAGCATACACATTGTTATATTCAGGTGATATCAAAACATAATACTTGTAACACAAATTCATTGTAAAACAACAAGACCAGTAACAAAAGAACAGTAAAGAACTTTTGATAATTTAAAGTTTAATATATATATTTTTGTAATCACTGTAATGAAGTAGTAATGACATTATGATGTTTAGATTTAAATTAATTTTAAAATTTACAACCAAATTTATTCTTCTAATAATTTGGTTGAAGTTGTAATAAAAACATAACAAACTCGCTACCCGGATCCGGGGTAATTAAAACAATATCTAGCTGAATGATTTTGATATAGAAAGAATAAAGAGTAAAATATACAAAATATTTAATGCAGAAATTTTTAGAAGCTGAGTTTTAAAAGTAAAGTAAAGTATGAGAGGTAAATATGTTAATAAAGAGATGTTTTTGCTAACACCCAACGAGTGAATAAATTTATACAATCCTTGCTTAATTCCTGAATAATAAAGTGTTATAATTTGTTAGTGATTAAGATTTACTAACAACGGCAGCTAGTTCAATTAACAGGTAACAAATTGAACTGGTTCCCGACATTTGTGATATCGTAACAAGTGAGACATCACAAAATTGCGCAACTCTGCTGCTTTTTAGAAAAAAATAATAATTGTGTATATTGTTATAATTCTTTAACAATAACTTTGACAAACATAAATTTATTCACTCTGAAATCGGGAACAAATAAATGAGTAAAGTTTTAATTGCTACTACTACTACTCTCCAGCACTACAGCCCATGGTGAGCCTTGGCTTCCGCTACGACCCGTCTCCACTCATCTCTGTCCATTGCCTTCAGTCTCCAGTAGTAAAGTTTTAATTAAGATATAATAATATTAGTATCGTGAGATTGCCGTAATAAACAAGTCATCGCTGGTAAATATTCCATTCTAAACCTGTCGGTATGAACAAGCTGGTTCATGTTAAATACGTGTTGAGGAATGTAAACTCTCCCCTTTTGTATGCACGCATCTCATTCAAAACCTCCCCTCGCTGAGCTAACACACAATCCTAGACACGAGTTTTTCCTGTTCTGAATTGTCCTACCTGTGTTACCACCCTATGCAAACAACGAGGCTCCCCAAAACAGCTGACCCTTTGTGCTATTGTTATAGGAATGAACTTTTCGTATGTGAAATTTCTCTCTACTATACAATGATATTAGCGTTTTGTTTTGACTAATTATTTATGACAGTACAGAAAATTGAATTGTTGTGAGATAAGTTTAGTTTGATTAATTAATATAAGATTCTATGTGTAATAAGAGATATATGTATGTATTTAAATGAAGTCGAGCTTTACAAGTGTTTAAGCTGATATAAGATTTGTCGTACGTAATACGTCGTGTATTTAAAGTTGTTACTAACAAAAATGGCTCAATTTAACCCCGACTTGTTGTTGAAAGACGAATTAAGCTATGAAGCATTATTGCGTGGTCTTCCCTACTCAAATGTAACTGTCGCGGAACTTCGCAAGACGTTACATGAAAATAAACTGGACAAACCCTCATTACTAAATCGTTTAAGTGTTTTAGATTTTGAAAGCGAAAAGAAAACGTGTTATCACAAGTATACAGAACTAAATTCGATCGCACAAACCCTGCCTGATGAAAAATCCCCCACAGTAATTTTACGCACCACCCAAAGAATCGAACATCTGACCCGCCGTATCACCAATTTGTTGAATTGGCCCGGTGATAAAGTTACCCCACCGGATATACAAAAATTCGCGGAGGAAGTATTATAACAATTACCCGAGATAATGAGCGAATTACGTCGAAGATCTGAATCGTTTAGATTAGAAGAGATTGAAGAAGCAATGACGAAACTAAATATTTCCCCTACCTAATCTCCTACTCAAGAACAGCAAACCGGTACTGTAAAGTTTCAGTTTCTGCAGGAATCCAATATAGATCCATTTAAAGAATGGTTAACTGATAGACAAGCCAATATCCAACCAGCAAACGTTACGCTACTCCCTAATGAACTAGAGAATATGTCTCGTACCTACGATTTACCTTCTCACTTGCCGACGAATCAATCTGCGGAAAAACCGAGAATGACGACTCAATTTAATCTAACTACAGAGGTTTATGGAAAGATAACCCACCCTGTAGAACATATTTTGTCGGACATACCAATCACTGATGGGCTGAATATTACAATGCTCCTAGATTTTCTCAAGCATCTTTTGCAATTAAAAGATCTGCGACAACTAAGAGATGACCAGATTTTACAAGTAATTTTACCTAAATGTAGATCTCCTTTAAAAGATCGTGTGTTAGAATCCCTAAGGCATAATCGCCCTATAGAAGAACTTCATACCACCCTAATAAGACATTTCATTCCCACCGGTATCTACGAAGAATTGAAGCGGAATCTAGTACTTCGTGTATAAGGAGCATACGAGAGATTAGCTCATTATATATCTGAAATAAGAGAATCTGCTTTATTGCTGCAAGTCAAATGGAGTGAACAACAGTTAGTAGACAATATCTTAGTCGGACTATCCCCCGAGGAGCGATCTCCCCTAGCACTTATGAAGCGACCATCCACTTTCTCCGAACTAGAACTATGTTGTATACATTCGTCCAACGTCTGGTATTCTGACCAGAACAGACGTGTTTCTATGTCCCAGACTCAACATAGAGATTCATTCTGAACTCTAGCAATTGGAACAGATACCCAAACCTACCGCGATAAGCGATTCGTAAGTACATATAAAACCCAAAGCTACCCCCATATTTCATACTCTAGATCAAAACCCCGACAACCTACGAGCGAAGTAAATGAGGAAAGAAGATGTTATAACTGTGGAAAGGCCAGACACATTAGCAAGGAATGCAAACAAAAGCGCTACCAACAGAAAACTGACCAATCAAAAAACATGTAAAGCTGGAAGAACAAAAATCCTACGTCTTCCGCAGCACCAGAAGGAAAGGTAAAAACAATAATCATAGAGTAAAAATAAATAAAAATAAACGCATATACCCTTACCTAACAAGATTTATTGAGAAGTGCAACTCTATTGGTGCATGTAAAACAAGTATCTGCCAACTACCCTATGTACAGATAGACCTTGGAGCAACAAATACCCTTGGTTTAATTGATTCCGGATCTATCCGTAGTATAATTAGTCAACAGTTAGCCACCGTATTAGATAGTCATAATCTGATTAAACGTAGCCAAAACGTGAACATAAAGTGTGCCACCGCAAATAAACAGAACCTAAATATATCGCACAGTATTACGGTGAAATTGAAAATAAAGAATTTTACTTGGTATATTCCCCTACTAGTAGCTGAAGTGTTAGGACAAAACTTAATACTAGGCGCTGATTTCATAAGTAAAACTGGCTTAATCCTTGATATGTATGCAAAACAATATTTCTTCAGATTTGATCGTACTCGAAAATATCAGTTCGACTCCGAGTCAAGTAACGACGTTAATTGTGAAACCTCAACTATTCAATCAGAGCACCAAGAATCTAGTCTGAGTCATTTAAAAGGAAACGAGAGACTAAGAATTCAAAAGTTAATAAGGGAATTTTCTACAGTACTCACTCCCAAGTTAGGATTAACCCATTTAATCGAATATAAAATATATATTGGGTTGTCAATAAATCTTAGTGACAACAAGGTAATACGACTTCATCCATACAAATTATCACCGCCCAAGATAGAAATAATGAGAAACCACGTTAACAAACTCCTTGATCAGCACGTCATTGAACCGTCAACTTCTCCATACTCATCACCTGCATTCCTAGTACCAAAAGGAACTGACAAACATAGACTAGTCGTGGAATATAGACAGCTAAATAAGAGTATAGAATTTGAATCGATACCACTGCCCGACATTCACAGCGCGTTTCACTATTTTACAAAAGCGAAAATCTTCACCATAATGGATCTCAACCAAGCATTCCATCAAATCCCACTAGCTGAGGAATCAAAACATTTAACTGCTTTTGCTGTCCCATTTAATCTATATCAATTTACTAGAGTACCATTCGGTATATCACAAGGAAGTTCAGTATGTAGCAGACTGTTAGAAACAATTTTTCATGATGTTAAATTTAAATTTGTATATCACTCTCTTGATGATATAGTAGTATATAGTGAGTCAATGGATCAACATATTGATCACCTGCGTGAAGTATTATCTAGGTTAAAGAAAGCTGGGCTAACGGTAAACCCGAGTAAAGTGAATTTCGCAGTAAAACAATTCTCCTTCTTAGGTCACATAGTATCAGCCGAAGGTAAGGTTAGCATCGATCCCGAACATACACGCGCAATCCGAGAATTCTTACCGCCGAGAGACGCCAAAGGTATAGCTCGATTTTTAGGTATGATTAATTATTTTCATAAGTACATACCCCACTTAGCGGATATAGTAGCCCCATTGAATGCTTTAAGAAAGAAAGGAGCGAAATTCGAGTGGACTACTCAACACCAAGAAGCGTTTGAAACACTTAAAGAAAGCATTATATCTCCACCTGTATTGCAGTTAGCAGATTTCAGTAAACTATTTGTTGTACAGACTGATAGTTCGAGTGTAGCATTAGGAGCCGTAATATACCAGGAAATCAATAATACTAGACTCCC
Source organism: Magicicada septendecula (assembly GCA_034769895.1). NCBI lineage: Eukaryota > Metazoa > Arthropoda > Insecta > Hemiptera > Cicadidae > Magicicada > Magicicada septendecula. The sequence continues at coordinate 386,127,236 of CM068374.1, read as the reverse complement.
GATCAGCTATGCATCCTGTACATTGACCGAGCAAGAAAGGAAGTTCTCAGCCTATGAACTTGAATGTTTAGCCGTAGTATTCGCCTTCGACAAATTCAAACCATTTTTGGAACATAAAGAATTTCTACTAGAAACCGACAATGAAGCTTTGTCATGGTTATTGAACCACCCAAAACAGTTAGGTCGTATCGGAAGATGGGTACAACATATTCGTGGTACTCAAAATGTAGTAGCCGATACTCTATCCCGCATGTTCCACCTACCCAATACTAGATCTGGCGAAGAAAATATTGAAACCACTACCGTTAATACGCTAATTATTAACTTTCCCCTTGCATTTAAGGATATCGCATACCACCAACAACAAGATCTGAAATTGTGCAAAATAATAGAACAAATAGAAAAAGGAAATTATTCTGACAAATATACCTTGAGTAAACGAGTACTTTGTTTTAAAAAGGCAAACGGAAGATTACTGAGAATAATCGCCCCGGAAATCATCAAACCTATGCTAATGGAATACTACCATTCATCAACCATTGGAGCTCATATGGGAATTAGGAAAACTATACATCATATTCGTAAGGAATACCATTGGGAAAATATGAACAGTGAAATAAAAAAGTTCGTGAAAGAATGCGAAATCTGTGCCCTGAGCAAGCCAGCAAGAATCAGTCAAGTAGGAAAATTAATCTCCGAAATACCCACAACTCCCTTTTTGAAGATATACATAGATTATTCTGGACCTTATCCCCGTTCTAAATCCGGAAATACCATGCTATTAATTTGTGTAGGCTCCTTCACTAAATTCGTGTGGATGTATCCTATGAGACGTGCATTAGCATCTACGACAATAAAAATTCTACAAGAAAGACTATTTAAAGATTATGGTACACCTTTAAACCTAATATCTGACAATGGACCTCAATTTAAATCGAAAGAATTTAACGACATGTGTTTTAAATTAGGGATAAATCATATTACAGTGACCGAGTACAGACCGCAAGGAAACCTAGCAGAAAGATACTTGCATAACTTAAAATCAGCTCTAATATCTTATCACGCTAAAGACCAGACAACCTGGGATCAAAATGTATCGTGGATACAATTTGCGTTCAACTCAGCGTATCATGAAGGCCATAAATCAACACCATTTGATTTACTGTACAAATATAAACCCAACCATCCTTTAACCACGAAATGGAAAATCCATGAGTTATTGCCCCGTGACATGAATACGAATAACGTAAGAAAAATATGGAACAGAGCTCGTGCAAATTTGAGAGCGAATTTACAAAAATCACGAAAATACCATGAGCGGAATAATAGGCAAAGAGAATATAAGGTAGGTGATTTAGTAATGTATAAAACGCATCCAATGAGTAAAGCCGTTGATAGGACCACTGCGAAACTATCATACCGATGGTGTGGCCCCTACAAAATTCATAAGTTCATCACCCCCGTTACTGTAGCTCTATATGAACCCAATACAGAAAATTACGTTCGCAGAAGCCATCTGTCCCAAATAAAAAATGTTTTTCGTGTCAAAATACAGAAGCACGACTACGAGAAAGATAGTAAACCGAGAATACTACTTAAGTATTGAGAATAAAAAATGTTGTATAGACTTATATAGGAAAACGATAAGATTTTGCAACATCATATATCGTAAATGAGTATAAACTCAAAACCCTCGTACGAATAATAGCGAGGCCTGATCAACCTTAGCTAATGTCCTGCGAGAATGATATAATAAATGAGAAGTCAGCTGACAATGAAGATGACGATGACGAGAAGTAAAGAAATAATTCCTAGCGCAGTAAACTAAAAGTAATTCGATTGTGATTACAATACGGTATTATTATTAGTAGCATACTCATGAGTATAACTCCGTAAAACGAGTGAAGAAATCAAACAAACAAAAACCGGTAGTAGATGTAAGAATTAAATATAAGGTAGATTTATGTTTTTGTGTATTTTATGTGTAATAGATGTATTAGAAGTTGAATAGTTTGTATAAGTTGTAAGATAATCAATTGATAGATAGAAATAATCTGAGAGAGAGAAATTTCAGTATGAAATTCTGTGCCCAAATGTAATTGTGTTTATTAGATGTTAATTATTACCCCACCACCCCAACTTCATCGTTAAGGGCAGGAGGATGTGACGATTTTAAAAAATATTTAAATCGCACAAATAAAAAATTGCTTTCAATATAAGTAAGAGTATTATCCACCCCTTACCTATACCTAGATTCATGCAACAACATGCAAATTGTCCCGTACCAACACGTTAAGAACGGTGTTATTTAGCTAATAATAATAATTACTTTAATTAAATAAAATATGTACAAAATAATTAAAGAAATTCATAATTCGTAACCAAAAGGTAAAATAATGTATTACGACTTAATTAGTAAATAATTAATATAACTTAAAAGAATGAACTATTTTCTCAGTGCGTAAAACCGCGCCAGCTACTGACCCCTTACCGCTAAACATTACATACACTCGCCCGATAGACACCGAGATGTAAGGATGTAGCTGCTGTGTTGTGAACATACACATAGGTGTATACCGTTAAACAATATTTAATCAAGTTTATAATGAGTTCGATTTGACCTATGTAGTATAATAATAATAATAAAAACAAAATTATAATGTAGTGCGTGAAGAAACATGCAAAGAATAAAAAAAAAGAAACTTAGCTGACACATCTCTTAGCAAGCTGTAAATGGTGAGAAATGTTAATTACCAGATTTTAGTGCTGATAAAATATGAACTGTAACTAAAAGTAAAATGTAAACTACCGACTCTGAAAGAAGATAACACGAACAGCAACCGGATGAACTTCTAGTACCAAGATCTAATCGTCTAGGAAGAGACTACCAGAAACAATCAACCTCATGGAACTTCAAGAGCAACCGTTGATCACACCCTAGAAGAGGACTGAAGATGACCATCATGGACCCCACAGCATACACATTGTTATATTCAGGTGATATCAAAACATAATACTTGTAACACAAATTCATTGTAAAACAACAAGACCAGTAACAAAAGAACAGTAAAGAACTTTTGATAATTTAAAGTTTAATATATATATTTTTGTAATCACTGTAATGAAGTAGTAATGACATTACGATGTTTAGATTTAATTTTAAAATTTACAACCAATTTATTCTTCTAATAATTTGGTTGAAGTTGTAATAAAAACATAACAAACTCGCCACCCGGATCCGGGGTAATTAAAACAATATCTAGCTGAATGATTTTGATATAGAAAGAATAAAGAGTAAAATATACAAAATATTTAATACTTTAATATTTATAACTAATTATTACCTCAAGATATACTTTTTTCCTATTAGGAACATGTTTCGAGAGTTCCTGTTCTCTCATCTTCAACCTTCGCCATCTTGTTTCTGGTGAAGTATTTGTGTGTTGGCTTCTGGATGTTATTAAGGTAGTTTGTTGGTCTTTGGTCTTTTAAAGTTGCATTATTGTGTGTGGTTGTGGTATCTGTTTTTGTATTTTGTGTATTTTCGATGTTGAGTGCTTTGAATATTGTGTCATGTTTTGTATTGATTTGTATTTGTTCTGGTATTAGTTTGTTTTGTGTTTTATGTTTGTAAATCTGTAAATTTTCCCAAATGTTCATTATGGTGCCTTTGTGTGGTATATGTTTTATTAGTGTTACATTGGTTATGTCTGGGAATTCATGTCCTGTGTTTATTGCATGTGTGGCTAAATTGGATTTATATATATTTGGTTTTTTGTATGCATTTAGGTGTTCAAAATAACGTTTTTTCACTTGTTTTTTGTTTGTCCTATATAACATTTATTGCAATCTTGGCATTCAATTTTGTATATGCCGTTGGTTGTTGTATTATCTTTGTTGTGTGAGCTATTTAGATTTTGTAATTTATTTTTATAATTTTTGTATGCTATTTTTATATCTGTGTTTTTAAATAGTTTTGTTAGTTTTGTCATTTTATTATTTATATATGTGAATGTGGCCCATTTTTTGTTGTTGTTATTATTTATGTGTTGTTCAGTTTGATTAATTCTTAATTGTTCAGTTTTTATTTTGTATTTGAATTTATTTTCTATTTTGATCATAGTATTTTTATTGTATCCATTTGCATAACCAATTTGGTATATTATATTTCTTTCTTTGTCAGTTTCTTGTTTGTTTAGGGGTATTTTGTACATTATATAGGACAAACAAAAAAACAGCTGAAAAAACGTTATTTTGAACACCTAAATGCATACAAAAAACCAAATATATATAAATCCAATTTAGCCACACATGCAATAAACACAGGACATGAATTCCCAGACATAACCAATGTAACACTAATAAAACATATACCACACAAAGGCACCATAATGAACATTTGGGAAAATTTACAGATTTACAAACATAAAACACAAAACAAACTAATACCAGAACAAATACAAATCAATACAAAACATGACACAATATTCAAAGCACTCAACATCGAAAATACACAAAATACAAAAACAGATACCACAACCACACACAATAATGCAACTTTAAAAGACCAAAGACCAACAAACTACCTTAATAACATCCAGAAGCCAACACACAAATACTTCACCAGAAACAAGATGGCGAAGGCTGAAGATAAGAGAACAGGAACTCTCGAAACATGTTCCTAATAGGAAAAAAGTATATCTTGAGGTAAATTTAGTTATAAATATTAAAGTATTATATATATCAAGAAACGGACTGTAGCAGAAAGTGATTGAAAAAATATTTAATGCAGAAATTTTTAGAATCTGAGTTTTAAAAGTAAAGTAAAGTATGAGAGGTAAATATGTTAATAAAGAGATGTTTTTGCTAACACCCAACGAGTGAATAAATTTATACAATCCTTGCTTAATTCCTGAATAATAAAGTGTTATAATTTGTTAGTGATTAAGGTTTACTAACAACGGCAGCTATTTCAATTAACAGGTAACAAATTGAACTGGTTCCCGACATTTGTGATATCTTAACAAGTGAGACGTCACAATTTTTACACATGTAAGCATTATTTTACAAGAAAAACTAATTCTGTAGTTTAGAAATACTACATGTTTCAGCACATGTTTAATAAAATAGTTACATAGGCCTAAGTAAATAACTTAGATTTAATATATAACTTGGATTAATACTTATACGTATACTCACTCTATGCCTAGAATATGGATGGTCATCACGATAGGCTGAATATATAGCCTGCAAAAACAAAACAACACAAACAATGTTCTATATAACACATACAGTTTTAAACGCTATATAAAATATAAAGTAAGAAATAAATGCCTAAATAGTTATCATATTTACAGCATATAAAGAAATAAGTGTGACAACTGAAATAGTATTTTCTTGCACTTCTGGACACAATATTCAGTACTTCCATAAAAAATATATTTATTTTCTTATAAAAGTTGAAATTTTTTCTTTCCAGTGGCGTGTATGTATTGTTTGCTGTTATTTGATAGCAAAACAATATGCATAACAAATTAATATACATTTAAAAAATATCACTTTACTGTATAATAAATAGCATCGGTTTAATTCTTGAGAAAAAGAGGAAAACCACAGACTAGTTTTATATTTGGATAATATATATTTGATAGTATAATATTTGGATATTTTCTGAAATTGAATAAATAATTTATTCAAATTATAAATAAATGTTTCAAATTCAAATGTTTTCGTAAATAATTAAAACATTTCTCTTTATTTGACATAGCTGCGATATTGTATGAGTTTACTCTTTGTTTGATTCTAGCTAATATTATTTTCTGTTGTTTCATTAATTAAAATGCCAACAAACATTTAAATACAGCTACAGTTCACTGCTGGAAAATAGTTTCACCACAAGTGTTCATTATAAATTTAAAAAATTGATTTTTAGAAAACACCAAATTTAAAATCATAAAAAGTGAAACCGAACAATGTTAAATTTTTTTTCTGAATAGCAACAGGAAATCTTACTATATAATGTGACTAATTTTCAGTTGTCTATATAACAATGTATGTATTTTCAATTATAAGTTGTATTTAACCAAAAATTACAGAAATTTTAAAATCGTACATTTACATGTGAACTGCAGATAATAAAGAATGATATTATATCTGGTAAAATAAAGAATGATATTATAACTGGTAAAAGAACATTATAACTTTGATGAAAGAATTTTGTCTTTAAACTATATTCTCCTATTCTATTTCTGAAGATAGCTGAGCTATGACACCTCTCTGGTCTGTCTTGTGTATTTCTCCCCCCCCCCCCATATACACATACATATAAATACAGTGGATCAAGATTAGGTCCTTTCACTTGACAACAAGACTCATTCACTGGTGTTTTTTTAGCCAACATCTTACTAATTATTCAGTGAAATTGGAATCGTAAAATGTTTATAACTTTCTTTATATTATAGTAAAAATATAAGAATATGGCACAAAATATAATATGGAAGTGATGTTCTGAACAGTAAAAAATAATAATAAAATAATATTTAAATGTTTAGCAACTGTATTAGTCTTATGATAAAATTTTTAATACAATGAGCTTGGACTTAGCCATAGATACAGCTCCAACCACCTTCCAAAACTGCACAGTTTATGATGTAAAGCCGTGTCTTGAGAGTGACTTATTGGCGGATAGTCTGAAGGAGATCTGACATAAGCAAACATTGTTATAGAGAGGCAAAATATTATTGTCGAATGTGTTGAATGTGATATATAAAAGATACGAATATGTATTGAACAATGATTCTTTATTACCAAACAGTTGGTAATCCTTATACTAATACATGAAGACAAGAAAGATGAACAGCATTATATCATCAAAATAATAAAAGAATGCATAGCACCAAATATATAATTATATTTATAATATACAAATAAACCAGTATTTAAACATATCGAATTCAAAACTAGAGAAAGCATCTGTACAGTACTTACATGGCGTTTCATCACCATATGCTTTCTCACATCTTCAACCTGGAAGAAAGAAAACACATGTAAGGTGTTAACCACAAATGTAAATGCAAATATAAAATCTAATAAATAGGGAGTGGGGATTAGATCCTAAGTTCTTATTTACACAGATTAACAACTAATACTTTAAAATACAATATTAAGGTTACATTCTTTTTACTAATTATAAATATATTACTACTGGCTCGGAACACTAGTTTTTTATTGGTAAAAATGTAAAACTTTTACCTTGTAGCCTGCACTAGCTTTTGGTTATTACAAGCTTCATCAGACACATAAATAAAAATCATTATTGATATTTGTTACATAACATCAACAAATATTAGAGCTAACTTTCTATGACAATTATCAATAATTAATATTTAAGCTTCAGTCATTAAAAAAATATTACTGTTTAATACACAGTACTTATTTTTATTCATACGTTTGTTCCAAGTCAGCATCTAAATGTTTCAATTTTTTGTGAACTATACTTAAGCCTTTATTACCTTGGCAACAGATTGCAGAAAGAGTTGTGGGGCATTGGTTTAAATGAGACCTATTACACTTACTGCAATAGGTTGCACAGTCTGCAATCGATTGCAAGACAGTCGCAAGCCCTGTAACTGTTCATGCAACCATTAATGTCACTGTGGATCAATGTGGGGCACTGACTGAAATGTAACACTATTGCTCTGTGCAACCAGTCGCATGCGTGCACATACTGTAGATGGTTCAGGAGACCTGTATCATCGACATAACCTCAGTAAGTATTATGAAGACTGGATGTTTGTGCTGTTTGGTCATTGGTATTTCTTGTTATGGAGGAAAACAAATGGTGAACAGTATGAAGAAGAATGATTTCACATAAAAACTGTTTTGATAGGAAAACACAGAATCTTCTTTTCAATTTAGTATTTATGCCACTTAAGTCATGTCTTATATCACTGAGCAGTTCATCAAAAGAAATTCTGGACATGCAGAAATACTTAAAAAATTAGTATTTGTCCACACAATGTTCATCAGATAATATGTAGTGTATTCTTTTTTATGGATAACATGGGATGAACATGGAATTTCAATGGCATTCTACTTTGTCTCATTTATTAATTAAAGAGGCAAGTAGGAGCAGCTGTGCATTACTTGACAATATGATTGCATTTACTTTAATACTATTTATTGAAGTAATGATTACTGAAATAACTGAATCAACTCTTCAACTGACAACTCTACACTGAAGTACAAACTTATGATACACTGGTAATTATGACATTTCTAGCTAATGCTGGTATTGATGTGAAATTTTTTTTCTATTCTTCTATGTTATATAGACACGCAAAAAATAATTTTAAACGGCGGTCGAAGCTAATTACGTAGAAAAAAAATTAAATAATTACTCCCATAAGCACCCATGGAAAGGTGAATGAGCGATATATTAACTGTGGCAAATGACATTTAACCCCCCCCCTCTCTCTCTCTCTCTCTCCCTAGCACAGGTAATAATAATTCATGATAAATCTATGTTTATTGTTAAATGAGATATGAGGCCAAAGGCTGAGGATTTGCACTAAAGTGCTGAGGTTTTGGCGTTATGTATAGTTTAATAACCGGAGACGCTGAAGGCGTTAGAGGCTAATGCAGTTGTAATGTTGGCAGTAATATGGCGCCGTTCACCTTTCCATACATGCTTATGGGAGTAATTATTTTATTTTTTTTATCCGTAAATAGCTTCGACCGCCATTTAAAATTATTTTTTGTGTGTTTACATAACATAGAAGAAAAAAAAAAAAAAATTTCACTTCAATACCAGCATTGGCTAGAAATGTCATAATTACCGATACATTTACTCCACAACTGGTTGCAGAGTAATTACAGCCTGTGTCACTAGCCTACATCTAGTTTCACATACCTTGCAATCAGTACATAGTGTAAGTTAGTGTAAGTGTAGTTAAGAGGCCTAATGCTATCACTTAACTAAGTGTTTTGTTCAATAAGTCCTTTTTTATATGTCTGCTCATGACCTAATGCTTAACATTTTTAAATAAATGACTTGATCTGAAATTTTTCTATTAAAATTCACTATTCAATTTTTAATATATATTTAAGACGTCTATTTTCTTGATTTCTGTTTCATACAAAAAGATGGCTACCTTCATCTCTTTACACAACTGCTATCTGAATCACACTTGTCTGTAATACTAAGACACATTTAACATAATACTGTTCATTTCTCACCTTTTTACATGATCATGGTCACTAAAGTAAAGTATGAATAAATTATAGATTAAACTTGAATTAATTTTAATGTTCTTTAAATTGATTTTTTACTATAAGTAACATAAATCTGGCTTTTATTTCATTTAATTATTAATACATATACTGTCATGAGTTGGGTATCAAAACCGAGGACTATTTGTAATATCTGTTCTTTACTAAGACTTTTATATTTATGAAAACTTACAAGTTAATAATCAGTAGAGGCAAATTTTAAATACAAAAATGATAATTATATTGACATTTACACACATCATTTAAAGTAAAACCATACTGCTTAAAATATTATTAAATTTCAATAATCTCTATATATATAAGATATATGCTTTGTCCTGACTGGCAGAGAATCAACATAGAGCAAAAACTACTGAAGATAATGATCTCTGAAGGTATATTCTTATGGGGTCATAGATGCTCACTAAGAAACGGTTTTAAAAACTTTCACTCCTAAGGGGCAAACCCCCCCCCTTGTATGTATGTATCTATGTATGTATGTTCCACATCTTCTCCTAAACCACTGGACCGATTTCAACCAAACTTGACACAAATATTTTACGCGACAGGAGAACCAACATAGAATAGGTTTTTTTTTTTTATGGAGTCCTTTGGGGGGTTCTTTGGGGTCTTCCACATCTCCTCCTAAACCACTGGACCGATTTCAACCAAACTTGGCACAAATATTTTACGCAACGGGAGAACCATCATAGGATAGGTGTTTTTTTCGATGGGGTCCTTTGGGGTCTTTGGGGTCTTCCACATCTCCTCCTAAACCACTGGACCGATTTCAACCAAACTTGGTACAAATATTTTACGCGACGGGAGAACCAACATAGGGTAGGTGTTTTTCGATGGGGTCCTTTGGGAGGGTTCTTTGGGGTCTTCCACATCTCCTCATAAACCACTGGACCGATTTCAACCAAACTTGGCGCAAATATTTTATGCAACGGGAGAACCAACATAGGATAGGTGTTTTCTTCGATGGGGTCCTTTGGGGTCTTCCACATCTCCTCCTAAACCACTGGACCGATTTCAACCAAACTTGCATAAATATTTTACGCAACGGGAGAACCAACATAGGATAGGTGTTTTTTCGATACGATCCTTCGGGGGGTCCTTTGGGTCTTAAAAAACTATTAGATCTGGTTACTATGGCAACCCAATAGAATAGATTCTGGTTACCATAGCATCGGTGGAGTCTCCTGCGAGGAAATAGCGCGGGAGTCGTCCGACAGGCCTTCCCCGGAGTTCATCCATGGAACCCGGGGAGTCTTAGGTCGGATCCCGCGAAAGACGGGGGGGCCAGAGTCCACGGTTTTTATAAATAAAGATATAGGTTATGATATCAAAGGTGGTGTATGCATCTTGAGAAACTTCTTAATAGTGTGTGAATTCAGAGTTGTTTCAGTTTGAATTTAAAAGTGGATAAGTTAAGATCGAAGTAAGTTATAAGCGAGTATAAAAAACAAAGTTTTGATAGCGAATGTGTTCAGATCATAGTGTTCAGACAATATAAATGCACTTGCTTCAGTTTGAATTTAAAAATTGATAAGCTGAAATCTATAGAGGTATTGTATTGTTAGAATAAGTTTAGGAGACACTAATTTAACAAATGCCTTATTTCAACATTAACACAATGAATTATAAAACGACAGTTAAATATGCAGCGCGTGCAAGTACTGTAGACATTTTATTGAAAACTAATTTAGCTGTTCGCCCTCTCCCAGAGTTAGAAATCGAGTAGGAGCATCATGCGCAACAGAATTCGTCTCCAGATATAAGAATACAGTTTATGACATGTTTTTAAACAGGTACGCTACAGAGTATTCCTCCAGTGAGAATGCGAACGTAACAATATAAGGAAGATTATACAATATACAAGTAATATAACATTAGAACAAGAATAGGTGCCTATGAGCCTATGAATAAATTATGAACCCGAGGAACGCTGGGTAAATCGGCTAGATATCTATATCTATATAACCCAAATACCACTGACTGACTCACTGATCACGATATCTCTGAAACCACTGAATGGATATCAATGAAACTTTGAACATAGCTTCATCATAGGTCTTAGGTGCTCACTAAGAAACAGTTTTAAAAACTTTCACTCCTAAGGGGCAAAAAACCAAATACTGAAATTTATCGCGGGAATTGCATACTTGGTAAATCATGTGGTTGACATCTCAGTTTACTGGAAACCCCGAATACATTTAGTCCTGAGTTTTTAATCATTGTTTTAAATTGAAAAAAACTTCGTTGTTTGCAGGTTCTTATAGTCGAGAAAATTTCGAAGTTCAATTAATTAATAAATGTATGTCCTTTTTTTCTCGGAAACGGCTCTAACGATGTTCTCGAAATAAATAATAAATAGCTGTTGCTATGAATGCAAATAAACAAACTAAGAGTTGAGAATTTGTACAATCTATCTAATCCTATACTATTAAGCGAGCAATAATTGTACAATTACGTACAACGTGAAACTCCGTAGCGAAGCACGGGTATTTTGCTAGTTGGGATATAAATGACATATCAAAATTATACTTAACTAGCACATAAAAGAGAACATTTTAATTACTGTAACAAATTTAGCAAAATAATGGCTTCCATCCATTTACTTATATTGTTGTTACAACATTTTATTTAATAGTTTTTACCTCATTTACAATGTTTCATTCATAGTTTCATTCACTAATTTATATATGGGACTCATACTTTCAACTAGCAGCATGTACATGCAAATTTTGCTTCTTCTCACAACTTATGCATACCGGTATTTGAAATGCTAATGCCACATGTATCTACTGAAGTTCTCCAATATTCATTTCATTGTACCAAACCTTGCAATAAACAGCATGCTAACATACTTGGTTCCCTAGGGTGGAATGCAAGCCCTTTATTGAAATGAAAACCTTAAAATAGTTCTGGTTTGCTAAAAAGAGGAAACAGTTTGCACTGGTTGTAAATTTTGTTTTGAAGAAAGGCAATCCCTATTTTTCTGTTAATGAACATCTAAAAAAGACGTTTAATGAAGAAATTTGTGTTAGTGGTTGAAATCACAATCAGTGGTATATAGTGGTGTGCAACAGTGATCATTCTGATCTAAAAAAGAGCTGTTCCTTATAAATGTAAAAATTATAAATAAACAATTATTAAAACTTATTATAAATATTTAATATTATAATAATACTAAAAATGACTTCCAAGTTTTAAGATTTATATTTAAAATCATTTACTTCAATTTGGTTCGATAATGTCTAACAAAATATACCTCATCCTCAAACTATTTTCACTATTTATAGATATTTTTGTTACTATGGGGTAATCGTTTAATATATTGTTATTTTTGAGTCACTTTATCTAAAAAAATTAGGTACTTTATTCTTAACTAAATATAATTATTTCACTACGACTCAGAACACAAAACTTTGTATGGGTAAAAACGTAAAAGCTTTACCTTACAACCTGAACCAGTTTTCACTTTTAAAAAGTTTCTTCAGAGCCTGAACCTCTGAAGACGGCTTCTTCAGAGGTTCAGGCTCACAAGAAGCTTTTTAAAAGTGAAAACGGTTCAGGTTGTAAGGTAAAGCTTTTACGTTTTTACCCATAAAAAGTTTTGTGTTCCGAGTCATAGTGAAATAATTATATTTAGTTAAGAAACGGACACATCATGGACAACGAAATCCAAGACTTTATTCTTATAAAGAAACTGAACTATGCAGATAATCACCCTTCATCCTCAACCGATCACCACCATTGATATTTAAACTTTCATATAGTAATAGTTTCATTATATGTAATTGCTAAGTTATCTTATCCTTCAAAATTAAATACTTGTACTTTACTTGACATCAGCAAAGTAATTTTCAAAAAATTACCCCCTCCCAATCAACTACTCTCTCCAATTATGGATATCTCATTTACAGTTTTACAGTGGATTAATATGATTTTATTTTCAGGGCACTTACTTATCAAAATTGAGTCCTGTGAGTATAGAGACAAATTGTAAGAGATAATGCTGTTTTCCTTCAGACAGAAAAGGAGAGAGAAACTAAAATGAGCTAAAACTATAACAATAAAACTATGTGTAGAAATAGCACTCCTTTGTATAGATTCTGAGCTCGTAACTCATATTACAGCAAAAACTGAATATTAATAAATATTAAATATAAATTAATTCACATTAATAAACAGAACACACTTTAGTAGACTAGAATAGATGTAAAATTTTAAATTTACATAAAATAGTCACTATTTTTTTACTTTTTAATGCAATCAATTGTTTCAAAATGTTTGTCAGCAATTATACTCAGAACTACTTGATTAAACTAGCAATGTTAAGTACTGTTTTGCAAGATGTTCTCAATGCAATATTTCTCTTCCACTGATAACAAAACTTACTCAAAAATACTATATTTTTACCTTGTATAGTATTATAAATGTATTTTCATACATTTGTATCCTTTTTATGATAAGCTATAAGACTTAATTACTAAAAGTAAATGAAATATTTTGAATTATTGTTACTCAACCAATTAGTGGAGTCCAAAAATAACAAATTTTCACTGTTTGACTGTATTAAAGTTTATACAGGTTAATTTTGTAATTTGTCCTAGTTATACAGTGCACAAAAAATTAAATCACATGGCAACCAAAAGAATAATAAACAGAAATTCTTTACTTGTACTGAACAAATAATTAAGATTAGGCATTTTAACTTACTTTATTCATGACTCCTGGGTGCACAGCTTTGCCCTGAAACAAATTAAAATGAATTAAATATTGTTATTACATTTTTCTTGTACTATTTACTTTGGTATTAATTGTTTGCATCGTCCTTAAATATAAATGTAGATTAATAAATATGTAATATATAGGTATCAACTTATATTTATGTACCTCCCTTACCAGCACAAATGAGAAATTAAGTGTATGAGTAAAGAATGATAAGAAGAATATTAACGGGCTTAAGAAGAAAAGTGAAAAAAAATTATACAAGACCAGGGAATAACCAGGGAACAATGAAAGAATGGAAGAGGAGAAGATGTAATGAAAGTAGCTGAGGCACAAAGATGGAGATAGAATGAACAGATGTACATAACTAGAAGAAACGAGGAGGCAGTATAAATAAAGGGTCATAAAATGGTTATCATAAGGACACAGATACAGGAGAAGACCACAGACAATGGGAAATAATAGGTAATTGATGATATAAAGATGGTGTGTGTATGACGGAGTGGAAAAAGAAAGTCAAAGATAAGAAGAAATGATGGGTTTTCAGAAGTATACAACCAGTAGTCGAGAATAACTCACTGTATATAAATTTTAACATACAAACAGTCATGAGATAATGTGGCCTAAAAAGAGGTCATTTACACAAAGGATCAGGAAGAGTGCTTTCAAGTGGTATTGGTCAGTGAGAAGAACTTGAGCATCAGGAAAGACAAAAACTTCTTATTAAAAGGGAAGTGCACTATAAAGTAAATATTGGTACAGAGATCCATACATGACTTCCATGTACTAACATTTATATTTAAAATCATTATCAAAGTGAAATATTTCCATAGAAACTACTACCACAGTACCGTGGTCACTAACATATACCACCTCATGTTAGCGCACTCGATTTTCACTTATGATGGCAATTGATGGCCTGCCAAAACGTCTAGTTTTGCAGAAAACATTGGACCACAGCCAAACAGCCCGGGAAGGATTTTTCACAACAAATTACTTCTTTGTTGCCAATAGCATAGTACACATATAAAAAATTATCCCCCCTTCAACTATCATTTTCATTTATAGAAAATTACCCTCTCCCCCTTCAACCACCCTTTTCATTTATAGATATATCATCTACCTTTCTACAGTGGATTATTGTGATCTTCTTTTCAGGATACTTTATTTATCAAAATTAAGTACTTTACTCTTGTTAAAACATAAAATGTTGCAAGTAAACTACCCCTTCCCCTCAACTGATCTTCACCAAAACTAATAGGTATTGAGTCCTCTACAACTTAGGCACATATGTAAAAAATTATTTGATTCTGTTTTAATTTGTGGCAGTTATGGTTCGCAATAGAAAAAATCCTACACACAGACATTTTTCAGAAAATTACTTTTCTTCATGTTTTGAGGGTAGTACAATCAGAATCAGCCCTTATCACGAACACGATTTTTTTTTGCCATCACCACACTTCCATTCCCTTATGGAACATAGAAGTAATAATACAGAACATCTAAACCAGTGGCTTTTTGGAGCCTGGGGCAAGGACATCGTCGCCGCCTCGCCTTCACAAATAAAAGGCGACAAAAGAGCAAAAATGAAGCCCCATCCAGTGAAAAAAGTACTTAATAAATGCAAATGTGTAGATTGTTGTATGAAAGTATGCCAGCAAACGTCATAACAATATTTGTAAGTCAAAATTAGGAAATTACATATAATATTACCGGTATTCAATTTGTATACATTTATTAGTAACAAATGTAGTCAAATGTAGACTATAAAAAGTGAAGTAAAATAAAAAATTTTTAACATAAAAATGTTCTAATCAACATGCAAATTCCTTGTAGGTCTAAAGCGCATCGTCAAAACAATATCCTAAAGCAATATAAAGTTAAACAAAGAACTACATTAAAAATAATAAATTTAATAACTTACAATTACAGTAAGGTTCCGTCTTCTATTAATAAACACTTAATATTTGTTTTTAATATTTAATAAATATTTAAAACGAGCCATTTTAAAATGTAACTTTCCTGGTCTTAATTACTGCAAAGTCAGTTATTAAATCACTATAATCTAAAGTCGAAGCAATGTCGTTTTCACTTGAAAGTATTGCTAGATTTGATACCCTGTCTTGAGATATTGTTGATCATAGGTATGCTTTAATCAATTTAAGTTTACTAAACTATCTTTCACAAGAACCCAGACACTGATAAAGTAACATTTTTTAAAGCTGTTGCTAATGTTTAGTAGGCTTCTAATCCCATTGAAGAAATATGTTGTAGCAGGTCCTGAGGTGTAAAGTCCATTTGTTCTCCATTAACTTTTGCTCTTTTTAATAAAAGTATGATGTCTTTTAAGTCACTGAACAATTCTTCACTGTTTAGGTTATGTGGATACAGTTTTGCAAGCACTGTGCACTAAATATTGATCTAGGAAAGCTGTTCCTTAAAATGTATATCCCCATCATTTACGTACGCCTCAAATTTACAGAGGAACCCAAAGCGTTTTCCTAACTCTTTTATGTTAGAGAAACAGCTTAAAATTTTAACTGACAGTTTCTCAAAAATTTCTATTAGAGAAGGTCGCATTTCTTGACACACGGTTACTGCAGAATCGTCTGCATACTCCCCTGGCATTGTGGGCTTCCTTCTTATCCTTTTTGTGATACTGACACACCATTCATTACATACCTGCCCTGCCTTAGTAATGACATTGTCACAAAACTCATTCCTGCAAACTTTTAATTTGTTCGCTAGCGTCTCCAGACGTGTGAATGTTTGAATAAAGCTTATTCTTTTGGTCTCCAAGATTTTCTGGATTTTGTCCGTAGAATACAGAATATCTGTCCAGATAAAGAGCAAGGTCACTAAATTAAAGTTATTAAATCTATTAAAGTTTAAGTTAATTTATCGCATTAATTATTAATTCTGCATCTTCCCTCGTATCAATCATTTCAGTTGGTGTATCCATCAGTTTCTCCATTGCAGCGATCACTTCATCCAGCTGAGTGGATATTGCTTTCACCGCATCTGCTTTTGAACCCCACCTGGTATCACAATGTTGTTTTAGAGTAATATATACGAAGTCTTTAAGAACACTGCATTTATAAGTGGAACAAGAAAAGAAGGTGAAGGTGAGTTCTACTGTCCCAAAAAATGTCACTGCCTGAATATTTATATGAGCTTGATGATCTCCAGCCAAGTTAAGTGAATGATTGTCACAGGGAACAAACACAGCTAGTGGATTGAAATCTAATATTCTCTTCTGAACTCCTGAATGGATACCAGCCATTGTTGATTCATTTTCATACGACTGACCTCTGCAATCTTTAAGATTCAATCCATCCCTCTCTAGCTTACTTGTAATATCTTCTGTCATTCCCTCCGATGTTTTCACTTCTAAAGGAATAAAATCTTTAAAGGTTTCCTTGATGTCAACAGAATTGTGTTTAATTTCAACAAATCTTATAATACGAGACATTTTTTCTACATGTGCAGCATTTGGTGTTGTGTCAAATATAATACTGAAGTAGGCCTACTTCGCCTTCTTACATGCAGTAATAGGCCTAATATATTTGCGCACTCTTTCTCCTAACATGTTTATTATTTAATTTTGAGTGGTTTGCGAAAGATACAATATACACGCAGGTTTACAAGAGACTGAATCCAAATGAGATCTCATGACAGAGTCAAATTTAGCCAAGTGTTTTAGCAAAGCCAGAAATTTTCCGGGATTTGGATCGTTAGTAATTGACTCTTAATGTCCTCGATGCCAATTTTGTTATGCAAGAGTTTGTACTGTGGCAGTGACCCGTTCGAAGATTTCTTGCCATGACTCAACTGCTTTACTCGTTTGTTCCTAAAGTAGATCATCAATAAGTTCCCCTTTGTTTAAAGAATGTTCCAATTCCTTCCATTCCAAGAACACAGAGCGATGGGCAGGACTATTTTCATGATCCTGAATACGGGGATTTAACTTTCGCCATGATCCAACCCATTTTCACTATTGAAATAGTTTCTTTGATAGGTTTTTATCTGGAAATAAAGTGCAACAAAATCAAAATAGACATTTTTTAGTTGGAGAAAAACACATCCCAGTGCAATTTACCTTATCATAACGAACCGTAATTACGATGCTTGAGTATAAGTAGACTAATACTGTTTATCACGCGAGGTTTATGACAATGGAAAAGCTGGCTGGTTATGCTTCTTTTATGAAAGGAATAGTCATAATAAAGAAACGAGTTGTTTGTAGTTATATAAACTGAAAACAATTTTTTCAAGTCTATAGCTCACTTTAAGTAAAGTTTTCTTTATTTCGACAACCATTTCTGCTTTTCAAGTTCGCCAAAAAAGAATCTGGCCCGAAATTGGTAAATACATATATTTTTTCTTGCAGTTGGTAAGGCAAGATGGCGCCCGAAGAAATTAGATGTAAACAGAACAGTGAATATTGAAAATATTAAATCAATTATATTTCATTTAAATCAATAAAAGTAATAGTACAACTTTGCCACCCTCCTGGTTATGCCGCCCGGGGCGGCTGCCTCCTTCCCCCCTCCCCAGCTACGCCTCTGATCTAAACAACAACCACAACGAACATCTAGCAACATACTGTATGTAAACGAATACTTGTCCACCTACAGTTCATTCATGTATTCATGCCATCCATTAAAACTTCATAGGCGGCATGAGTACAGCCACTCAAAACAAAGTCTCACTACATTCACACTAGACTTCATTCACTACATTTTAGACTAGTATAAAATAATTTCATTAGGGAATGTTTCTACTTTGCAACATACATATCAATACATATAGACCTACATATATAAACAATTTTTGTATGTTACAAATGGTAGATTTAGATATTTGTATGAGCAGCTGTTTTCTTTATTAATAGTGAAAACCACAAAAATCAATGAGCAAGAAGATACATCAACTGACAGCAAAACAAGACACTCACTGATTGTTTATGTACTGCCTGTTCAACTTTATGATCATCGCTGGCTCTATTCTGAAGCTGAAACAGTGTTTACTTTTATAAATTTATGTACTCACAACAAAACATGGTATGTACATTAAAAACTATTAGATTAACATAACATGCCTAATTATAAACTAAACGTTACATAAAAGTAACTGTTAATTTAAAAATATCCAACATAACCTAAACTATTTTTTTGGGTTTAACGTCTCAACATGGAAGTTATATGAAAGAAAAACATGTGCAATTGGGGGAAACATGATGTGATATTGCAGAAGGATGCACCCAACAGACTGCAAACACATTTACATTTAGATCTGAAACAAGAAAATCAATTAAAAAAATTCAATCATTAAATAATATTGTATACAAGCACAAAAACTGTTCACACTGTTTGTTTCATTAATACACATAATAATAAAAGGTATACAAGAGTTTACCTTGCACTTAAGTTTTTTGTCTTGGCTTTATATTTGGCTCGCTTGTTGTGTCTAACTACATTGTTTTGATTATCACTCTATTAATTTACATTCTCCAGACACAATCAAATTACCAGACATGGAGCCAAGACAAACTTTCCATTTGTAGCATCTAGCTACAAGCAAATGAAAAGTAAATTCTTGAACTAACAATTTAAAAAAATACAATCTTATTTTATTATATGTGATCTTCCAAGTTGTTAATGATATTATGTGTGTGCACCTATGTAATTCTTAGACTAATACAGTATTGTATACTTTGTGAATAAATGACATTGATTTTTATCAGAGGATGATTAAAATCTGAATTTGGCTTCATTTTAATATCAAATACTAAATTGTTCAAATTGCAGTAAATTCTACATAGGCCAGACAGGACGTAGCTTCAAACAGAGATACATTGAACACACAAAAGCACTCCACACCACTACAGAATCTACCTTCGCAAACCACCTCATTGAAGCAAACCACACATATAAAAACATCGACAATAACATGAACATACTACACGTACACACAAAAGGCCGAAAACTAGACACTCTAGAACAATTAGAAATATACAAACACACAAAAACAAATAAAAACGACATCCTAAACGAACAGACACAATTCAAATCGCACGCATTATTCGAACACATCTCACCACACACACAGCTTCAATCTTTCGAAACACTTTCTCGTCGCCAACAACAAGACGAGCAGCGCTACTAACGACAGCCTCTGATGAAGCCTTCTATAGGTGAAAGCCGGTTTAGGCTGTAAGGTAAAACTTTACGTTTTTACTTATAAAAAACATTGTGTTCCGAGTCGTCAATATTATAGTGATATTTAATCAAATAGTGGTTTTAAAATATCTGAATGAATTGTAAAATACATTATTAGGAAATCAACACAACCTAACTAAGCATTTACTGGACCAATGCATATGTTTGTTATGTGTTCTGAAACATTGAAATGCATTTTCTTGTCAAAATAAATTAACCCCATTAAAATAGGAATATTGATGAACGAATGCGCGCGCGCGCGCGCGCGCGTGTGTATAAGAGAGAGAGAGAGAGAGATAAAATCAATAAATGAGTCAACCTCGCAATTAGACAAGTATGTGGTATCAATTTGATTGGCTCATTGTAATACTAGCCATATTCACAGTTTCAAGATGCTACTGTTGACTAATATAAACAGTTTTTCTGAAAATTATTAATTCTGCAGTAATGTATAGTATATTACATTTGAGTTCACACTACTGCTAAACTCTTCAACTGTTCGCTAACCAATAGGCACTAGTTCATATTAATATTGTATTAACGAGTCTTACTGTTCAATGTACCGTATATCTTTAGTTTAAGAACAGCAGTCAACATATGCAAAAAGGAGTGATATTATCACTTTAAAAACCAAGCTGATTTTATCTACTGGTTCGCATACAGCATTTGATACAAGTACAGTACAATGAGTATCATAAAATAAAGGCTAGCAAACTTAACAAATACATTTCTACCCTGGGATACTGGACTATTTGTACTTATCACACAAATAATATATGGCATACTAAGAAAAAAGTGTCACTCTATAAACAACTTTGAGGCTCTTAGAAAGTTATTTACTATATAATGTGAGGTGAAAAGACTATTTTTATTGTTAAAATTAGACTCTGAAAAGGTGTTCTTTTACTCAATATTGTATATCTTATAATAAAATATTTCATACAAAAATGTGACGTTCACTAATTTAGAATTAAGTGAATGGTATCTTACTGCACTGTCATAAAAAAGTTGATAATTATAATTTATATTTCAAAATATCCTTTGTATCAAATCAATGGACTTTCTATTTCCTTTTCATTCTCTGTACCAAGCATGATTCAGCCAATATTACTTAATCGGCTTACCAGAAATTATTATATATTATCTAATGCATTTTTTCAACTTTAGAATACTAATTTTTAGATATAATTTTTTTAACTACATTTTACTAGTGCCATTCATTTGGCCTCTAATGAAGCTTGTATAGAAGTGAAAGTTGGCTCAAATACAGGTAAATTTAATTTTAAAAATTAGTGTACCTAAGTCAAAAATGTGTATTAAATAGTATTTGATGTATAGACACATCATGTTTAACAAAATACACAAATTATTATCATATTCATAAATTTGGTTTACGCATTGAAGAATCTTAACAAAGACAATGAAAGTCATAATTCTTTTTAATACAAGATTTAATAAAAAAGTTAGAGTACCTTTTCAAATTTTTACATGTTAAAACCATGCAACTGAAAAAATGTTATTTTGTGATGACTCTAAGTTTGTTTGTAATAACTATCAAAATTTTCAAGCATACTGGATATATGTAGTTTAGACTTGACAGTATAACTTATTGAATTAGTTGCTTTTTGGTATTATAATTTTTTAAAATTTTATAGTGTAAGGCCAAAGAAGTCCCTTTAAATTTTGTGGAAATATGAAATAACGTGATCTAATGTGTTCAAAATGTTGCAGAAGGGTTTGGTAATTTAGTAGGGTTGAACAAGTGGTTTAAAATTGAAACATATCCTTCTAAGTTTAAAAGAATTTGTTGAAGATGACAATAAGTAAGAGCAAAGATCATGGTTGTATTACATAAATTTTCACCACTACACAAGAAGATCAAGAAAGAGCAGTCCCCTTGGTACAATTAGGCATATTTTAGTCTAAAATGTACCAAGATATTAATATATTTCTGCTATCTTTATAATATATGTTATATATAATGTGTAAAAAAACTGTTTATGAATATTGTAATGGTACATATCTTCACCTAACAATAATGAAGAAAACATGACAAGATAAATTGTTTAATCATTAACACTAAAATAAAAGGGATTAATCAGAGATTAAAGGAATGGGTGACTCAAAATAATAACACGATCAGACAGATCAAGGTAGTCAGAACAGTAACCTCTAATAACAAAGAAGTAACAAACAAACAAACCAAAATGTTAAATACAGTAATACATGGCGATTTAACCTGAGTAGCCCAATAGATGGTAAGTGAGAGAGTAGAACCAGCCCCATAAACCAAGAGTAATATAAATAATGACAACTGTAAGTGAACTAGAACTAGCCACCACACTACCACAAGAGTATAGTAATAATAAGAATAATAATGAACAAAGAATTAGCATGGAAGTGTGAAGGTATAATCAGCAACAACACCAAGGAAGTGACATGTAAACTATGGCAAAATAAAATGAGCCCAGAAAGAATACTATACTAATGTTAAACCAATGAAAAAGACTAATTAACGAAAATTGTACATGATAGTAATAAATGTAAAGACAGACAAGTTAAAAATATTAATTATTAAGGACTTGAGATATAGAAGGGTACACTAACCCAAACAAATAGAGTAAACTAGGACAAATCACATTAGCACGACACAAACATATCATGTATAGTCAAACCACACAAAGTGAGAGATTATAAATTGTAAGGAGGGTGAACATTTTAAAATAAATGTAAGAAAGAGAGTTTTGAATAAGCAATACACTAATCTTTACCCACCAGTAACCCTAAAACAAGATTGAGTGCAAAGTGTTAGTGTTAATACCCCGAAGTGAGAATAAACCCCATTAAAAAGTTAAAGTGGATAAACACGGATAAAACCGTAATCAAAGTTTATAAGTGCATAAACTAAGTTATAAATTATAAATGAGTGAGATCTAATAATGGCCAAACACAGAAAGGACTGTGATAGTTGAAAGGCCAATGTGAGTGGACACCCAAAATGTAACTAAATAAACTAATAGTGTTAAAATTAAGTTAGCTTTAGTGATAACTGATTATCATGGTTTTAAATGTGTGTCAATTAATGTAATAAGTGACTATTACGATTATTAGGAAAGTAAGAAAGATAGACTATCAGTGTGTCAATTCACCATATAGAAAATGTCAGTAATATTAAGGGATAAAAACAATGAATAATCATGATAAGAGTTAATAAGACATAGTGAAATGGTATTAGGTACCGTTAGTTAATAAAACAGTGTCAGATAAGCTTAGTAATAAGGATTTTCCATAATAATCAAAATAATTAATTAAGGTTTATATGTTTGTTTTCTTTTAATGATATTATAAAATAATTATTACCCACTGAAGAGTATGAGTGGATAATAAAAGGTAAATAATTATGTTTTAATGAGTAAAAATTATATCTATGGGAATTGTTAAAACCATAAGATGCTATGTTATATGATGCAATAAATAAGAATTAAAAACCAACAAAAACCAGTAAACAAGAAACAAAATAAATACAGTCAGATACAATGACACTAAAAGGCAGTTATGACAGTATACAAATTAACATATGAAACCAATAAAATCACACATAATTACTAGAACAGACATAAACATTGAACAAATAAACAGAATCATGTATTAAAACAATCAGGACCCATACAAGAGAAGAATAAAATGTAATCTCAGTAATTAAAGAAAAAATAGTCAATTGCTATCTAAGCCTAGACAGATTCCCAACAGTCAAATTACAAAAGACTTCAATTTTTAGAATTAAACACTGACATTAGTAAGACTAAGCCACATAAACTATGAAATACAATTAGACTATCATGTTAAGGCAGAAATATTATGATAATAATGTAAATTAAGAAAACAGTATAATTAAATAAAATCCACAAAACTGTCAAAATGTTGATACCTAAGTAAATACTATAGTATTGGATGTCAAATTAATCCTTGAGCCAAAATATGAACAGTGGTAATAATATTTACTACTAAAAAGGGAGTACTGAAGATTAATTACATTTAGAAGATCTGTGACCATTTTAAATAAAAATTCAAATATCTTAACAATGATCTCAAGCCAATTTCAGCCAATCAAAAATTGTGAGTTACCATGACAACAACCGTGTATTGACTAATTTTCAGTTAGGAACAATAATAACTGTAGTGATGCTAAACTGGAGAGAAGCCACGCCGTGAAGGGCACAAATTTTTAACTCTAAAACAGTATAAGTGCCCATAAGTTGATGAAGAAGGACCAGAATAACTGACGAGAGGACATTCCAATCAAACTATACCAAGGACCAGCGCGGAATTAATCCAGATGACCAAAAAATAGATGGACCAGAAGAAGACGCCAACCATTCCCGAAGCCCAAGACTGAAGAAGGAAGAACCGACATCAACCCATTATACCACTTGGACGACTGACAATACATCTTTTATCCACTAACGTTGAGTATTGCTGAATTTATTGATTTATAAAAAAGACAAATTCTCTTTCACAAAATTATAACTAAATGATAAAACTCTCACTATCACTGAAGGTATTTTCAAGGATTGATAAAATAAAAAAGTAACTTTGTAAACACTGAATGACCAAATGATAACCTATGTATACACCAACGACACTGTCACAATTCAACACCACAATATTTAATTTATAGTAAACCTTGTTTGATTTTAATGATCACGTACTTTAAATGATATGTTCTAATTTTGTTATCTTGTTAGATAAACCTCTGTTTCGTACTTAAAAGAACCCTATAGGCAGATTTATTTTGTAAAATAATAACCACACTGTCTTGCAGCTAATATAAACATTGTACTGCCAACCCAGCGATCCACTGATTGAGCGAATATTGCCGAGGCTAAAATCATTATATAAATTATTAATTTTATGAAGCGTTAACAAATACTAACCAGTCAAAAGCCTAATAAAAGAGTGGGTACCGATAACAACTGTCCATTATTTACTTGTAAAGAATATTGTGTATGTTTTGTTTACTAGCAGTGGGTCAACATAACCAACATTATTTCAAGTTGGCAACATGTTTTCCCCCACTCAACCGAGAACCAGTAACAAGCCAGACGGCGAACGATTCGAATTTACAATAGTGCAATATCAAAACTATACAGATAAAAACTTTTAATTGTTTTCACGAAAAACAATTTGGCGCCTATCCGGAATTACGAAAGTGTGAGAAGGGACAGGTAAGGCACACAGGCTACCAGACGCTTCCGAACGACACCATTTATGTTCGCAAAACACACCATAATAAAACTTCCAATTCCAAAAATAAACTAGATAAGACACATATACACAAGAAGAGTATTACAATATGAAAGCATAAATGTATTAAATATGCAATAAATATGATTAAATAATAAAAACTATGGAATACATACAAATCTGCGCATGTACGGTTTATGCGTATACTGCATCCTGGCCTGTAAAATAATACATGTCTAAGTATAGTTACTTCAACTTACTCCAGCAGAAAACAATGGCAAATTAAGTCAGTTGTAAACAACAATAGAATATTAATAAAACAATAATCATATTTGGGGGGGGGTGCAAAGAAATCAGGGTTGATATTAAATTTATGTTTTATGTTTGCTTTATCATCATCATCATCATCATAATTGGCTCAACAGCCCTTTGTGGGTCCTGGCCGTCTTTAGAAGATTTCACCATTCTTTTCTCCTTGGCCACACTCCTCCAGTTTCTAATTTCAAGAGTCCTGATGTCCTGACTCACCCTGTCCATCCATCTCAGATTTTTCCTTACAACTTTCTTTTTACCCTCTGGCTTTGCATCAAACATCTTCCCAATAACTCTCCTTTCACAAGCACGTACACTGTGTCCAGCCCATTCCAATCCTTTTAGTTAATAAAAGTGACTACATCAGGTTCATCATACAAATTATAAAATACTAAATTATATATTTTCCTCTAGGCTCCTCCCCCTTCCACTGGACCAAAAATTTGCCTGAGGATCCTCCTCTCAAATATATTTAATTGCCTCTTATCTGATCTAAGCAGCGTCCATGCCACTGATGCGTAAGTCAGTACTGGGTGCACTAGGACCTTATACAACAATACCTTGGTTTTCCTTTGTATTAACTGAGTCCATGCACACACCTATTTGCAGATAAAATACGCTTTCGGATTTCCACACTAATATTATTTTTACAGTTAACTTCTGAGCTGAGGTAGGTAAAACTACGTACTATCTAGAATTTAGAAGACCCGATTTAAAAATTTTAGGGCCCACACAACAGTCTTTTTCTGTCACTTTGTTTGATCTGTAGATACATTCTTGATTTTTATGTTTTTTACTGCTATTATTTTTGTAGCATGTTATAAGCACATTACCCAAAAAATAATTAAACCATTTAAAAATATAAACATACACTACAACTTGGATAATTTTTGGTAAAATAGAACCTAAAATTAAATACAACATTCACAATAAAAGTAAAAAATAGAGAGTAGATAGGGTTAAGCCAGACCATCAAAAATTATGAGATATTTTCAGTCAAAGTAAAAAAAAAAATGAGATTTTGAGGCTTAATACTTATAAATTTAACTCCCCCTCCCACACACAAACCTCATTAATATGTAGGCATATTAATTATTTTTATATTGGCTATGTCCTGACGATGACATCAAACACCAGTATCCAGATTACAAAATGCATTTATGGTAATCCATTTGTTACAGGTGCCCATACCAAGAAAGTTGTTTCTATACTGTGGTGTGTAAAAGTCTTAAACTGTATCAGTCATCAAAGTTCTTGGTTTATTCGATATGTTGTTCTAAAAATTCCAGTTAATTTTTTTCAGTATTCCATCTCAACTGATTTCAAATGTCTCTTGCTTTCATTTAATACCTAATGTTCACAACCATAAGCAGAAATGCTTTCAAGAATGAATTTGTGTTTTGGTTTGAGTTTCAAGAACAATTATGTATTGTTTTAGTTTGCCTATTTCATAAATTAATTTAACTTCCTCTCGAATTCTGTAATTCCACAACACTATTGAACAGATATATTATATTCTATTTTGGGTCAACTGAGTTTGAATGTCCCTGTCACTTTTATCATACTTGTAGTATGTCATTTTGACATACTTGTTGTATGCCATTTTGACATACTACAACAAAGTATGCTAAACGTGTATTTTAATACTGCCATTGTCAAAGTCCAGTTACTCTGCAGCTTCCCTGACTCTCATACTGTTATTACTTTATGAAGAATTAAAACATTCTACAATTTACATTACATTACTAATAGCTTGTATAGTAGAACACAGCTTTAAATAAAACTTTAGCCTCTACAAAATACGAGAATACAAATTCTTCTTACTATTATACTGAAATAGGTAGATAAAAAGGCCAGGTATTATTTTAATGAAACTGGTTAAGTCTGCATGTTTTTCAAACTTTATGATGATCTTGAGAAGATATATCATTAGATATATGGTGAACGCATTGGAATTGCCATGAAATCTGAAGTAAATTTGAAAGCAAATTTAAGGAACTACGGCTAGTCAAAGAAATGTTAATTAGATATAATGTTCCACAGACGTCGGCCACAGAATTCTGCAATGCATAAAGCTAATGTAAAGGATTATATGATTTACAGAATGGGTGACATTATATATGACAGAATCGGTGATACGTAACTACTTCTCAAATAAGAATATACAAACAGTTGGATGTAGATCACTGAGTAGTAGGTTGAGAGGTGTTGGGTATTATTAAGAGCACACCCTAATATGCAAAATATAGAGGAAGAAGTAGTAGTAGTAGTAGTAGTAGTAGTAGTAGTAGTAGTAGTAGTAGTAGTAGAAGGAGGAGGAGGAGGAGGAGGAGAAGGAGAAGGAGAAGGAGAAGGAGAAGGAGAAGGAGAAGAAGAAGAAGAAGAAGAAGAAGACAGAGCCACTTCTAAGTTTAATTTTGGGTGGGTGTCACACAGTCTACAATTTTGGTCATTTCTTCTTTGCAGAAGCTTTTGTTACCAGACCTAGAAATTCTTTATACCTCAGTTGGCTAATAAGAACTGCATTTATGCCTAAGATGCAAATTAACATGGGTATCCATCAGTAAGATAGCACAGACTGTTGTTTGGAATTACGTGAGTGAACAGTTTATCCAACTAAGTCACCTTATTCACTTGGGGTGTATTAAATCGTAATCTACTAAACAAGGATTGTGACCTTGTATAGTTTATATGAAAGTATATGAAATGCTGCAGAACACAACTGTCTAAATACTATAAAAATATTTTGAAATGACAAACAATATTAGCTATGCACGATACTGATGGTCATCTTGTGGAACCTTATTATCCCTTTAACCACAACAGTCCAACAACAATCCAATAATTACTCATAATCTTCCATTTACTAAACAAATTATTTATGAATTCAACATGCTGTATTAGGTTAGTAACTAACTTTCAGTTAACTCTATATTACAATCCACCACTCTTTTAGTTAGAGATACAGTTGCGCGCGCGCACACACACACCCCAAATCTTGCTGATTATCTCATCAAAATTGTTTTCTGTTTTCATGTTATACTTACACTGTCAGTACGAACTCTGTAGCCGCCTACTGGTAGTGTTGGTTCTGGCCAACCTTCTGGTGCTGGTTTTAATTCCAGCGAGTCCTACAAACACAGTTTACTTAATCATTTTTATTACAGCTAATTGTACTTAACTGCGTGTCACATGCTTATTATTTCAGACCTGATGTACAATCTGCAGCTACTGCTAATATTTTCAGATTCTGATCTGCACAAATTATTCATAGATTTAGTTCTTCACCTGTAATTTTTTGTAATGATGTATTCTCCAAGAAATGTATATCCTCTGTAACTCTGAGAGGACCCATCTTTTCAGTTAATGTTTTCCAATTTTTATTTTTCTTACCAGCTATCCTTATTATTTTATTTTTATATACTCCTGCTGATCCTTCAAGTTACTAGTGATTCAAGTTGTCCATCAGTAGTTGGTGGATCCGCAGAGTCATAATTACAGTAAACAAATGTCTTTTCTTCTTTTATAGAAACAACATTCCGCCTGCTTACTTAAAATATTTTAGTTTTATCTCTATTTGATAAACCAGTATGCAATACAAAGATGTTTTTTGTATATCATTACCACCAAATTTTCCACCAGTTTATTTACTAACTTTATTGTACCAATCTCTGAATACATACATAGCAGCACCACAATGCTCTTAGCAGTCTTGGTGGTAGATCCCATGATCTCACAAAAGTGTTCTAATACACCTTTAATTCTAGATTGTTTATTTAATTTTCAATATTTTATTTTATATTTTCTCCATCAGCAGTATCAGAATGGTTGTTTATAATGCAAGGCAGCTTCAAAAAGTTTCCGGAATCAAAGGCTTATATTTAAAATAATGTCAGGGAAATTATTGTTTTATAAGTTGGTAGTACTCATGACATCACAATATGGCCAGTCTTCATGCACTTCCTTCCTATTGAAACAAACAACATCACAGGCTGTGTGTTTCTTTAATGGCAGTGTTCATGGCATTACAATACAGCCAGTCTTAATGTCCTTCCTTCCTATTGAACGAACAACATCACAGCTCGTTTATGTGTGAGCGTAGCAATTGTAGAACCATGTAATTGAACAGCATACAAATATCAAATTTTGTGTTTTGCTTCAAAACTCGTCATCAGAGACAGTAATGTTTCTTAAAAAGCATGTGGTGAATCAGCAATTAAAAAAAGACACAAGTATACGAGTGGTGCAAGCATTTCCATGAGGGTTGTGTTAGTGTTAACGATGATGATTCTAGTCAAATAGAGACCTGAGGAACAGTTGGCAAAGAAGTGGCTAAGGTATGAACCCCTCAGAGGAAGGAAATAAGGAGAGCCATAAAAACAAACATGAGTTGCTGACATAATGAAAATGGTTACTGCAAGGATCTTTAAGCAGGAAACTGTTAAAGTGACACAATAGAAGTATGCAGTTTGGTAACTGAATATTTGATGATTTTTTTAAGTTAAAAGTGTTTTTGGGTTTGTATGTATTAAAATGCTTATATGAAAGTATAATGAAGCACTAAAAATCACTAATTGGATTTTGTCTAAACACCATAATATTATTAAAAAATATTGTGTTTTCCTTAAACAACATGCATATGCAACTTGTTAATCAGTATTAGCATATTATTGAGAGGTTAATGGTAAAACTACCCAAGTCCAGTTTTAATTATATTTCAAGGTGTTTCAAAACGACATTTTTTTATGCATTTCTCTTTTTATTTTTATTTTTTAACAGGTATGTAATGAATAAAAAACTCTATTAATAATAAAAATTAACCTTGGAAATCAGTTTTATGATTTATTGTTGCACTTGAAAAGCTATAATTTCAGTTTTCCATAAATTCACATGAGTGGACTTGGGTAGATTTACCAATAACCCCATGTTATATGTCTGTTGATATTTTCATTCAGTTATATTATATTCAGTTCCATATAATGTACTGAATTATGGGTTTTTCTTTTACAAATAAGATTTGACAATGTTTGTAGATTCTCTGCACTGTATCTGTAATGGCAGTACCTTCAAAAAATGTAAAAAAAAAAAATCGAATTAGGCCTGGTATGTGAAAGTGCTGAAAAAAAGCAAGAAATAATTATGAATCTTGCATCATGACAACGCAAAGCTCACATGCACTGTGTATGCGAATTTTTAGTGGAGGAAAATTAATGTGTTGTAACACCTACCCTGTAAACTGGATCTGACTTTGTGGGACTTATTTTCCCAAAGAAAAAAGAAACACTGATTTGAATAAAATTAACAGCAATACAACAGAAACTTTGAAGATAAAAACCAGTTCTAAAGCATAGAATAGACCAATAACTGGCAAAGACAACTTAAGAGTGGACCAGTGACATTCAATAGCAAAGTCCGAAGAAATCTTACTGCAGTGAGTTCACAAACTTTAGTGTGACATTTCGTATTAGACCAATTGCCTGTTAAGCCTGTATGTATAAATGCAACGTATTTTGTCTTCCTTTAATCTTCTTTTAGATGGTTTGCAATCATAACATTTTTTGTGATTTTGTTTTTTTCTGTTCTACATTCTTCCATATGTTCCTTTCATTTCCTTCAGTGACACGTGTCCTTCATATGACGCGTGTCTTCAGTGACTTCATTACCAATTCTTCTCTCATTCACGTATTCGTTTTTCCATCACATTTGTATCATGTACATTTTAAAGAAATTATGTTTTAGCATTTCTTGTTTTAGGCCCACTTTTTTATTTTACCTACATTTCTTATAGTATTTATGGACTAGTACTCTTTCCTAAAATTTATTAAATATTTCCTTACAGTCATTCTGCAGTATATATATTTTACAGTGCCACTCAACATGGTTACCCTTTTAACTTTGTGTTTGAATATTGATTTTATTGAAGATAATAATTGGGAACCAAATACATGGGAAATATTGACATCTTGAATTATCCAACTGCTTTTATTGTTATTCAAAGAAAGTTTTCATAGTTTTATTGTATATATAAAAACAGTTGATATTTTATAGTGTAGTGTAGTAAAAATAATGTAGTTTATAAGTAGATATTTACTTCTAAATAAGTAATTATAAATTCAAGTCTTTGTCAGAATTAGGTCACCACCTGATCTTCCTAAACAGTATTTCCTACAATTAATAAATCAATAAAAGCTAAAAAAATATCTGTGATTAGTGTGACTGTTGAAACTCATAATGCCATGTTGTTATGCAATAACCTCATGGTGTCATGCTGAACTCAATAATTCTGTGATAGTAATTCTTATAATCCAATGACTACCAATATCATAATAATAGAAATCTGCATTTTTGTATTCTTAATAGCTCACCTACACAAACATATGTATTTTGATAAAAATTAACTGTTACATTTTTTAATATTTTGAATTCCTATAAAAGAACTTTTTCTGGCATTCGATCTCTCACATTTCATTCTAGATGGGTTAAAAAATGAATTTCCATTTCACTTTACACATAATAAAAAGTTACTTATCTACCAATGTTGTATGTCTGAAAACAGTTGAAGAAATATTAAACTAAATTCAGGGAACAAGTGACTTTACTTAAAATGAACGTTTAAACCAATAAAGAAAAAGACTAGCAAGCTGCACAGATCACTTGTAGTTAGTAGTTGTAATACACCTAATGCCTAATTCTTATAGCATGGAAAATAATAAAATAATGTTCAATACAACAGGACACAGAAGATTAACATTACTCTTAGCGGGTTATTGCCTATTATGGCATGAGCATGCGAACACACACAAACAAAAATGAAGGTACATTTAACTACAAAACTCAACTTACCCAGTCATTATGATGATACTTTTGAGATTGCTGAGATCGCGGAGGATGGTTGTAATGAGGTTCACTGTGACCTCCCTGTAAGAAATATACAACAGACAGCATTAAACATTTGTCTTGTTCTCTGTGAATAACAACAGTGAGAATTGAATAATTTAATTTACTACTGACAATAAACATATATAGACTGAAAATTTATTTACATGAAATTAATTGTCTACCATCTTACCTGATGAATTTCTTCTAAATAATAATGTTGAGTATTTATTTGAATTAATGTCAGGCGGAATTAATAAATTTAATCTTGCCCACAGGTAGAACTGTTAACATAAATATTTGTAACGGTTGCAACTTGGAAGTCAGAGTAGTCAAGTGATGGTACTGACTAAGAATTGGAATATTTGGTGGTCTCAATTAAATACAACTATTATATTAACGACTCGGAACACAAAGTTTTTTATAAGTAAAAACAAAGTTTTACCTTACAACCTGAACCAGTTTTCACCTTTAAAAGGCTTCTTCAGAGGTTCAGTGGAAATAGTGAACCTCTGAAGAAGCCTTTTAAAGGTGAAAACCCGTTCAGGTTGTAAGGTAAAACTTTGTTTTTACTTATAAAAAACTTTGTGTTCCGAGTCGTTAATATAATTGTTGTATTTAGTTAAGTAACGGACACGTCATGGACAACGAAATCCAAGGTCTCAATTACTTTCGAAAATACTGCAAGGGATATTTTATAAGAACTGTGTACAGAAAAGTGAAAACAAGTCTGAAAATATTTGGTTCTGAAGACAAACCCTACAGTTAGTCATTATCTTGTGTAGGTCTATACTGCACAAACATGCTCATATGTTCTGTCTGAAACTGTCACAGCCGGCTTCAATGTTGTTTGATTCAAACGTTTTGGCTGTGCCTTCGATGGCCATCCTCAGTGCAGAAGGCTGGAAAACACTGACAAAGGTTTCGTAGTCAGTGACCACTGAACTGTGGTTAAGGCTAGTGGTTCTGAGTAGAACACCCATATTTATAAACTTCGTGTGGACTCCAAAAGTTTATATATATGGGTGTTCTACTACCAGCCACTAGCCTTAACCACAGTTCAGTGGTCACTCACTACGAAAGCCCTGTCAGTGTTTTGCAGCCTTCTGCACTGTAGATGGCCGTCAAGGGCACGGCCGAAACGTTTGCACCAAACAACATTGGACCACGGACTTACAGCCTGGAAAGCCGAAGTTCTCATAACATGCTCATGTGTTGTTAGCATGTTGAAAGTTTTCATTGGTTATAACAAACTTACATCTGAGGTGTGAGAAGTGAGTAAAATGATTTTTATGTCGACAACTCTGTACACATTTGTTGTAATCATCTATGTATGGCCTCTTGGCTATAAGAATCAGGGGTTTGAACCATTGAGTTGAAATCTGTACAAACTTGACTTTGTTCTTTATTACTGATATTGATCGGACATTACCAGTCAATAAAGTGGAAATAGATCTACAATCTCTATCTTCTTGAAACTTAAATATTATGAAGCTTCTAAATCAAGAAAATTAAGAGTGTACAGTAATATAAACAACTGGATGTTTGCAAGAAACTTCATTGATGGGTTTCTAAACAGAGATGAGCAAAGTATTTTTTTGCATATTGTTACAACACAAACAAGGCCACCCCTATACCAGGGAAAAACGATGAATCAACTATATAAATGTTTAAACAACTAATGAAAATAAAATGACTGAGACGCGACAAACGACTACATGACCCAACCCAAGTGATTGACTCAATAAAACGAAATGAAATGAAACCAAATGAGAAGGTGAAAACCAAAATATAAATGAAATAAAATGAAATCAAAGGAGAAGGTAAATGAAAATGAAACAAACAAAGTATAAATGAATTAAAAGGAGAAGACATGAAAGGACACAAACGAATAATATAGAACAGAAAAGGGAGAAATGTGACACTCAAATAAAGTAATGAAAAAGAAACCAATAAAAAATAAAGTAAATGATAATTATTAATATCGACTAAATAATCAATGTAAATGATAATTGATATAATCCAATAAAGTAAAAACAAACAAAGTACACTAACCAAATAAATAGAGAATAAATATTATAAATAACTCTATAATGAAATGAACTTGTTAATAGTATAACTAACCATTGTAAAGTGAAAGATAGAGAAATAGATAGATAGTGAACATAATTCAGTGAGAAAGAGAATTTAATGTTAAGGAATACCCACTAGTAACACTTAAATAAAATAAAAAGTGCAAAGTGACAGTGTAAAACCCCAAAATAAATAGAAACCCTATTAATAGGTTTAAACACCTAATAATCAGTGATAAACACTAAAGGTTTATTGGTGAAAAGTGTTATTTAATAAGAATTTTGTTATTATTATATTAAGATTAATTATAGATGAGGAATACAATAGTGTTCAGGGAAGGAATCCCATGGAGAGTCAAAATGTTAGTGTTACCATGGATAGAGAGTAAAGTTTATATAAGAAAAACTATAGTAAAGAATATAAAGGCAAAATCAATAAACATCTGCAACGATACATATACATAAATACAATTTAAATTGGGTTTCAGGTGTATCTGCAATAAGAACTCTATGTAACTTGTAACGGTATTTCAAATTTATTTGATATTAATAAAATTGTGCACATGGCACTTACTTCGACTTAAAACATTCATTATTATTTTGTTACTATGCTGTAAGCCTTATGCTATATATATCCTTACTGACTAAATACGCTATTCTACTAATTATTGTATTAAAGAAAAATCTCATTTCCAGACTACTCAGTCAATTAGTGTGTTTCAAAATATCAATATTTAAATATCTTCTTATATATTGTAATGTAACTCAAAAATATCAATAGTTACTGAATTTATCTTTTGTTTCTCAGTACTGATTTATATCAAACGCTAATTTTTACTTAAATGCTTTGTATTCTTTTCATTTCAATACTAATTTGAGCTCTTGTTTACGTTAATCTTATTTCAGTAACACCTATGATTTTAATTCTAATTTACAATAAACATTGGCTCTTACTTTTAAATAGAACAAGAATGTCTTTAATTGTCTTTGAGTTAATTGTTCGATTAAGAGATAAATAAGTTGTTTATCACCTTATTGTCGTCAATCATACTCAATCATTGGATCCCTCTGTAATCGTCCTCGTCTCGAACTCCAGCATCACTTCCTCTTGTCCAGCGTCGTCTCTCTCTTGTCCAGCGTCACTCCTCTAGAGTCCAGCGTCGTCTCTCTCTTGTCCAGCGTCGCCTCGCTGTTCTCCTCTTGTCCAGCGTCACTCCTCTAGAGTCCAATGTCGTCTCTCTCTTGTCCAGCGTCGCCTCGCTCTTCTCCTCTTGTCCAGCGTCACTCCTTTCTTGTCCAGAGTCATCTCGCTCTTCTCCTCTTGTCCAGTGTCGACTCTCTCTCTCTGTCCAGCGTCGTATCACTCTCTGGAACTTCTCCTCGTGCTGTTTCGGACGTCAGTTGCTCTTCTTATGTGGATCTTCTTATGTAATTTTGTTACTACTTAAAAAATGTTTGTTTTGCAATCCAGTTACATAACTGTATGTAACTGGAAGGATGAAACTATTTACAAAAATTTAAATATTCTGTGCGGACGGGCAGAAGCTCCCGCTGCACTGTGGGTGATTTAAGAAAGAGAACAACTGTAGCGTGTGTGTCCTATTTATACCCATGTCTTGGTCAACACCTGCAGTTGTACGAAATCGACATGTCAGAAACTGTATCTGGGTTCAGTTCCCCCACTCTTTGTCAATTTTGCTATTTCTTATATTTCTGCGAATTGCAGAGTCCTGTAAGTATACTCTTATACTCATCTTATAACTATTTTCACATCACATGTTCACTGTAATTTTGGACATTGCAACTTAACCCTTTCGATTTGTACACAGTTATTTCACTACTACACTCGTACGGTGTGTCTTTGTCACGTGGTTTTTGTACACAGTATTTAGTAAATTTTATTACATTTTATTGTTTTTGGATTTTACTCCTTAATTATAGTTTATGAATAATTACGGAAAAACAGTAATTATGCAATTATTCATCTTGGGGTGGTAAACTCGCCTGCATAGACCTGCGTTCACACACTAGCAAAATACTGGTGTACACACTTTCAGTTACATTTGTAACACGTCGATTCAGGTCGAAACACCTGTTCATATTTTTGTCTGAGCCAAGCTTGCAATCCCTGACATACTTATTTCTAATACATTATTAATTATTTACAGTTTATTAGGTATATTTAAATTTTTATATTCAATGCTCAGTACATCACTTATTTGTACTGTCGCATTATCCCTCTGCTTGGTAATAAAAAAAATTTAATAAATTTATTTATTAAATTTTTTTTTATTATTATTATTATTACAATTGTAAAAAAATGTAACAAATAATAAAGAATAATATTCATCATTTCACCCTTAATTGAAGTGTATACAAATGTCTTCCCTCCCCTCTTCATACGCTCACTGCTCGTGACCTTATAGTAGGGTGGCTTTAACAAACAGCTGATCTGACTGGTTTCATTGACCCCGTTGTTTTTATGTGTAGAACTTCCTAAATGACGTTGCGTGTAATTTACCAATTTCTTCCTTCTGTATCTCATCATATACGATGAAAGTGTGTTGTCCTACTCGCTGTCTTAACGTATATGGTCCATTATAAAGTCTGAAGAATTTCTTCGCCGTATTATCACTTCGTTTTCCCACTGGATTAGCTTTAAGTAGTACACTTTCTCCCACGTTGAATTGTTGTAGCTTGTGAGTTAGATTATGTCTCTCTACTTTCTTGTTACCTCTTTCTATTATCCGTTGCTTTGCATATTCAATTTTCACACTTATTCAATATTCACAGGTACATTCTGGTTATTAGGTTTGTTTATATACTTAGTCCAAAATCTGTTTGGCTTCTTATCTTCTTCCAATTCCATTGGAGTATATCCTGTTGCTTCACTATAATTTTCGTTGATGGCTTTTTCAAGAAATGGTAAATATTCTGCCCATTTATTGTGTTGATCATGGCAGTATATTCGTAAATATTTACCTAATTCTTTGTTAACTCTCTCAGCAAGGTTTCCTTGAGGATGTCTTATAGATGTGAGTACAGGTTGTATTCCATTTTCCCTTAACGTCCTCTCCCATTTTTCACTCTGGAATTGTACACCTTGATCACTAAGTAACTTCTTCATTTTTCCATATGACGGAATATATTTCTGCAGTAGTATATCTTTAGAACAACTTTGGTTGTGGGTCGCATAAATGGGTACAGTCGGACTGCCTTGGAAAACACATCGATACATACCAATATGTGCTTCACACCTCGACTTGATCATGGTAGTGGTCCCAGAAAATCCACTGCAATTAGCTCTCTCTTGTTTTCCTTCTGGATGCTCTGCATTTCTACGTATGTGTGTAAATTCGGTCCTTTCGCCGTTTGACACTCACAACACTTCTTTACCTCCTTCTAATTTTCCTTAACTCTTTTCTTAAGATGACATTACTTCATCTTTCCTAACTTTTCTTATATTACTTATACAATACATTAGCATTCATTACCTTTTATTACATTGTTTTAACATTACCTTTCTGATCGCTACTACTTTCCTGAAATACACTTCCGTAACGGAATACTCTTTTAGCTTTGTAGTGTGTCGCATGATCGGTTACAGAGGAACTGTCTTGGAAAACAACGATATTTTTCTCGAAGTCTTTAATCCTAAGTAGTCTCTGCCCTTTTGACTTTTCACTCTTGCTTTCTTCTGTGTCCTTGTATCTCCATTAAGTGTTCACTTGATCAGTCGTTCTGACAATTATAGCATTGATTACTCATCCCTAATCCTTTCTTTTTACCAATAACAACAATAATATCTTTTACCATTACTTTCTTAAATATTTCTCTACACTATCATTCCTTACCATTAATATATCATTTCTTAATTAACCCTCTAAAATAATATTCCTGATTTCTTTTTATTTGGTATCATATCCTTAATAAATAATATTTCTTAATTATATTCTCTTCTCTTATTATTAATAATTAATAGTAAGATTATTTTTCTCATTTAAAAATAATTTAATAATATATATAAAACTTTCACATATGAACTTACTATTCGTTGTCACTTTCCCAAACGTTTCAAGGTGATGTACCTCTTCTTCAGTGGGAGTATACTGAATGTCGATTACAGAATAACCGTTACGGAATTATGTGTGTATGGTGGGGGTTGATGGTGGGAAGGGATTGGCGCTGAGGTTCAAATTGTGTGTATGGATCAGTGTATCAAATAGTGTATGTGATTTATAATGTAATTGTTCATTTAATATGTTGTTTGGTTGTAGTGTGTGATGTCTGTATATTTCAAATTGTTCAGCTGTGTTTAGTTTTCTACTTTTAGGTAAGTAGTGTAATATTTTCATGTTGTGTTCTATGTTTGTGTAACTGTGGTTTTCGTTATGTAAATGTGTGGCAAAAGTGGAATGTATGTAGTTTGTGGTGAGGGCTTTTAAATGTTCAGAAAATCTGGAAGAAAAAGATCTTCCCGTCTGGCCGATGTAGAATTGGTGACAATCATTACAATTTAATTTATATACCCCTGTTTTGCTGTATGTGTCATTGTCTTTGTTAGTATTATTTATGTGTTTTCTAATGGTGTTGTTGGTTCTGTAGGCTACTTTATAATTGTGTTTCCTAAATGTGTTTGCAATTTTATGTGTATTGGAATTGTAGTATGTAAGTGTTATGTATTTGCTGGGTTGTGTGCTGTTGGTCTGATGTGTTTTACATAGCAGTCAAAAATGGATACAACCCCGAATTAATAAATAGACTACACAAACGAATCCTAAACACAAAAAGTGACCTGAATACCTGAAACTCCTCGTGCTGTTTCGGACGTCAGTTGCTCTTCTTATGTGGATCTTCTTATGTAATTTTGTTACTACTTAAAAATTGTTTGTTTTGCAATCCAGTTACATAACTGTATGTAACTGGAAGGATGAAACTATTTACAAAAATTTAAATATTCTGTGCAGACGGGCAGAAGCTCCCGCTGCACTGTGGGTGATTTAAGAAAGAGAACAACTGTAGCGTGTGTGTCCTATTTATACCCATGTCTTGGTCAACACCTGCAGTTGTATGAAATCGACATGTCACAAACTGTATCTGGGTTCAGTTCCCCCACTCTTTGTCAATTTTGTTATTTCTTATATTTCTGCGAATTGCAGAGTCCTGTAAGTATACTCTTATACTCA
The DNA here is from genome assembly GCA_034769895.1 of Magicicada septendecula. Taxonomy (NCBI): domain Eukaryota; kingdom Metazoa; phylum Arthropoda; class Insecta; order Hemiptera; family Cicadidae; genus Magicicada; species Magicicada septendecula. The sequence continues at coordinate 386,087,315 of CM068374.1, read as the reverse complement.
TCTTATAACTATTTTCACAACACATGTTCACTGTAATTTTGGACATTGCAACTTAACCCTTTCGATTTGTACACAGTTATTTCACTACTACACTCGTACGGTGTGTCTTTGTCACGTGGTTTTTGTACACAGTATTTAGTAAATTTTATTACATTTTATTGTTTTTGGATTTTACTCCTTAATTATAGTTTATGAATAATTACGGAAAAACAGTAATTATGCAATTATTCATCTTGGGGTGGTAAACTCGCCTGCATAGACCTGCGTTCACACACTAGCAAAATACTGGTGTACACACTTTCAGTTACATTTGTGTGTGTGTGCACGTCGATTCAGGTCGAAACACCTGTTCATATTTTTGTCTGAGCCAAGCTTGCAATCCCTGACATACTTATTTCTAATACATTATTAATTATTTACAGTTTATTAGGTATATTTAAATTTTTATATTCAATGCTCAGTACATCACTTATTTGTACTCTCGCACATCCTATGTTCTAAGGGATAGTTAATTAAATAAAGTAAATGGTGTGATGATGTTTATCACCAAAAAATAAGTAAGAATAAAACAAATTGTAAACAAGAGTAGTATAATAACTGTTAAAGAATTGTTTGATTAAGTTTATGAATAGGAATATGGCTGCAAGAATTATACAGACCATAAGCCTAAATGTTATGTTATATTTAATAGAGAATAGTAAATAATAGACCAATTATAAACAATGGCAATATAAATAAGAAAAAAAGGTAAATTAATATATATCTAATAATACTGGAAAGGCAGTTACAAAATAATAGACAAACCATAATATGGAATATTATTATATTGTAATGGTACAGAATTGAGTGCTACCCCAGTTTAATTTAAATCAGTTTTAATTTTCAATTGTCAGCATCCACCTATGAGGTGCCCCAGTGCAACATACACTGTTAGCATAAACAACTGTCTAGACCTCTTACGTAATAGCTTGCCAGCAGCAGTCTCCTTTGTGAAACACAGTATGCAGATTGTCATCAGAGTGTTAACAGCCAACAGTAGTAAGCAGCAGCATACAGTGCAGTAACAAGTAAAACGGTGGCCTTGGGAGTGTATGATAGGCCGAAATTAAAGTAGGCCTATCATGAACAATTAACAGTATAAACAATATAGCGCGGCCAACCTAAAAACATCTAAGTGCGAGCAAAATTACGTCGGCCGACTTTATTATATTTTTATAATGTGGAACCAGTAGATCAGTGAGAACCATTAAACAAAAACAGTAAAGTCAGTACCAACAGTGGCGTGAGTGCGAGAGAACTCAGAAATCGGTCAACTAGTGAACCTGTGTCACTGTTATGACATGTGAACAATATGGGTGTTCATTGGAGTGAAACCACTACTAGGATGAGTACCACTTTTTGGAACTTTAATTACTATATTACAAAAAATTTCCTTTTATAGACACTTTATTAAGAAACAGAGATCTCTAAGGGAGTGGAATTTATTTAAAGATTAATGTAAAAGAAAGAGTGTGTGTGTGGTACTATAGAGGTTACATACTGGTTCGTTTTCAATATTCATATTTACTTAGTAATGTCAATCATAACAGTAGTTTAAAACAAAGTTCAATAGAGATAAGAAATAATTTCCTGGTTTGATACAAACAACAGTTGTACTGTCATTTGTAGAACAAAAAAGAAGGGTGTGAGTTTCGATAAATAAAAATAAGCATGTAATTTAGACAGTATAAAATGCGTTAGCGTAATCATTTCGCACTTGAACCCAGATAACCTTCTCTGCAGAGATTTTTCATCTGTACGACCTTGGACGAGAACCCGAAGGTAAGATAAGATATTATAAATATTAATTAAAATAAATTGAGTAGTCTCAATGGTGCCCGAACATGGACGATTTGGGTGATTTACCTTAAATCACACAGATCAGACCTAATTAAGCTGCAGAACAGGTTATTTGGAAGTAAGGGCGTAAATAAATTAATTTCATAATGGAGAAAGTAGAGAATAAAATAAATGAAATTGATGTAGTTGTCGGCAATGAGGCCGAGAATAAATAAATGTATGAAAATATATCAACTGAGTCGGCCTATAAAGGCGATTCAGGTATTCAAACAGAGTCACTGTTAACGAGTGAAAGTAATGTAGACAAATCGAAAATCATGAATGAAGTTGCAATTCATTCAATACCTATTGTAGTAAATCAAAATAAGAAATCTGATGACGATAATATGTTAACAAGATTGTACAATATGATGTACAATAGTTTAGAAAAACAAGACAGCAATTTTAGAGAATTGAAAAACGAAATCAATGAAATCAAAAGTAATTTTAATAATAAATTTGATGAACAGAATAGTAAATTTGATGTTATAAATAGTCGTTTTGACGAAATAAGTAAGCAAAATGCCAAGTTTGAGGTTAATATAAATAAACGGTTTGACGAGATGTTAGATAAAAATAATGGTTATATAGTTGAAAATGAGGTATCTAAGAATGATACGGTAAGTGATAATGAGAGTAGAGAGTTAGTTGAAGTAGAGTTTAAGAATGAAGTGTTGTTAGCAAATGCTGATGAGAGTGAGAGAGAGCGTGAAGAGAGTTTAGATGAAAGTTTACATGAACAGAGGGCAAATTTTTCTTGTAGTATATATGAAGAAAATGCTTCACAAGTGTTATATGAGTACAAAGGTTCCTTAGTAGTTTATTTGGGAGACAAAAGGTCTGCAAATAATAGTCCCTTTATGTATTATGGTTTCCCTGGTAAGGCCAGGATGTGTTGTAATAATGTTGTATTGCCCTCTGTATGGAATGAGAGAGTTCAAAGGGATTGTGAGAAATATTGTGATGAGAGAAATAGAGATTTTTAAGGTGAATAGAGATTATGAAATATTAGTGCAGAGTTTATGTATTGAAAGAGAGGAACAAATTGCTTCATTTTGTGAAATAAAGATTGATGATTATATTGATGATAATAACATATACTTACCTGTAGAGAGGGTCAGCGTATTAGTAATAGCTGACACCTATAGCGATAAAAAACTAAACGATGTGATTGTAATAACAAATACTGATGGAGACTTGGCAAAAAACAATAATGTAAAATTGATTTATGATGTAGTAATAATGAGGGGTAACCCTATGCATTATTCTTATGGTACAATGGAAAAAACAAATTTTTATGGTTATGACACAAAGGATAGCCATATGTTGTGTATCAATAAAATTGAACAATGTTTTTTGAAGAAAAGACTAATTTTTGATGATGGGGGTTGAGCAATATTGAATGAACATTTAATTATGTGAGTAATGGTAAAATGACCTGGCTGATTTAGGTAATGAAGTGTGGCAAATAATAGAATTCTGACGAAAAGTTGTAAATAAATTTGTTGGTGTTAAATGTATTGTGTCCAGATTATATTGTGGTAATCTAGATTATAGTTTATGTAACAATGTTTATAGTATGATATAATCATAATAATATTTTATGTTGTTAATTAACAATAACAATTAACAAAAGGTATTCAGTAAATTTATTTTGAATTCTGTTTGTATTAAAAGTGTTTTAAATAATGTAATTAAAGTTAAACTGTTCTGGTTGGAGTTAAAATGAAGTTAATTTAAAAATGTGAATTTTAATGAAGTCAAATTAATTCTGATTTAAATTTTGCTTTGAATTGTAACAAATAGTGATTAATATGTCAACACTAAAAGATTTATAGAAACCAAAAATTTATAGGAAGTATATGTGTCAGTAGTGTCGTAATCAGAATGTTGAGACTGAGATGGTGTTTATAAAACCAAGCCTTGCAGACCATTGTTGATGTAAACAGGTGTGTTGTATGTTTTGACTAATGTTTACAGCCAGGTGTTGAAGTTGATAACTGTTTTATTCTGCTGAATCATTGCCATGAGCATTTTATTATGAAATAAAAAGAAATGCCAGATATGAAGAAATGAAGGTAAATTTTTTAAATAATAAGGAAATGACAATGTTTTGATTGTAAGACAGTTAATATTTGTGTGATAGGATTTTGTTAATGGAGAATCGTTTTGAAAAAATGTAATTTTGAAACTGTTGATTAAATAAAATTAAATTAAACTGGAAATTAAATTAATTGAGAAGGTGATTTTTAATAATGAATTCAAATTTATTCTGATTCAAATTCCAAATGTAATGGTAGATTAAATAATAATTGATGAAAACAATGTTTAAGATATTCCTTTAAAATTGAATTGAGTTAACTGAACACTGAAGTAAATCTTTGGGTAAAAAAGAATCAAAAAATTGTTTTGTGAATTAATGTGTCATTTTGGAGGGGTAATAATGTATTGGGAATACTATTTAATTTGTATGGCATATTTGTATGATTTAGCTGTAAGTAGACATTTAGGTTATATTATCAAAATCAAAAAGAACCAGTACTTTGTCAATGAACCGGTATGTCCAAGAGGAAATGAATCGGTTGTGGGATATGGAGTGATGGAAGGCCGTTTGTTAATTTTTAATTGAATGTTATAGAGCCAGGCATTCCTGTGGCAGGTATCCGTCCGAGCTTATGGTGTTGGGATCTTGAATAGAAAGTCCAGTAATCTCGTTCAGGTGCTGCCACAATTGCCAGACTAGGGGGGTAAGTACCTATGATTTTAGTAAGAATTTAAGGGGGGTTGCAGCACCATATCTTCACTGATACTCTTAGGTTTTAGGCAATGAGAGTTTGTATGCTTCGGCATCCAATCTCTCATTGGGTTTGTAACGGTACAGAATTGAGTGCTACCCCAGTTTTAATTTAAATCAGTTTTAATTTTCAATTGTCAGCATCCACCTATGAGGTGCCCCAGTGCAACATACACTGTTAGCATAAACAACTGTCTAGACCTCTTACATAATAGCTTGCCAGCAGCAGTCTCCCTTGTGAAACACAGTATGCAGATTGTCATCAGAGTGTTAACAGCCAACAGTAGTAAGCAGCAGCATACAGTGCAGTAACAAGTAAAACGGTGGCCTCGGGAGTGTATGATAGGCCGAAATTAAAGTAGGCCTATCATGAACAATTAACAGTATAAACAATATAGCGTGGCCAACCTAAAAACATCTAAGTGCGAGCAAAATTACGTCGGCCGACTTTGTTATATTTTTATAATGTGGAACCAGTAGATCAGTGAGAACCATTAAACAAAAACAGTAAACTCAGTACCAATAGTGGCGTGAGTGCGAGAGAACACAGAAATCGGTCAACTAGTGAACCTGTGTCACTGTTACGACATGTGAACAATATGGGTGTTCATTGGAGTGAAACCACTACTAGGATGAGTACCACTTTTTAGAACTTTAATTACTATATTACAAAATTTACTTTTATAGACACTTTATTAAGAAACAGAGATCTCTAAGGGAGTGGAATTTATTTAAAGATTAATGTAAAAGAAAGAGTGTGTGTGTGGTAATATAGAGGTTACATACTGGTTCGTTTTCAGTATTCATATTTACTTAGTAATGTCAATCATAATAGTAGTTTAAAACAAAGTTCAATAGAAATAAGAAATAATTTCCTGGTTTGATACAAACAACAGGTGTACTGTCATTTGTAGAACAAAAAAGAAGGGTGTGAGTTTCGATAAATAAAAATAAGCATGTAATTTAGACAGTATAAAATGCGTTAGCGTAATCATTTCGCACTTGAACCCAGATAACCTTGTCTGAAGAGATTTTTCGTCTGTACGACCTTGGATGAGAACCCGAAGGTAAGATAGGATATTATAAATATTAATTAAAATAAATTGAGTAGTCTCAATATATATAAACTTTCACTTATGAACTTACTTTGGTTATCATTTCCCCAAACGTTTCAACATGATGTATGTCTTCTTCAGTGGGAGTTAATACTGAATGTCATAAACAGAGTAATGGTTATGGACTATAGATGTGTGTGGTGGGGGTTGATGATGGAGGGAATTGGCGCTGGGGTTCAAATTGTGTGTTTGGATTAGTGTATCGAATAGTGTATGTGATTTATAATGTAATTGTTCATTTAATATGTTGTTTGGTTGTAGTGCATGATATCTGTATATTTCAAATTGTTCTGTTGTGTTTAGTTTTTTACTTTTAGATAAGTAGTGTAATATTTCCATGTTGTGTTCTATGTTTGTGTAACTGTGGTTTTTGTTTTGTATATGTATGGCAAATGTAGAATGTATGTAGTTTGTGGTGAGGGCTTTTAAATGTTCCGAAAATCTGGAGGAAAAAGATCTTCTCGTCTGGCCGATGTAGAACTGGTGACAATCATAACAATTTAATTTATAAACCCCTGTTTTACTGTATATGTCCGAGTCTCTGTTAGTATTATTTATGTGTTTCCTAATGGTGTTATTGGTTCTGTAAGCTACTTTATAATTGTGTTTCCTAAATGTGTTAGCAATTTTGTGTGTATTGGAATTGTAGTATGTGAGTGTGATGTATTTACTGGGTTGTGTGCTGTTGGTCTGATGTGTTTTACTTTTTGTGTTTAGGATGCTTAATATGGAAATTAATGAAAAAATACAATTATTATAAAACAGTCCCAAACAATTCAACAAGTAAACAACTCATTTGTAACACAAAACATGTACAAAGGTAAAATAATATGTAATTTGTATAAAATAAGAAAACCTAGCCAATTACTACCTAGGCCTATGAAATACCTAACTGTATAAAACCAAAAACTACAAATTGTAATAAATTAACTAGGATATTAGCAAATCCAAGGCAAGTAACTAGTCAATGATAATTAGTGAATCATATTAAGAGATAAATATTAAAATAAGGACATAAAATAAGAAAGAAATGTAATTAGATAATATCAACGTAACTATCAAAACAATAATACATAAGCAAACCCAGCTTTGTAGGATGTTAAAATTATCTTTGAAAGAAAATACGAACAGTTGTGATAATATTTCATACATAGAGAAGAAGACAGAAGAATAATAGCAATCAGAAGATACACAGTCATTTTGAATAAAAATTCAAATATTATAACAGTGGTCTTAAGTCATGAACATCCAATAAGAGTCAATCAGTTACCATGTCAACTGAACGTTATTTACGAATATTCCGTTAGAAACTAGGAGTCCATTATTAAAGCTTCAGACGAAGAGACGCCAAGCCGTAAATGACTCAAATTTTAACATAAAACGATTAAAAGTAATCCAAATTAGATGAAACAAATAAGTAAGAAGATGACGAAGGACTAGGACATCCAATTGAGGCCAAATACCAGATTAATAAATTCTAAATTAATAAATTTCAACCAACTAATACGAAAAAGACGCAAGGCGTACCTAAATCCCAAAATGATGGAAGACTGATGACTACCGATGACCACAACCCATTTCAACTGAATGACATTACACCTCAAGTCAACTGATTTGATAAGTATTGCTGCGTTACCCGAATTTATGAAATAAATTCTCTTTAATTTTTTCTCATAACACTTTGAACTCTCACTATAAACTGATTATATTATTTCTTTCAAAGATTAATTAAGAAATAAAACACTAAACTTATGTAAACTGGAAAAAATAACCTGTATAAAAATTACGAACTGTTGAAACACACTTTATAACACTTCAGGAACAAATTGGAATTACTCCTTATAATATATAAGTACCAGTAATGTAAGGTAGTGTACTTTATTGTAATCAAATTGATATTTTTTTGTAAACCAAAAGAATCCAGATTCATGAACGAAATTAACAGTAAACAACAAAGCAGGCGCCATGTCTGACTAAATAGTTCGTTCAGAATCGTTTTGCCGAAACCTTGAGAAAGTTGTCTTATAATAATTGCCGGTGCAAATTTGTTTAATAAAAACAAAATATAATTTTGTATATTACTGAATAATTACTAATCACAATTTAATAAACTAGTACAGAGTTGTAACCACTGTTCTTTATTTCATAGGAAAGTGCATTATATTATTTGTGAATTTAGATACGAGCGATAGTGGCGGTAAGTTCTAGACGTCGGAAACTCTGCGAACCACGTTAATCAACCGCACGTGGCAGGAGTAAATTTGAATTCACCATACCGTCATAACCACGAAAGCACAATCAACCTATTTTTTATTTTAATTGTTTTCAGTTAAAACAATTTGGCACCACCCGAGATTTACGCACACATACTAAAGAACAGGTAAGTTTCCCACATCCTCGTACTGGTAATTCGAAGGATCGCTACGGACATCATCAGCGCAACATAAAGTAACGATCACCCAGTGTGAGGCGAACACACGATACACACAATTTTTCAGAGACGATAAGAATCTAGTCATTACAGATTGGCGACCAACTAGTGTGGCTAGAATAAAAAGACTAGCGGCGGTTACGAAAAAGTATGAAACACTCCATGACAACAAGGGGAAAATCTAAGAAGAGGACTGAGGGTACCGACGAATAAGAAATGGAAATGATTGAAGAAATGATCGAAGAGGATGCCCAAGAGGACCAACCAGAAAACCCAACCCAACCAACACCGGAAGTAGAAGTAATAGTCGACAACCAACCTGAGAAACCAATTCAAGATAGTGAGAGGGAACAACAGGCAGGAGATCATGAAACAGCAAAAGGAGGTCCGAGCCTGCAAGACCTGATGAATTTCATAGCCGAAACTTCAAAGAAAACGAAGGAAGAAACTATTGGAAAAATATACCAAAACAGTAAAGAATTGAAGAAACAACTCAAGGAGGACATAGAACTTCTGAATAATAAAATGGAAAAAACCATGAAGCCTTGAAGAGAAACCAAGAAATCTTAGAAGAGAAGGGTGAGGAGTTAAAGAAACAGATCAAGAAAGATCTGGAAATACTAAATAATAAGATCGAAAATAATAATGAAACACTCCAACGACAATTGAAGGAAGATAGCAATAAGACCAAAGATGAGTTGAGACAACAATTGGTAGAATGCTGGGAAGAGATAAAACAAACAATTACCGAGACAAATGAGACAGTAGTACAAGTTCGGGAGGAGTTAATCGACAAAATAAGTAACGTCAAGGAGGAAGGAAAAAATAAAATGGAGGAACTTCAAAAAATAACAACTATAGAATGCACAAAAAATAAACAGGAGGTGCTGAAAAAACTTGAAGAAAAACACCAGGAAATACAGACAGATATAAGTGAACGTGTGGAAAGGGTATACACCAACATCAACAAAGTAGATGGACAGGTCCAAGAGAACAAGGAGAAGATCCAGGGAATGAGCCAAAGAGAAAGACAAATGCAAGAAGAGTTGGACACACTGAGGGAGAAACCCTGTCACAACACCCACATCATCACCAGCAAGAACCGAGAGATAATAAACTTTCGCAGCTACCGGCGTAACCCTATGGAATTCCTCAAAAGAATGGAGGAACTAATTGAAAAGAATAGGGAAACGAGATGGACAACGGTGAGAAGCCTAATTGATGAGATGTTCAGGGACACACATGACAACTGGTGGACGGCCACCAGGCAAGAGATAAACAGTACACGAGAATTCAAAACACAGTTCCGAGACAAATACTGTCTGAGTCCACCCAAAACGTGGTCAGAAATGATATCAGCAACGGGAGGTACGAACCGCAAGCAGGACACACCCTCACTTCGTACTTCCTAGGTAAAGTGTACCTAGCAAGAAATTTAGAACCGAGGATACTGGAGGAATCATTGGTGATACAGTTAGGATATCATTATGAAGACGCGGTCCAAAAAGCCAGGAGACAGGGACAAATAAAAACTATCCAAGGAATGGCCAGCTTATTGGAGGACCACGAAAATGACGGTCAATATAAAAGGAACAGAATGGTTAATCAGAGATACAACAGATGGAGTGAATATCAGAATATGCCTAACTACAACCCATCGAACAACAACCCCCAAAATAACAACCGGAATAACGCGAACCGGAATGTCAACGACAATCAGTATCGGGGAAACCAACCGAATTACAATCAAGGTAACCAACCGTATAACAGGAACGACCCAAACCACAATTCCACCAACAACAACTACAGGGGATTGGGACCGAACCAACGTCCTACCAGCCACCCCAATAACAGTAATTACCACGGCAACAACTTTAACCCGAATTACCAGTACAATAGGGGAACCGGGAATACTCAAAATAGCGGTGATGTTCGATGACAAGTCAACTTCATTAATGGGAGGAGTCAACCAAACCAGAGGAGATACTGCCCAAACACACAGGCAAACTCCTGGTACAATACACAAACCTCAAATAATAATCCATTTCACGAGAATAGGACTACAGAAGTGTCAGGGAATAGCACGAGCATTCAACCAGGACCTATAAATGAAATAACGACGAACCAGTCCGATAGTCTGGCCAACAATGCGCAACCACCTTTAAACTAACAAGGTCAGTGAAAACCAAAGAACGCCCTTCACCTGACCAATCACTTGGGTTCCTATGACAAATGATGCAACGAAACAAGAATAAAATTATAACTATCGTCTCCAGCAATTACCTCAAAAATATAAGAGAAGAACTCCTTGAAGAAGAGGACAAACAGCTGTCAAGAACGAACAGTGAAATCGTGCACGTACAGGCTACAATAAACGGAACAATAACAATCATAATGATCGACACGGGATCAAACATATCCTTAATAAACCAAACAGAGCTAGAGCGGATCCAAGCTAACTCCAAGATACCAATTCCCACTCTACCAATCAATAACATCATTATAATTGGGGCAACTGGTAAACAAAACAAAACAGTAAGAAAACAAGATTCATTGGAATTGAACAGTCAAAACTTAACAATACCTATTGTTTTTCTGGTAGCGAGTGGACTATCATTTAATATGCTCATTGGGTGCGACGTGTTACGACAACACTCGGCAGTAATCAACCTACAACAAGGAATAGTATTGTTAACCTCTGAAAGGGGAATATGGGCAGCAAAAATAATAAACTGCAACCCTACATCAACAGCTTTGAATCAGGATCCAGGCTTAAAAAATTATTATTGCTGAACACAGGAACCATCCATAATTGTGAATGATGAAGAGGAAAATAGGGAACTATGGGAAAAGAAAATAGAGGAAATAAGAATATTCCAAAGAAACAGACCAAAACAAGAAATAACCAAAACACAAGTTGAAAATCTAATCACTATATATAAAAAATACCAACACGTTTTCTCCAATACTCCAGGCAAGGTCAAGGGACACCAATGTAAGATTAATTTCCGGGAACCAGTAGACTTCCATAGAAAATCTTACCCCATAGCATATTCCCTTAAAAACGAAGTCAGAGCAGAAATAAACAGAATGATGGAGGAGGACATCATTGAGTATAGCCAATCTCCATACACAAGTCCCATAGTAGCTATACCCAAAAAGAGTGGTAAGGTCCGGATCTGCTTAGATGCCCGGGAAATCAATAAAATGATCATTAACGACCGAACTTCGCCTGGGGAAATTGAAGAGATTTTGAAAAAGTTCCATGGAACAAAATACATTAGTACCTGGGATACCGTATGTGGGTACTGGCAGGTGGAGCTGCACCCACACAGTAGACAGTATATGGCATTTATCTTTGACGGGAGGAACTATCAGTTTAAGAGGTTACCTTTCGGCCTCATCAACTCCGTCGCAGTGTTCGTAAAGTGCATGGACCAAGTCCTAGGTCAAGAGGCTCTGCAGTTCACAACAGTATACGTGGACGACCTACTGATAATATCATCAGACTGGGACGAACACTGTGCTCGAATAGAACAAGTGTTGAAAAAACTCTCCAACAACAACATAACTCTAAAGCTGGATAAATCAAAATTCATAGCAGAAGAGGTAAAATTCCTGGGATTTAACCTAACAGAGCAGGGAATATCTCTGTCCCAAGAAAAGGTAGAAGCCATCCAGAAATTCCCCACACCTAAAAATAAGAAGCAGTTGCAATCCTTTCTAGGTATTTGCAATTACTACAGGAAATTTCAAAATAATTACTCTTATCTAACTGCAAAATTTTCCAAACAACTCACATCAAAAGACAAGTGGACCTGGGGAGTTCAGCAGGATGAAGTACTGACACTCATAAAACAAAAATTCCTAGAAACAGTGATGCTGTATCATCCCAACTTTGAGCAACCCTTCTATCTGAATTGCGATGCCAGTGACGTCAGTCTGGGCGCAGAACTGTATCAAGAAGATAAAGAAGGACACCACCTGGTCATCAGCTTTGCCAGGAGAGTATTAAACAGTTGTGAGCATAACTACAACGTTACGGAGAAGGAGTTGCTCAGCATAGTATTTGCGTGCAGAAAATTTAGGACATACATCTTAGGGTACCACATTACAGTCAGAAGCGACCATAAGTCAATATCATTTCTCAAGCAATGTAAATTGAGTCATGGTAGACTTACCCGTTGGATCCTTGCTCTGCAAGAATATCACATCACGTGGGAATATATTCCAGGCCAGAAGAACGTAGCGGCGGATATATTATCCAGAATAAATGTAGAAAATCAGACATTTGAAGGAGAAAAGGAGAAAATCGCCAAGGTGTATTATATATTAAAGGATAGGAAGGACCTGGAAGAAACCGTAAGTGAGATAGTACAACAGCAGAAGCAAGATGCCAAATTAGCAAACATACGAAGGAGACTGACGGAATCCGAAGAGATTGTTAACAGATTTTATTGCCTACATGAAGATGTATTGTTCATCAAAACAAAAAAGAACCATGGAACATGGAAGCTAGTAGTTCCAACTTCTCTAGAAAACAAATTAATTAAAGACTACCATATCAGATACGGACACATGGGAACATTAAAAATGGTTAAAGCTTTAGAACAAGAACTATTCATTAAAAGTATAACAAGAAAAGTAAATAAAAATATTAAAACATGCACTATATGCCAAATGGTCAAAACCAATAACGAAAGGAATGATGATACCCATCACTTCAAATAAAAAACTGGAAAAAGTGTTTCTTGACATATGTGGACCATTCCCACGTAGCAGAGGGAGACATAGATTCAAGTTCATTGTGATTCTATTGGACCATTACACCAAATACACCAAGTTATACACTATAAACAGAGCAACAACCAAGAAAATATTAGAAATCATAAAAAACAAATACATAACAGAAATTGGAAGACCATATATGATAATAACAGACCACGGAACACAATTTAAAGGGAAAAAGTGGAGAGATGAATTACTAAAATTAAATATAAAAACATATAAAACATCCGTATACCACCCAAGCAGTAATCCCGCAGAAAGAGTATTGAGAGAGGTGGGACGCATTTTAAGAACGTACTGTCATGATAATGAAAGAGAGTGGTAAAAATATTTAACTTCAACTGAAGAATTTTTGAACATAAGTTACCACCATTTCATTGAAAACACACCATATTCAATGATGTTTGGAAGAAAACCACATCGAGAGATACAGGAGTTAATAGACTTTCCAACCAACCCAGAAGACCCGTATGAAGAAAATAAATGTTACAACCGAATCATGGAGAAAATAGAGAAACAAAAAAAATAAATATTCCCAGAATCAGACTAAAATAATTAAATATAATTTAGGAGAAAAGGTATTAATCAAAAATCGTGAACTACCCAGTACATTTGAAGGAATAGCCAAGAAACTATTATTATTATACATAGGACACTATGCCATAACAAAAGACAATGGGAACAATACATACGAAATAAGCAATATAACAACTAAAAAGATAAAAGGAGTATATAATCAAGTTTCCATAAAAAAGTTTTACGAGGAAACATAAACAATCATCAAAAAATAAAGAATTACAAAATTCAAAAAAAGATGAAGATCAACTTACAATAATATTTAGATAACATATGAGGCACAATATAAAATAAAGGAATAAGTTACAAAAATTCCTACAAAGTAAAAACAACAAACTTACTATAATATTGAGAAAATAAATGAGACAAAACCAATAAACAAATAAAGTGAAAACAAGAATTAATAACATAAGAGAATTAGAAAGGAGACCAATTAAAATAAACAAAAATAAAACCAAGCAAGAACTGCCAAGACAAATATATAAAATTATAAAAAATATAGAATATTCATAGAAAAAAGTATTCTATATTCATCACATCCTTGGATACACAAGATAAATACATATAATAATATGATTAATAGAGCATACAAATACATAAATAACGAAGAGAAATTATATCAAGAACTGAACATCATAAAAGAAATAGCAATAGAAAATGGATATGACAGTAAATTTATAAACAAATTAAATAAAAAGTACAAAGAAAAAACAATATTAAACAACAGAACAACATTAAGCAGTATAAATACAGGCAGAAAAGTAGAAAATATAACATACCTAACTTACAAATACACATATCAAGATCTCCAATACATTATAAAGAATACAAAATTGGATAAACATAAATATAAATATGCATACAAACCAAATAAAAGTATATACAACATAATAATAAATAGAAAAGACTATGATATATACAAATTAAGTGGAATATACAAAATAAAGTGTAATGATTGTGGTAGTCACATATACATCGGTAGAACATATAGAAATTTCAAACAGAGATTTATGGAACATATCAGAGCCTTTAATAATAATAAAATGGGAATCTCTAATATAGCAGACCACCTTATTGATATGAATCATAATATAACAGATATAAACAACAATATGGAAATAATAGAAGTAAATAATAATAAAAATGATATTATACAGTTAGAAAAATTATATATATACCTACATAAAAAATATAACAAATTGATGAATCAGCAGACTATATTCGAAAATGACCAACTATTTCAATATATGACTTGCTTGGTTTCACCAAATAATGATGGCAGTGGAAGATTCAATATGAAGTGAAGTGAAATATAATGAACACAAATAACAACATTTTATAGTGTAAACTGATGATGGAATTATAATAATTTCGAAAAGGCCTTATTTATAAAAATAAAAAAAATTACTGATTTTGGTGGTTATATATAATAATATATTAATTTACCTTTTTTCTTATTTATATTGCCATTGTTTATAATTGGTCTATTATTTACTATTCTCTATTAAATATAACATAACATTTAGGCTTATGGTCTGTATAATTCTTGCAGCCATATTCCTATTCATAAACTTAATCAAACAATTCTTTAACAGTTATTATACTACTCTTGTTTACAATTTATTTTATTCTTACTTATTTTTTGGTGATAAACATCATCACACCATTTACTTTATTTAATTAACTATCCCATAGAATATAGGATGTTTATTGATTTTGCCTTTATATTCTTTACTATAGTTTTTCTTATATAAACTTTACTCTCTATCCATGGTAACACTAACACTTTAATTTGAAATAAAATATGATTACACAAGTAAATTTCAAGCACAAACAAAGAAATTGATAAAAAAGACAACATATTTAACAGAATGGCAAAAGAAACAAAAAATAGAACATAATCCTGAAGCTCCAAAATTTAGATGTCAAATTAATTTACATAAAAAAGAAATGCCATTAAGACCTATAGTATCATTTATAAATTCGCCAACATACAAAATATCAAAAGAAATAAGTAAAAGAATCCAAATGGCATATGAAAAAGAAGAAATCCACAGCATAGAAAATAGTAAAAAGGTAATAGAAAGATTAAAAGAAATTACCATAACAAATAAGACAAAATTAATGTCATTAGATATAAAAGATATGTACACCAACATACCAATAGCAAAAACAGTAGAAATAATAAAGAAAAACAAATTAAGTAATGTAGAATGGAAAAACGAAATAATAGAAGGATTAGAATTATGCCTAAACCAGAACTACTTCAGATTTAATAACAAATTTTACATACAAGAAAATGGATTACCAATGGGATCACCGCTTTCACCATTAATGGCAGAGATATTCATGAATAGCTTTGAAATCAAAATTTTAAAAGATATAGATAAAGAAAGAAGAATTAAAAAATGGATCAGGTATGTAGATGACATACTAATAGTTTGGGAAGGTGAAGTAAATGAATTTAAAAAATTTACGGAACAACTAAATAACATAGAAAAAACAATAAAATTTCAAGAAGAAATTGGAGGATTAGAAATTAATTTCCTGGATATCAATATTAAAATTGAAGATAACAAACTCAAATTCGATATATATAGGAAAGAAACATACTCAGATTTAATAATTCCACAAGAATCATATCATCCAGTAAATTATAAAATGGCAGCATTAAATTCATTTTGTTATAGAGCTATAAATTATCTAGAAAATGAAGAACTCAAACAAAAAGAATTAAAGAAAATACAACAAATAGCAAAAAATAATAATTACAACCCTAAAATAATTAATAGAATAGTTAAGAAAATAGAGGAAAATAAAGAAATAGAAAATAACAAAAAAGAAAAAACAAATGAAGAAAAGAAATATAAAGGAGCAATAACATACATAGGATATCAAACAAAAATGCTACAAAAATGTTTCGAAAAATATGAAATACAGATAGGAATAAAGAAAACGAAAAATGTATTCGAATATATAAAAAATGATAAAACAGAAGAAATTCCATTAACGGAAAAAAGCGGCGTATACAAATTAAAATGTGGGGAATGTAATAAGATATATCTGGGCGAAACTGGAAGAAAATTTAAAATTAGAATGAATGAACACGCAAAAGGAGAAGGGGTTAGAGTAACGAACTCACTATATGCAAGACATTTCAACGAATCAGGCCATAAATTCATAAATCCCAAGGAAAATATGGAAATAATAAAAATAGAAAACAATCCGCAAAAAAGAAAATTAATAGAAGAACTAGAAATACTTAAAGTTAAAAAAGAAGATAAAAATAAATTAATGAATATAAAAGTGGATTTTACAAATGAAGAAATATTTTATTATATATTAAACAATAAACAAAAATAAATTAAAATAATAAGAATAACACACTAAAAAATGACGAAATGCAAAAGGTTATAAGTCAAGAATGAAGAAATTAACGGGAGATTCTTAAAACAATTTGACGGACGTTAGAAAAATGCCTAACGGAAAAAGGTAGACAAAGTTCCCGTGAAGAGCGGTAGCAGCTAGAACCAATAGGAGGGGCGATGACATAAGGGGAGGGGCCTAAAGTATAAAAGCCTACAACGTACAGTTGATAGACGTTGTTTAAGACCTGAAGATGTCAGTAATGACGAAAAGCTTTGTCTAAATAATAAAAACAATTATAGCAGTTTAGCAATTCTATAAAAGAAAAATAATATTATAACAAATCAGTGGCATAATGTTTAACAAAAAAATTAATATATATTTAATAATACTGGAAAGGCAGTTAGAAAATAATAGACAAACCATAATATGGAATATTATTATATATATAAACTTTCACTTATGAACTTACTTTGGTTATCATTTCCCCAAACGTTTCAACATGATGTATTCTTCTTCAGTGGGAGTTAATACTGAATGTCATAAACAGAGTAACGGTTATGGACTATAGGTGTGTGTGGTGGGGGTTGATGATGGAGGGAATTGGCGCTGGGGTTCAAATTGTGTGTTTGGATTAGTGTATCGAATAGTGTATGTGATTTATAATGTAATTGTTCATTTCATATGTTGTTTGGTTGTAGTTGCATGATATCTGTATATTTCAAATTGTTCTGTTGTGTTTAGTTTTTTACTTTTAGGTAAGTAGTGTAATATTTCCATGTTGTGTTCTATGTTTGTGTAACTGTGGTTTTCGTTTTGTGAATGTATGGCAAATGTGGAATGTATGTAGTTTGTGGTGAGTGCTTTTAAATGTTCCGAAAATCTGGAGGAAAAAGATTTTCCCGTCTGGCCGATGTAGAATTGGTGACAATCATAACAATTTAATTTATAAACCCCTGTTTTACTGTATATGTCTGTGTCTCTGTTAGTATTATTTATGTGTTTCCTAATGGTGTTATTGGTTCTGTAAGCTACTTTATAATTGTGTTTCCTAAATGTGTTAGCAATTTTGTGTGTATTGGAATTGTAGTATGTGAGTATGATGTATTTACTGGGTTGTGTGCTGTTGGTCTGATGTGTTTTACTTTTTGTGTTTAGGATGCTTAATATGGAAATTAATGAAAAAATACAATTATTATAAAACAGTCCCAAACAATTCAACAAGTAAACAAATCATTTGTAACACAAAACAAAACATGTACAAAGGTAAAATAATATGTAATTTGTATAAAATAAGAAAACATAACCAATTACTACCTAGGCCTATGAAACACCTAACTCTATAAAACCAAAAACTACAAATTGTAAGAAATTAACAAGAATATTAGCAAATCCAAGGCAAGTAACTAGTCAATGATAATTCGTGAATCATATTAAGAGATAAATGTTAAATTAAGGACATAAAATAAGAAAGAAATGTAATTAGATAATATCAACGTAACTATCAAAACAATAATACATAAGCAAACCCAGCTTTGTGGGATGTTAAAATTATCTTTGAAAGAAAATACGAACAGTTGTGATAATATTTCATACATAGAGAAGAAGACAGATGAATAATAGCAATCAGAAGATATACAGTCATTTTGAATAAAAATTCAAATATTTTAACAATGGTCTTAAGTCATGAACAGCCAATGAGAGTCAATCAGTTACCATGTCAACTGAACGTTATTTATGAATATTCCGTTAGAAACTGTTAATCCATTATTAAAGCTTCAGACGAAGAGACGCCAAGCCGTAAATGACTAAAATTTTAACATAAAACCATTAAAAGTATTCCAAATTTGATGAAACGAATAAGTAAGAAGATGATGAAGGACTAGGACTTCCAATTGAGGCCAAATACCAGATTAATAAATTCTAAATTAATAAATTTCAACCAACTAATATGAAAAAGACGCAAGGCGTACCTAAATCCCAAAATGATGGAAGACTGATGACTACCGATGACCACAACCCATTTCAACTGAATGACATTACACCTCAAGTCAACTGATTTGATAAGTATTGCTGCGTTACCCGAATTTATGAAATAAATTCTCTTTAATTTTTTCTCATAACACTTTGAACTCTCACTATAAACTGATTATATTATTTCTTTCAAAGATTAATTAAGAAATAAAACACTAAACTTATGTAAACTGGAAAAAATAACCTGTATAAAAATTACGAACTGTTGAAACACACTTTATAACACTTCAGGAACAAATTGGAATTACTCCTTATAATATATAAGTACCAGTAATGTAAGGTAGTGTACTTTATTGTAATCAAATTGATATTTTTTTGTAAACCAAAAGAATTCAGATTCATGAACGAAATTAACAGTAAACAACAAAGCAGGCGCCATGTCTGACTAAATAGTTCGTTCAGAATCGTTTTGCCGAAACCTTGAGAAAGTTGTCTTGTAATAATTGCTGGTGCAAATTTGTTTAATAAAAACAAAATATAATTTTGTTTATTACTGAATAATTACTAATCACAATTTAATAAACTAGTACAGAGTTGTAACAACTGTTCTTTATTTCATAGGAAAGTGCATTATATTATTTGTGAATTTAGATACGAGCGATAGTGACAGTAAGCGCTAGACGTCGGAAACTCTGCGAACCACGTTAATCAACCGCACGTGGCAGGAGTAAATTTGAATTCACCATACCGTCATAGCCAGGAACGCTCAATCGACCTATTTTTTAGTTTAATTGTTTTCAGTTAAAACAATTTGGTACCACCCGGGATTTACGCACACATACTAAAGAACAGGTAAGGTTCCCACATCCGTGTAATGATAATTCATAGGATCGCTACGGACATCGTCAGCGCAACATAAAGTAACGACCACCCAGTGTGAGGCGAACACACGATACACACACTTTTTCAGAGACGATAAGAATCTAGTCGTTACAATATCATGATTTAAGTGGCATAAGGGTACCAGTAATTGTTTACAGCCGTAGCAACTATGTGTTTATTTGTTTCCAATCCATATAGTTTGTGGGTATCTTGGACAAGAGGCGTTTGGAGCAAGGAATGAAAAACTGTTTGTACAAAGGTGTCTTGCAAGAACTCCACCCTGGTGGTATGTTCTTTACAAATCGACGTGCAAATCAAGTGTATATTGATGCTGACATTGAATATACAACCTTCATCTAACCCGTGAAGCAGTGGTTGATAAACTATGCCAGTCATATAACAAGCAATTTGATGGCCTGGTCAATTACACCAAAGCTTTCAGTTTTTGTGTGGGAAGTGGCAAAATTAGTCTCAGTTTCGAATGGGAGCAACTGATTCAGATAAACAAGATATAATGTACTTGGCTATCAATTGCATTAACCCTACATTCAAACTCAATACACAGCAATTACACGAGTTGGCTGGCTGAATCATTTGGAGACTACAGACTGGATACAAGTTGTGCAGCAAGTTGTTAGATATTACCCTTGAAGAAGCAATATGTAATCCACATTCTCCTGAAGCCAAATGTTGCAGTCACTAGTTTTAACCATCTTAGTAGGACCCACACTCTAAATTCATATCACATGTTTTTTTTTTTGTTCTCTTGAAATGGTTAGTGCTGTAATTTTGTTACACTTAAAAAAATTTAGTTTAAACATTAAATGCATTTAGTGTTGGTTTAGAAAAATGCAATCTCACATATCATAAACAATCAAATCAATCCTTCCCAGTTGATTCATCTACATCTCTATGTTATACAAACATGTGAATTTGTACTTCCAACCAGGACCACAAACAGAGAAGAAATGAGTAAATGTCGGTTGCTTTCAAAGCAATCCTCTACCTATGTGGTGTTGTTTGGCACTTATGATAGGGTACTGCTACCTCTGCCAGAATAGACAAACAGGGCTGTTCAGCTCTGTTATGTAAAATTTTGAGATCTGAGTTAACAACAATTATTCAGAATATTCTGACTATACAAATACCTCAAAGACAGCCTTGTGACACAGTTTATTTCAGAAGACGGCAACACTCCTACTCTGGACAACAGAAATAAATTAATAATAGTCACAAAATTACAGTATAAAATAATGAATAATGAACCTGTACTTCTGTGCACAAATCATGCCAAAACCTGGTAGGGAAAACAATTACTTTTTAGTGTTCCAAATGAGTGTTCCAAAAATTAGTTCCTTGTGAAGCCTTGTTTGAAACACGCTATTCTTCCTATATATGAATTGTAGAAACATTCAAAATTTTGTGTAAGGCATAAATTCAAAATGACTTTTAATGTGATAATAAAGGTTTCTGGGGTTTGGCAAATGGTATACGAGCAGCATGAAGATCATGAGGAATTGAACATAATGAACAGCCCAGTGACAAAGAGATCAGAGCTGTGGATATGTAGTTTCATATCTCATCTCCCCATCTTCCTTTAATACTATAGCTTATAATGAACCTTGACCTTCTTCATTCTTCATCCAAACCATGAAAAACCATAAAGCACACTGTACAACAGCTGATCACATACTGCATGCCTTCTATTGTTCTTTAAAGTCAAATCTATATTTTTGAGAAATTTGTAGCTGTTCTCCATGAGATAACAGCATAAATAAGGAAATGGTACACATATTAAAGCAGTTGACAGAAGGTGGGTGGAAAATTGGATTGTTATGGTCTGTAAACACGTGAGTTAAAATAGTAAAAAATTACCAGTATATTTATCTAATAGCATAACTTACAGCATTTACTTGAGTAGGCCAAGTATATACAGTTTTACTACATGATCATTTACATCATAAACAACTCACTGATATTCCTATTCAATTATAAGTGCATAAATAATAATAAGATAAGATAGAAATGTTGATTAGTCTTAACTTGTTTTTCTTTTGTATGAAGCCAACCCAACCCCAGAACGCCTCCCAAGGCCAAATTCTAGACACACCACTGCAAACTTGCTTTACTTATCACTATTTCTAGTTAAATAATCACACTAATAAAATCACTACTTACATATTCATCTGACTGATCAGCACCATACGCAGAACGTTTCTGCCTCATCATTGCCCATTGTTTCATAATATTTGGCTGAAAAGTGATAACAGACAATAAATTACGTTACATAGATCTCTCTTATTACAAATTAAAGTAAGTTCATAAGAAATAGTAATTTCATATTATCTTTCTGATGTAATTTGTAACAAAAATAATTTTTCATAGGTATTTATTTATACCAAACAATTTTATATTATTGTTTTAATATTTCTCATAAAAAACTTCAACTAATATAACTTCATTGAAGATTTCACTTTAAAAACATTTTATTATTATAGTTGACTGACTAACATTTTTTTTCTAATACATTTTCTTTGGTCTGTCTAACTGCGTGCGCACACACAGAGAACTAAAAGTTTCGGGTTTTGTACAAAAACATAATAGAAATTTTATATTTTTAAAAGCCTACTTGGAAGGTAATATTTCCTCCAGTATTTAGTAACCTTAGTCAGAACAAATTGAAAAAATCATAATTACAGTCATTTAAGTATGACTGGTGTTACTGTTAAAAAAATTTGTATTTTTATCAATCAGTTTTACTGGTTAACCAAGTATTTTAAGTTCACATTTCATTAGTATTTTTACTTTTAATTACTGGCAGCATTTTTTAAACTGTGCCGTGTTTTTGGTGAAAACTCGGCGTCTCTATAAAGGAGCTTATATTAATATAATTAACAGCCGTTTTTGTTCTTTACTTATGCGTAATTAAGTGTCGCTAAGATGTGCGTGGTACGTTACCGGACGTCAACGCATTCTGGTGGCGAATTAGAGTGGATAGCTATCTTAACGCAAGGTCGAGTTAGTTCAGATCTGGGCAGCGTGGTATCAACAGCATCTACCTGGCGGAGCAAGTCTCTTTGATCATTGTAAATTCGCTATTCTACATGCATAAATAAGCGCTAAGTGATCTCCGGTAAGTGTGTTGAATATATTTTTTGTTCATTTTATCATAAAAGATTTACATTTAGCCTAAAATTAAAGTGGATGCGAGTCAATAATGTTTAAAGTTTGCCACGTGGCGGGCAGGTTCATGGTGGAATATCTTAAGTTGTTTCAAATATTAATACAGACTAAAATATTGTATTTTATAATCTATATATAACCATTTCAATTGTAAAAAGGGGCGTAAGGAAAATTATTCTGTAATTTTATGGGACTGGCGAACTTTACGAAAATGTCTGTGAACACGTGGTGCTGTATGCAGCATGCCTGTTTGAGTTTGTTAAATTTGGCATACGCTCGTTATTTGTGATTTATAATATCGTACATTTATGTTTTGTTATGAAGATAATTATATAATTATGTAGCGTTGAGGCCTTGAGTGTGTCCTGGTGTTTTAAATGAGAAACTAGTTGTGAAAATGTTAAAACGGGTTATGGTGAACAGAGTGAGTTTGGTATGCTGTGGCATGCTTTTATTATGAATTGTAGGTCAGTGAATTAATTATTATGCATGTATAGGGCTCCTGACCCAGTTGGAAATTTATCCTCTCCACTTGGGGCCATCCATCTGCCACCATGACTTAGGAAAAAATAAACCTGAACTCTCTCGATTTTGGCCGCCAGGTGGGAAGCTGCTGTACAGCCTGTCACAGTAGCCCTGAGACATCATCTGGACAAAAGCAGGTGAAATTTAAACTTTTAAAACACACTAGGCCGTTGCAGTAGACACGATGTGTTGCGACATTCACCAGTAAAAAAAAAAAAAAAAAAAAACTGCTCAGATTCAGTTATCAATTGTGCTCACGTCCATCGGGACATAAGTTGGTTACAAACTTTACAAACTTTATCGTATAACTCTCGGAATGTAATTACGCCTCAAAATGATTGTGGACCCGGTGGCAGGCCAGGTGTCAGGCGATCATTAATTTATACTCTTTTCCGGTAAAGATTGTAGTTGTAATACTTGGGGGAAATCAGAATTTTAGTGATTTATGTGGGTACAGTTTATACATGCGGGGGGGGGGGCTTTACCGATTGGTCGGGTCCTCTTACAAGTGAGTATTTTATTGGTGTATATATATATTATTTTATTTAAAAATGGGTTGGGAGTTTTTTTTAAAGATGTTTTAAAGGGTTTTTTACTCTTTAACTTGAGGCAGTTACCTGTAAGAGGCAGTTCTCTGCAGGAACTTGACATGTTATTTAATGTTGGATCTGGTTCTTAAGTTATAATTGTTTTTATCACTGATGTTGTAGACAGTTTTGAAAAGCTTTAAATTTTTATATACTTATAATATACAATTCTTTTGATTTCATAAAATTATATAGGCTGTATCCCCACCTCAGTTATAACTGTATTCTCTCGGGGTTATGTTCCAAGCGGATTTTCAGTAGAATTTTATATATATATATATTTTTTTATGAAAGAATAGAAGGAACTTACAATTTTATACAACCATATAGGCTGCCATGCCACTCTGACTTTGCAGTTTCTAGCCATTATGATCCATTCAGTTTTCTTAAAAAAAATTCTTTTTCATTTTAAGGGAGTTAAGGGGTTTTGCCTTTTTTATGAAATTATACTGGCTGTGCTGGAAACTTAAACTTATGATTGCAGTTTGGGGCATTATGAATAATCCAGATTTTCCTCCCAGTTATATGTGGGTCCTCTGGAATATACAGGCTGTCTGCCAGGTCGAACATGTATCTTATCTGTGATGTATATTATATGTATATGTGTCTTTATGTTCCAGTATGTGTCGTTAGTGTTAAATGTTATAAGAGGGAATTTAAATAATTCATAGGATGTTGATTAAGGAGCTTATGGGATATTTTTAATATATATACACACACACACACACACACACATATATATATATATATATTCTAAGGATGTTTCAAGATTATGAGTTTACTATATTACATTGAATAATTTATACTGGAGGCCTTTACTTGATGAAAATCCATTTTTATAATTTTATAAAGAAAACTACAAACTTGTTTTCGTGATTTTCACTCGTCATATATTTAAAAACTATAATAACCACGACAGCTGTTTCGGCACACAGTGCCTTCTTCAGATGGTAAGAGCTGACTAGTTGCGTACAATAAAATATCACATAAAGCCAGTGCTATGAAAACGATAATCGACTTAAGTTAGAACAATAAACAATACACATAACATATACACAACTATATACAAATTAGAAAGGAAACGTACATTTACTTATATAATTTCAAATTTAAAAGCGGAGAGCTATTTAAATCAGTTTGGTTATTCAAAAGCAAACCTAAATCTTTACGCTTATTAATTTCGAGGGCTTCAAGTAAATCAAGTTTTTTACCTTTTTCCCATACATGTAAAATTTTAAAGTTATCATTAAAATTATGATCATTTTCCGACAAATGATTCGCATAATTAGATTTACCATCCTGATATCTCAAACTATAATTGTGATCGTACATTCTTTTTGAAAACGATCTTCCAGACTGGCCAATATAAATTTTGTCACAAGACCCACACGATAACTCATATACTCCTGACTTTTGAAATTTCTCTACTTTACTCTTATTGTTCTTAATATATCTACCTAGAGAAGATTTCGTCCTAAAAGCTATATTTACATGCTTCTGAGTAAAGTATTTACCAATTTTATCTGATACAGTACCTATATAATTAAGTGTGTGGAACTTTTCCTTATGTGTTGGAATAGGATACACCAATCTTAATGTTTGTAAATATAGTTTTTTATTCAACAACTTATCTATTAGATTTGACTGATAACCGTTGTTAACTGCTATTTGTTTTATAATGTTAAGTTCTTTTTGAAAATCTGAATCTAAAAGTGGGATACTAATAAGTCTATGAATATAACTATGAAAAGCTGCTAACTTGTGTGAGTATGGATGTGCAGACGTGTTGTGTATAACCATATCCGTATGCGTAGGTTTATGGAAAATGCTAAAATTGAGTTTATTATTTTGTTTTGTAATTGAAAGATCTAAAAAGTTAATACTATCATTTACTTCAATTTCTATTGTAAAGCTTATGTTTTTATGTAAATCATTAATAAAATTAAGAAAATTCTGTAATTGCCTACGCGTACCAAGAAAGATTGCCAACACATCATCCACATATCTGTACCAAAACATGAACAATTTAAAATACGGATGAGCTCTTATTTTGGTTTCTAAATAATCCATAAATATTTCAGAAGCCAAGGGGCTGAGGGGGTTACCCATAGCAAGCCCTTCTTTACCCACATAAATTTTCCCATCAAATTCACAATAATTTTGATTCAAACAAACCTTCGATAAATTTAAAATATCCTCTCTCATCCTATTGTTTATAATTTAACGGCTTTATATTATACTTGAAGCCCTTTTCAATTAATTTAGTTTCTCTCTCATTAAAATTAATATTAGTTAAATTCATAAAACGATTATAAAATGTATGGTTCGAAAATTTCCTTTTGCTAAAACTTTTCTTATTATTATTAACAACCGAAGACTTTAAATTGTTTAATTTCCGAACTTGATTCAAGTATTTTTTATGAACAATCTTTTGTACATCAATTCTAACCTTAAAATCTAAAATGTCAAACTCTATATTATTTAATCTTTTTAATAATTCTGTATGAGTAAATTTCAGGTAAATCAAATAGTTTAACGCCACACTATATGAAGTTGAAGACGAGCAATAGGAGTATTTCTGCGACGAAAGCTATTTCAGCGGGGATTAGAAGATGGATTGTACAAGATATGAAGTTAGAATATAACAAAAGAGACGTTTGTTGCATTTACCTGAAATTTACTCATACAGAGTTATTAAAAAGATTAAATAATATAGTTTGACATTTTAGATTTTAAGGTTAGAATTGATGTACAAAAGATTGTTCATAAAAAATACTTGAATCAAGTTCGGAAATTAAACAATTTAAAGTCTTCGGTTGTTAATAATAATAAGAAAAGTTTTAGCAAAAGGAAATTTTCGAACCATACATTTTATAATCGTTTTATGAATTTAACTAATTTTAATTTTAATGAGAGAGAAACTAAATTAATTGAAAAGGGCTTCAAGTATAATATAAAGCCGTTAAATTATAAACAAGAATTTGAAATGTTGGGTGTGGATTGTGAGTTAGCATGCAATAATCACAATAACTCACAAAAAGACTCTTCCCAACCTAACCTATTGAATAAGCATATTATAGCTGATAAATTAAATAATTTTTATGCTAAACAAAATATTAAAAAGAGTTTTAATGACAAAAATAGATTAACTATTTGTTCCATCGGGAAAAAAACACGAGATCATAATATAATATTCACTCGTGCTGATAAGGGTAACACGGTTATTGCTATTGACAAAGCTGAGTATGTCAATAAAACTCTAGATTTCTTTAACGCTTACGAAGCCAGTGACATTAATCCAACGCTTAAATTTGAAAGACAGGTTAAAAAGGCTATCAAGGAGTGTTCATTTTTTAATGTTTCTGATTTACATTTTTTATCTGTAATGAACCCTCAACCTCCTAAACTTTATTCTTTAATTAAATTGCACAAAGATAACCATCCTATTAGACCAGTCGTGTCATATGTAAATGCACCTAATGTTAAATTATCCAAAAAACTAATTAAAATTATCCAGACCCAATGCAAATTTATATCCACACACAGTATTAAAAATTCATTAGATCTAGTTAATAAAATTCAGGAATTGTATATACCAGATAAAGCGATTTTATTATCTTTTGACGTTAAAAATTTGTTCCCTAGTATTCCACCAGCTGATGTTGTTGACATTGTGGAAAAATTATTGGAAAAGAATTGTAATAATCCTAGGATGAGAGAGGATATTTTAAATTTATCGAAGGTTTGTTTGAATCAAAATTATTGTGAATTTGATGGGAAAATTTATGTGTGTAAAGAAGGGCTTGCTATGGGTAACCCCCTCAGCCCCTTGGCTTCTGAAATATTTATGGATTATTTAGAAACCAAAATAAGAGCTCATCCATATTTTAAATTGTTCATGTTTTGGTACAGATATGTGGATGATGTGTTGGCAATCTTTCTTGGTACGCGTAGGCAATTACAGAATTTTCTTAATTTTATTAACGATTTACATAAAAACATAAGCTTTACAATAGAAATTGAAGTAAATGATAGTATTAACTTTTTAGATCTTTCAATTACAAAACAAAATAATAAACTCAATTTTTGCATTTTCCATAAACCTACGCATACGGATATGGTTATACACAACACGTCTGCACATCCATACTCACACAAGTTAGCAGCTTTTCATAGTTATATTCATAGACTTATTAGTATCCCACTTTTAGATTCAGATTTTCAAAAAGAACTTAACATTATAAAACAAATAGCAGTTAACAACGGTTATCAGTCAAATCTAATAGATAAGTTGTTGAATAAAAAACTATATTTACAAACATTAAGATTGGTGTATCCTATTCCAACACATAAGGAAAAGTTCCACACACTTAATTATATAGGTACTGTATCAGATAAAATTGGTAAATACTTTACTCAGAAGCATGTAAATATAGCTTTTAGGACGAAATCTTCTCTAGGTAGATATATTAAGAACAATAAGAGTAAAGTAGAGAAATTTCAAAAGTCAGGAGTATATGAGTTATCGTGTGGGTCTTGTGACAAAATTTATATTGGCCAGTCTGGAAGATCGTTTTCAAAAAGAATGTACTGTGCCGTCTCCCTTGTTAAGACAACACAAAAGTCGGGAACTAGTTCAATTCTTTACCAGTAAATTAAACTAGCTGCCGTTGTTAGTAAAAATACTTACCAACAAATTACAAAACAATTATGATATAGGAAATTGACAAGGTTTGCATAAATTTATTCACTCACTAGGTGTTAGCGAAAACATCTCTTTATTGCTATTCAAATATTATGCTTGATTTTAAAGAAAAGTTATTTTAGTAAATTCTGCTTTTACTGCTTCAAAGATCTTAAGTATATTATTCGTTTTATCTCAAAATTTATTCATATAGATGTTAGTTTTAATACCACGGATCCGGGTCTCAACTTTCTCAAAATAATTAATTTATCAAAACTTCAACCATATTATTTGAAGAATAATATTGGTGATACTCTACATTATTATCTTACATTTATCTATACATTGCGGTTACTATTACTTCATTACAAAATTTACAAATCTGATAATTTGTTCTTTACATTGCTAAAGTTCTTTAAAGTTCTTTGTTACTTCTTTTATTAAGGCGAAATTTACAAAAGTTGTGGTTTGATATCACCTGAATTTCATATGAGGATGTTGTTGTATCCTTGGGGCATCTCCTGTCGTCTTCTAAGGGTGGAGTACGTTGTTCCTGTGAATCTACATCGGGTTGATTATTTCTGCTCTCGAAGATCGGTTGTTTACTTGAAGTTCCAATTGTTGTAGTTTCACTTTCCTTGGTCCAGACTTTTGTAGTTCACATTTTTTTATTTTAATTATAGTTCTCACTTTGCAGTACTAAAGTCTAGTAGTTACCTATCTTACACTTACATTTTATATTTTAAAAAGAGATGTGTTGGCTACCTTTTTCTTTCTGTATGTATTCTCACTAACTCTACACACTACATTATTCACAATAAAACCATCTCACGTTGAATCTACGTTTAACGCCATACACTTATGTGTATGTACACAACACCAAAACTCACATCTTGTCATGGCGAAGTTCTACTGGCGAATGCGCGTATAGTTTAGGGGCGAGGGCTCAGTAAGCTGGTGCGTATTTACGCACTAAGAAAATAGTTCGTACTTTATATATTATTAATTCATTAATTAGAATGTAAATACTTTATGTTTACTTTATTATGACTTAGGGATTTCTTTATTTATATAGTCGCATTTTCAATCATTAAAATAATAATTATTATTATTCTTTACTTAATACCTTTCTTGGCGTGTTGGTACTGGAAAGTTTCAAGTTGATTCAGGAATCTGGGTATAGGTAAGGGTGTATGATACTCTTACTTATTAAAATTAAAAATTTTAATTTGTGCGATTTTCGATATATTTAAAATCGTCACATCCTCCTGCACTTAACTATGAAAAACGAGGGGTGTAATAATAGAAAATCTAATTAACAATTATATTTGGACACAAAATTTCATACTGAAATTTCTCTCTCTCAGATTATTTCTATTCATCAATTGATTATCTTACACTTACGTAACATCTAAATTCTACTACATCTACTATATAAAATACACAAAACTTAAATCTACCTTATTTTAATTCTTACATCTACTACCGGTTTTTTCTTGAATTGGTCACTCGTTTTACCGAGTTATACTCATGAGTATGTTACTAATAATAATCACGTATTGTAAGAACAATCGAATTACTTTTAGTTTATAGCGCTAAGGATTATTTTTCTTTTTCTATTTTCTCTCTCTTCATCTTCATTATCATCGTCATCAGATTTCTCATGTATTATATCATTCTCGCAGGACATTAGCTAAGGTTGATCAGGCCTCACTAGTATTCGTATGAGGGGGTTTTGAGTTTATACTCACTTATAGTATAGGATGTTGCACAATCTTATCCTATTTCGGTATAAGTATATACAACATATTTTATTCTTAATACTTAGATAGTATTCTAGGTTTTCTAACTTTCTCGTAGTCTTTCTTCTGTATTTTGACACGTAAAACATTTTTTTATTTGAGACAGATGGCTTCTGCGAACGTAATTTTCTGTATTGGGTTCATACAGAGCTACAGTAACGGGGGTGATGAATTTATGAATTTGGTAGGGGCCACACCATCGATATGATAGTTTCGAAGTGGTCCTATCAACTGCTTTACTCATAGGATGAGTTTTATACATTACTAAATCACCTATTTTATACTTTATTTGCCTATTAGTATGCTCATGATACTTCCTTGATTTTTGTAAATTCGCTCTCAAATTTGTACGAGCTTCGTTCCATATTTTTCGTATGTTATTCCCATTCACGTCGCGGGGTAATAACTCATTGATTTTCCACTTTGTGGTTAAAGGATGGTTGGGTTTGTACTTGTACAGTAAATCAAATGGTGTTGATTTATGACCTTCATGATACGCTGAATTGAATGCAAATTGTATCCACGAAATATTTTGATCCCAGGTTGTCTGGTCTTTAGCATGATAAGATATTAATGCTGATTTTAAGTTACGCAAGTATCTTTCTGCTAGATTTCCTTGCGGTCTGTACTCGGTCACGGTAATATGATTTATACCTAATTTAAAACACATGTCGTTAAATTCTTTCGACTTAAACTGGGGTCCATTGTCAGATATTAAGCTTAAAGGTGTACCATAGTCTTTAAATAGTCGTTCTTGTTGAATTTTAATTGTCGTAGATGCTAATGCACGACGCATAGGATACATCCACACGAATTTAGTGAATGAGTCTACACAAATTAACAGCATAGTATTTCCGGATTTAGAGCGGGGATAAGGTCCAGAATAGTCTATGTATATTTTCGAGAAGGGAGTGGTAGGTATTTTGGAGATTAATTTTCCGACTTGACTGGTTCTTGCTGGTTTGCTCAGGGCACAAATTTCGCATTCTTTCACGAACTTTTTTATTTCACTATTCATGTTTTCCCAGTGGTATTCCTTGCGAATACGATGTATAGTTTTCCTAATTCCCATATGAGCTCCAATTGTCGATAAATGGTAGTACTCCATTAACATGGGTTTGATTATTTCCGGGGCGACTATTCTCAGTAATTTTCCGTTTGCCTTTTTAAAACAAAGTACTCTTTTACTCAAGATATATTTGTCAGAGTTATTTCCTTTTTCTATTTGTTCGATTATTTTGCACAATTTCGGATCTTGTTGTTGGTGATATGCTATATCCTTAAATGCAAGGGGAAAGTTAGTAATTAGTGTATTAACGGTAGTGGTTTCAATATTGTCTTCTCCAGATCTTGTATTGGGTAGTTGGAACATGCGGGATAGAGTATCGGCTACTACATTTTGAGTACCACGAATATGTTGCACTTTGAACTTGTAGCAATTTAATCTTAACACCCATCTTCCGATACGACCTAACTGTTTTGGGTGATTCAATAACCATGATAAAGCTTGATTATCGGTTTCTAGTAGAAATTCTTTGTGTTCTAAAAATGGTTTGAATTTATCAAAGGCGAATACTACGGCTAAACATTCAAGTTCATAGGCTGAGAACTTCCTTTCTTGCTCGGTCAATGTACGGGATGCATAGCTGATCGGGAGTCTAGTATTATTTATTTCCTGGTATATTATGGCTCCTAATGCTACACTTGAACTATCGGTCTGTACAATAAATGGTTTACTGAAATCCGCTAACTGCAATACAGGTGGGGATATAATGCTTTCTTTAAGTGTTTCAAACGCTTCTTGATGTTGAGTAGTCCACTCGAATTTCGTTCCTTTCTTTCTTAAGGCATTCAATGGGGCTGCTATATCCGCTAAGTGGGGTATGTACTTATGAAAATAATTAATCATACCTAAAAATCGAGCTATACCTTCGACGTCTCTCGGAGGTAAAAATTCTCGGATTGCGCGTGTACGTTCGGGATCGATGGTAACCTTACCTTCGGCTGATACTATGTGACCTAAGAAGGAGAATTGTTTTACAGCGAAATTAACTTTACTAGGGTTTACGGTCAGTCCGGCTTTCTTTAACCTGGATAATACTTCACGCAAGTGATCAATATGTTGATCCATTGACTCACTATACACTACTATATCGTCAAGATAATGATATACAAATTTAAATTTAATGTCATGGAAAATTTTTTCTAACAGTCGGCTGCATACTGAACTTCATTGTGATATACCGAATGGTACTCTCGTAAATTGATATAGATTAAATGGGACAGCAAAAGCAGTTAAATGTTTTGATTCCTCAGCTAGTGGGATTTGATGGAATGCTTGGTTGAGATCCATTATGGTGAAGATTTTCGCTCTTGTAAAATAGTGAAACGCACTGTGAATGTCGGGCAGTGGTATCGATTCAAATTCTATACTCTTATTTAGTTGTCTATAATCCATGACTAGTCTATGTTTGTCAGTTCCTTTTGGTACTAGGAATGCAGGTGATGAGTATGGAGACGTTGACGGTTCAATGACATGCTGATCAAGGAGTTTGTTAATGTGGTTTCTCATTATTTCCTTCTTGGGCGGAGATAATTTGTAGGGGTGCAGTCGTATTACCTTACTGTCACTAAGATTTATTTTATATTCGATTAAATGAGTTAATCCTAACTTGGGGGTGAGTACAGCAGAAAATTCTTTTATTAACTTTTGGATTCTTAGTCTCTCATTTCCTTTTAAATGACTCAGACTCGATTCATGATGCTCTGAATGAATAGTTGCGGTTTCACAAATAGCGTCGTTACTTAACTTGGAGTCGAACTGATATTTTCGAGTACGATCAAATCTGAAGAAATATTGTTTTGCATATATATCAAGGATTAAGGCAGTTTTTCTTATAAAATCCGCGCCTAATATTAAGTTTTGTCCTAACTCTTCAGCTACTAGTAGGGGAATATACCAAGTAAAATTCTTAATTTTTAATTTCACCGTAATACTGTGCGATATCTTTAGATTTTGTTTATTTGCGGTGGTACACTTTATGTTCACCATTTGGCTACGTTTAATCAGATTATGATTAGCTAATAAGGTTGCTAACTGTTTACTAATTATACTACGGGTAGATCCGGAATCAATTAAACCAAGGGTATTCGTTGCTCCAAGGTCTATCTGTACATAGGGTAGTTGGCATATACTTGTTTTACATGCACCAATAGAGTTGCACTTCTCGATAAATTTTGTTAAGTAAGGGTCTATGCGTTTATTTTTATTTATTTTTATTTGATGCTTAGTATTGTTGTTACCTTTCCTTCTGGTGCTTCGGAAGACGTAGGATTTTCGGTCTTCCAGCTTCACATGTTTTTTTGATTGGTCGGTTTTCTGTTTATAGCGCTTTTGTTTACATAACTTGCTAATATGTCCGGCCTTTCCACAGTTATAACATCTTCTTTCCTCATTTACTTCGCTCGTAGGTTGTCGGGGTTTTGGTTTGGAGTATGAAACATGGGGATAGTTTTGGGTTTTATGTGTACTTACGAATCGCTTATCGCGGTAGTTTCGGGTATCATTTCCAATTGGTCTAGTTTGGAATGAATATCTGTGTTGACTCTGGGACATAGAAACACTTCTATTCTGGTCAGAATACCAGACGTCGGACGAATGTATGCAACATAGTTCTAGTTCGGTGAAAGTGGTAGGTCGCTTCACGAGTGCTAGCCGAGATCGCTCCTCGGGGGATAGTCCTACTAAGATAGTGTCTACTAACTGTTGTTCACTCCATTTAACTTGTAGCAATAAAGCAGATTCTCTTACCTCAGATATATAATGAGCTAGTCTCTCGTATGTGCCTTGTGCACGAAGTACTAAGTTTCGCTTCAATTCTTCGTAGATACCGGTGGGAATGAAATGTCTTATTAGTGTGGTATGAAGTTCTTCTACCGGGTGATTATACCTTAGGGATTCTAACACTCTATCTTTTAATGGAGGTCTACACTTAGGTAAAATTACTTGCAAAATCTGGTTATCTCTTAGTTGTTGCAGGTCCTTTATTTGTAAGATGTGCTTGATAAAATCAAGCAGCTTTGTAATATTCAGCCCATCAGTGATTTGTATATCAGACAAAATACTTTCTACAGGGTGGGTTATTTTTCCATAGAGCTCGGGAGTTAGATTTATTTGGCTCATCATTCTAGGTTTTTCCGCAGGTTGATTAGTCCGCAAGTGAGAAGGTAATTCGTAGGTACTGGTCATATTTTCTAGTTCATTAGGGAGTAACGTAACGTTTACTGGTTGAATATTTACTTGACTATCAGTTAACCGTTCCTTGAATGGATTTATATTTGATTCCTGCAGAATCTGAATTTTTACAGTACCGTTTGGCTGTTCTTGAGTCGGGGATTGGGTAGGTGAAATATTTAATTTCGTCATAGCTTCTTCAATTTCGTCTAATCTAAACGATTCGGATCGTCGACGTAATTCGCGCATTATCTCAGGTAATTGTTGTAATGCTTCCTCGGCGAATTTTTGTACATCATGAGGGGTATCTTTATCACCTGGCCAGTTCAACAAATTGGTGATACGGCGGGTTAGATGCTCGATTCTTTGGGTGGTGCGTAAAATTACTGCGGGAGATTTTTCATCACGCAGGGTTTGTGCGATCGACGTTAGTTCTGTATACTTATGATAACACGTTTCTTTTTCGCTTTCGAAATCTAAAACACTCAAACGATTTAATAATGAGGGTTTGTCCGGTTTATTTTCACGTAACGTCTTGCGAAGTTCCGCGACAGTTACATCAGAGTAGGGAAGACCACGCAATAATGCTTCATAACTTAATTCGTCTTTCAACAACAAATCGGGGTTAAATTGAGCCATTTTTGATAATAACAACTTTAAATACACGACGTATTACGAACGACAAATCTTATGTCACTTACTTTAATTCGTTTTATCAATGTTTAAAATAGTTAACATTAATTCATTTAAACACATACACATATATCTTATTTCATATTAAGCTTCCATATGCAATCTTATCTTAATTAATCAACATAACTTATCTCACAACAATTAAATTCTCAGTATTGACATATATAATTAATCAAAACAAAACGATAATACCATTTTAGTAGAGAGAAATTTCATATACGGAAAGTTCATTGCTTTAACAATAGCACAAAGAGTCAGCTGTTTTGGGGGTCGTCTAGTTGCATAGGGTGGTAATTCAGGACAATACAAAACAGGAAAGAGCTTGTCTAATATGGTTTTGTTTTCTTATGGGGAGGAGGGGTTATGAATGAGATGTTTACAAAGGGGAGAGTTTACATTCCACAACACGTATTTAACATGAACAGACTGGCTTCTATCAACTTGTTTGGAATGGAATCCTTACCAGCTATGACTTGCTTAATACGGCAAAGTCGCGATACTAATATTATTATAACATAATTAAAATTTTACTCATTTATTTTTGTTTATTTCTGAGTGAATAAATTTATGTTTGACCTAGTTATCGTTAACGAATTATAAAATTACACAACAACAGCAACATAATTATTTCTTGCTTTAAAGTAGTAATGGTGCAATTTTGTGTGTGACACTCTGTACACAATAAATTATTAAAACAACAGCACAATACACAATTTTTTTTACAAAGCAGAGTGGCGCAATTCTGTGCCGTCTCCCTTGTTAAGACAACACAAAAGTCGGGAACTAGTTCAATTCTTTACCAGTAAATTAAACTAGCTGCCGTTGTTAGTAAAAATACTTACCAACAAATTACAAAACAATTATGATATAGGAAATTGACAAGGTTTGCATAAATTTATTCACTCACTAGGTGTTAGCGAAAACATCTCTTTATTGCTATTCAAATATTATGCTTGATTTTAAAGAAAAGTTATTTTAGTAAATTCTGCTTTTACTGCTTCAAAGATCTTAAGTATATTATTCGTTTTATCTCAAAATTTATTCATATAGATGTTAGTTTTAATACCACGGATCCGGGTCTCAACTTTCTCAAAATAATTAATTTATCAAAACTTCAACCATATTATTTGAAGAATAATATTGGTGATACTCTACATTATTATCTTACATTTATCTATACATTGCGGTTACTATTACTTCATTACAAAATTTACAAATCTGATAATTTGTTCTTTACATTGCTAAAGTTCTTTAAAGTTCTTTGTTACTTCTTTTATTAAGGCGAAATTTACAAAAGTTGTGGTTTGATATCACCTGAATTTCATATGAGGATGTTGTTGTATCCTTGGGGCATCTCCTGTCGTCTTCTAAGGGTGGAGTACGTTGTTCCTGTGAATCTACATCGGGTTGATTATTTCTGCTCTCGAAGATCGGTTGTTTACTTGAAGTTCCAATTGTTGTAGTTTCACTTTCCTTGGTCCAGACTTTTGTAGTTCACATTTTTTTATTTTAATTATAGTTCTCACTTTGCAGTACTAAAGTCTAGTAGTTACCTATCTTACACTTACATTTTATATTTTAAAAAGAGATGTGTTGGCTACCTTTTTCTTTCTGTATGTATTCTCACTAACTCTACACACTACATTATTCACAATAAAACCATCTCACGTTGAATCTACGTTTAACGCCATACACTTATGTGTATGTACACAACACCAAAACTCACATCTTGTCATGGCGAAGTTCTACTGGCGAATGCGCGTATAGTTTAGGGGCGAGGGCTCAGTAAGCTGGTGCTATTTACGCACTAAGAAAATAGTTCGTACTTTATATATTATTAATTCATTAATTAGAATGTAAATACTTTATGTTTACTTTATTATGACTTAGGGATTTCTTTATTTATATAGTCGCATTTTCAATCATTAAAATAATAATTATTATTATTCTTTACTTAATACCTTTCTTGGCGTGTTGGTACTGGAAAGTTTCAAGTTGATTCAGGAATCTGGGTATAGGTAAGGGTGTATGATACTCTTACTTATTAAAATTAAAAATTTTAATTTGTGCGATTTTCGATATATTTAAAATCGTCACAGTACGATCACAATTATAGTTTGAGATATCAGGATGGTAAATCTAATTATGCGAATCATTTGTCGGAAAATGATCATAATTTTAATGATAACTTTAAAATTTTACATGTATGGGAAAAAGGTAAAAAACTTGATTTACTTGAAGCCCTCGAAATTAATAAGCGTAAAGATTTAGGTTTGCTTTTGAACAACCAAACTGATTTAAATAGCTCTCCGCTTTTAAATTTGAAATTATATAAGTAAATGTACGTGTCCTTTCTAATTTGTATATAGTTGTGTATATGTTATGTGTATTGTTTATTGTTCTAACTTAAGTCGATTATCGTTTTCATAGCACTGGCTTTATGTGATATTTTATTGTACGTAACTAGTCAGCTCTTACCATCTGAAGAAGGCACTGTGTGCCGAAACAGCTGTCGTGGTTATTATAGTTTTTAAATATATGACGAGTGAAAATCACGAAAACAAGTTTGTAGTTTTCTTTATAAAATTATATATTACATTGGTGATGTTATTTGGGGGGGGGGGATGTTAAAGAATTGTTGAGAAATGATATATTGAATATTGTAAATTATAAATATTAATTGTGTAATGTCAAGCATTAAATTTGAAAATATTAAATTGAATATTAAATTATACTAGTGAATTTCACTTGCGATCGATATGTATATATATATATATATATTTACATCCCGCTATCATTTAGACGTCCTTTCAAAATGCCTCCATTTTGGGATCTCCTTGAAATCGTCGAGTATACTTAATTTTGATAAGAGTATATATAAAAATGTGTGGCTTATACCCTGACTTTCATACTTTGATTTTAGAAGTTATTAAGAAAAAATACACATTTTTTCAAGAATAATTTTTTTCACACTGCCTCCCATTTGGGCTCTTTTCAAAACCCTGTAATTGTACATCCGGATGTATAAATTTTACATTTTTTCGTTAAACTCGCGCTTTGTGCGTATGTTGTTGTTCGGAAAATCGCTAATCTGACTTCCGACAACGTTGCCGGTTTTCACTTGTTGGCGTCATTGAAATGTAAGACTTGCTGTGCAGAAGTAATGTGTGGTGT
The DNA here is from genome assembly GCA_034769895.1 of Magicicada septendecula. Taxonomy (NCBI): domain Eukaryota; kingdom Metazoa; phylum Arthropoda; class Insecta; order Hemiptera; family Cicadidae; genus Magicicada; species Magicicada septendecula. The sequence goes on along the minus strand of CM068374.1, from coordinate 386,048,629 downwards.
CTTCACTCCATGTGACAAGTTTTGTATTTACCCTTTAAAGTCTACTGCTGATTTGTTTTAAAACTCCTGTATTCATAAACAAAACGCCAACAGCAATTCTTCTAAATTTGATTCAACAGGCCTCTGTGTATTTTGCTTCTACTGTAAAATTTAGGTTTTGGCACATAAGCAGTGGCGCAACCAGGGAGGTGTTTTAGGGGTTAGAACCCCCCCCCAATCTGGAAAAAATTTTGTTATCAACATATGTACATACAAACAGTAAGAACGTAATAATTAAACGTAATAATTATAGTATCTTCTTTATATGTTAATTACCATGTTCTTACAAAGTAACATTTTTACCATTACTAAATGATAAACTAAAATTCAGCATAGTTAAGTTTACCAGACGTGAATTTTGTCAACGGCGCATGATATGTAATTGTCTTCGTTCTTTAAAAAAAACACCAGTTTTCATCGAAAGCGTATCGTTTAGTAGCCTATATTGCTATATTTTCCGGTTTTGGAGAGTGAACTTGATCAATCTGGGTGGCCTGTCAACTTCAGTGCAAAGAAAAGTCATACTTCTTGGATTTCGTTGTCCATGACGTGTCCGTTACTTAACTAAATATCACTATAATATTGACGACTCGGAACACAAAGTTTTTTATAAGTAAAAACGTAAAGTTTTACCTTACAGCCTAAACCGGCTTTCACCTATAGAAGGCTTCATCAGAGGCTGTCGTTAGTAGCGCTGCTCGTCATGTTGTTGGCGACGAGAAAGTGTTTCGAAAGATTGAAGCTGTGTGTGTGTGGTGAGATGTGTTCGAATAATGCGTGCGATTTGAATTGTGTCTGTTCGTTTAGGATGTCGTTTTTATTTGTTTTTGTGTGTTTGTATATTTCTAATTGTTCTAGAGTGTCTAGTTTTCGGCCTTTTGTGTGTACGTGTAGTATGTTCATGTTATTGTCGATGTTTTTATATGTGTGGTTTGCTTCAATGAGGTGGTTTGCGAAGGTAGATTCTGAAGTGGTGTGGAGTGCTTTTGTGTGTTCAATGTATCTCTGTTTGAAGCTACGTCCTGTCTGGATTCTACATAGGCCAGACAGGACGTAGCTTCAAACAGAGATACATTGAACACACAAAAGCACTCCACACCACTACAGAATCTACCTTCGCAAACCACCTCATTGAAGCAAACCACACATATAAAAACATCGACAATAACATGAACATACTACACGTACACACAAAAGGCCGAAAACTAGACACTCTAGAACAATTAGAAATATACAAACACACAAAAACAAATAAAAACGACATCCTAAACGAACAGACACAATTCAAATCGCACGCATTATTCGAACACATCTCACCACACACACACAGCTTCAATCTTTCGAAACACTTTCTCGTCGCCAACAACATGACGAGCAGCGCTACTAACGACAGCCTCTGATGAAGCCTTCTATAGGTGAAAGCCGGTTTAGGCTGTAAGGTAAAACTTTACGTTTTTACTTATAAAAAACTTTGTGTTCGGAGTCGTCAATATTATAGTGATATTTAGTAAAAGTCATACATAGTTAGAGTCGGAAAATAATGTATAACGTGTACCAAGTTTATTAAATCGGAAGATAAAGTAATATCAGAAAGAAAGTCATAGGAAAGGGTAGCTCAGGCATGCGGTGTGTCTCTAAGTAGTGTTTTTATAATTATTAAAGAAGCATCCGCGTATACGGCTGACATAAAATCTTTCCGTACTTCCCATAAAAATTGCTCAACAAAAGAAATACAAACTGATTTAGACGATTTTGACAAGTGTACTATTCGATTAATTATTTACGAATATCAATTCATAGAAGGGGAAACACCAACATTCAAAGTAATTTAAACAATTTTAGGAGATGAATTAATTATAATGGTAGTGCATCTAGTCTGAACCACATTATTCGTCAAATACGATTTCGATGAAAACGTGCCAAAAGCAATAGGAAACTTTTAATAGCATAACAAATTATAAAGTTAAAAGAAAATATATAAGAAAATTATGGCAATTCAGAGAATAACGGCAGCCCATAGTATACACACACGAAACTGAATTCAACGTCAGTAAAAAAACGTGGATAGACGCCATTCTCTGAATTGCCGTAATTTTCATATATATTTTCTCTTAACTTTCTAATGTTTTATTCTATTAAAAGTTTCCTATTGCTTTTGGCACGTTTATATCCACTAATGTGGATGAAAATTTCAATTAATAAATAAATCCACCTGCAACATCATTAACAAAAAGACAAACACGATTAACTGGTTAGTGAATTATGGGATTTCTTTAGTCCATTTATCTTAACCTGAGCTCTATTCACTAAAGTAAACCAACGTACAGAAATTTTATAATAACCACTGTTTTGGCAAACCATGGACATTATATTTTACGACTTACACTCTATCATCCTGAGTTACTGATCTTAATCCTAGAACTGATTTAGGCAATCGTAAAGAAGCATGCTAAAAAAAAAACGTGCATTTTGCATCGACAGTGTTAGAAACTTAGCAAAAAGGAATTTGAGTGTATTTCTTTCATAGATTGCAAATCAAGATGTGACCATGTCATGAAAATTGAAAAGATTACGTGAGATCAGACCAAAGAGTGTATAGTGTAAAAGTTCTTTTCAAAATTAATAAATAACGGGATAGTAGCAGTGAAGACGATTTGAGTTATAATAACAGTGAAGGAAACATTAGTGGGATGGAAGAATTGAGCTAAATATTTGTAATTGGTTGTAAGTAATTAAATGCTACATTACTTAAACAGTTTTGGTATAATTTTTTTGTTAATATTGTCTCTCCTATTCTTTATGGAGAATTTACATCTGTTGTTTTTTTTTAAACACGCACAGTCATTTCACATTCGAGCCTGTTGTTGTTGAACAAATTAAGTTACGAGTGTAATGTTGACTATATTCATAGATTTTGTTGTCCATGACGTGTCCGTTGATTAACTAATTATAAATATATCACTACTGACTCGGAATTATTTTTACTAATTTTTTATTGGAAAAAATGTTAAACTTTTACTTTGTAGCGTGAACTAGTTTTCGCTTATTACAAGTTACGTCAGAGACTCATTTTTACCGATATTACTACGTTTTTCCCTGAATCGTAACATGTACACAAACTATTATGTACTCCAAAATATACAATGTTTGTTATGTCTAGGCTCGACTAGGAGATCTGAAGAAAGACTGGAATAGACACAACATTCCAAATCACTGTTTACAAAATAATTGCAATAGGCCTACTAAATGTTAGACATTTTCTAATTCGGTGAAATCTTTGTATGGTAACTCTGTTGTATCTATTGCTTGTTTCGTCTTACAAAACATCCGTATGTACTGTTTAGTAGTGTCGAAATAGAAATCGAAATCAAAACCTCCGTACATAGACTCGTCATTCAGGGAGAAGGCTAATATTTCCAAAAGGCCTTTCTCTTCTCATGTGTATAACATTGTTCCCGCCTTATCCCCACAACAAAGTGCGCAACTGCTTCATGTCTGTTTATTTTAAATATATTATTGTGTTACTATTTCAATAAAGTCGGCATCTACTGATTAAGTAATTTAAATTATTCAATAAGCATATGCAAATTAGTAACCCTATGCTCAACATGATTTTAACTCATGATTCTTACAAACATTGTGTGTATGATTCTTACTCGTGCAGTATGTGTAACAGAGACCTTTGCAGCATTATAGGTGGAACGTACATGAGTGAAATTCTATGAAGCAAAGTTAATTTTTTCCTGTTCTTTTGACATTGGCTCCTTATAAGTTGCGTATTATCGTTTCTCCAGGGAAAAGCCCTGCTTGTAAAGAAATGAATTAGGAAAACCAAAATTGTGCACCTTGTTTCTAAATTTTTAAACCCCCCCGAAAAAAATCCTGGGTGCGCCTCTGCACATAAGTAATAGTAGTATTGTAGTGATACTACATGTGTCCTACATTTCACAAAGGTAAAAAAAACGTGTTTTTACTGATTCTACGTATATGACAGGTACACGTTTATAAATTAGGAGTAGAAACAAAAAACTCCGATTATAATTTTTAATTTAGGTATCGTTTTGCAGTCTTTTTTGCAAAGAAAATCTGTAATTTTTAAAAATTAATTCCCAAAACAATCTAACCTTTCTCCTTTCTGTAATGAAAGCATTAAATACAGTCTTGCAAAGCCGATCTACAAATTTGCAGATTTAGCAAGTTTTTGAACAGATGTTTCACTTCAAATCTAGTTAAGGCCTGTAGATATAAATCCTAAAAAATGGTTTTCGCATATTTAACTACGTAATATTTGCATTTATGAAAAAAAAAGCTGTTTAATGAATTTCTTGTTTCCTCGCCACTTTTGGGCCTATAGTATACACAGAAACGCAGAAAAGCTTGATTTTTCAAGTTTTTTATGAAAACTAGAATACAAGTAGGGACTCTCTATATAGGCCTACTGTTATCCAACATCAATTTTAATTTTCTATTAGAAAAAAAAACAAGATGGTTAAAATAAATTACATCAGAAGGTTCCATCAGGAGTCAATAGAAGTCGCGTAATCGGGTTTAGTAATCATCTAAACACCCTAATAACACTCGGAGTTATTGTATCACCTTCGAGTTCTTTTATGCTAAAAAATATATCACTTGTAATTTACTAATGGCAATTTTGTATCAAAAATACGTGTTGGAAATGTAAAATAAAAAAGTTATTAAACAATGTTTGATTGCTACATGTTTATGCCTAATAGGTAAGTTCTAAGCATGATTTGAATACTGACTCACACAGTAACTCTGATGATGATTATTATTATTGTATACACCGATTCCTCATATTAAATAATAGTAAACACCGATGACGTCCTCTGTTTAGTAAGTTGCATGCAAAACGTTCTTGGGTACTCAAGGTCCGTGCAAAATTAAATTTTGTAGGGCTAAATAAAACTGAGTTCAAGAACATTCTTCATTGTTACGTAGTTTTAATTAGCTATTAATAAACGTTGTCGTAATAGTACGACCAAAGTTGAAACTGTTTTCCATGTCAACATATGATAGAAGAATATTAAGAAAAGGATTTTCCACCAGCATAGCTTAAAAAGAGTAAAAAAATATAAAGTGTTGGTAATAAACTATATCTTATATACCCTACAATAAGAGTGCGAGATCTATGCTTCTCACAATGTAAATCATACAGTTGTTTTAATGACCTTGACGAGATAGCCCAAAAGAAAACACGTTGCGTTGTGTGATAACTGACTGGCATTTCAGGAATTGCGGTTTTGTACAATTACCTACGTGACACTGGTCAAATTCGAGAATGGAAACTGCATTTATAAAACAGGGATGCACGAGATAAAATTACGGGAATAAATACGCTACCGTTAGTTACATCATTAGAAAAAAAGAACGATATATTGAAAGTGGTGTCAGCTTATACTCATGTTCGCGGTTTCAATAATTTTTTAGATCTTGTGGTCTTAAAAATTATCAAGTAACTAAAAAATAAAGTAGCTAACACAATAGTTATAATAATGTAGTACATAATTAAATAATTAAAATAATGGATTAATTAATTAGTTAATACTGTTGAATTTAAATAAGTATTTATTACAAAAATATAAAATAATACGATAAAAATGACTTTTCTTTTACAACGAAGCTTGACAAAAGATAAGGATCTTAAAAAACTTACTAAACAAGCAGGCGCGGATCCAGGGGGGAGCGAAGGGGCGGCCCCCCCCCCAAACGCCTCAATTTTAATATTATAATCAAAGACATTTTTATACTTTTCTGCGTAAAAAATCACAAAAAAGTTGTAATAAGTTGTAATTTTTTAATAAGTCTTGTAAGGCGTGTTGAAAATTAAAATATACGTTCAAAAGTTATTTCTTTATATGATAAAATGGATTTTGACGTCTTTTCATTATTTTCAAAAAGCTCCGTTACAGCCGAAAAAGACAGAATTTCTGTTCACTAACTATTGTACTATATTTAAGGAGAAAATTATAGTGATAGCATAACTAGCATAAAGTAATTTGAAATTCAATTTTTATGTACAACACAGTAATTTATAATGACATAGATTATTGCAAATCAATACCATAATTTTTTCTATTATTATATGCTCGTACCGTTCAGGTAGTTCGGTTTGAATTCGCGCGTTTGCATGTCGAAATTATAACATATGCGATTCGCTATCCAACGGTCTCAGCTTCAGTCATACAGTTCACATTTACATTTGTTAAATTTAGACTGCGATACTGAGTATATGTTAGAAAAAACAATCATAACATCATCAAATCTTCATTATCACATTTGGATGTAAAATGTCTTAATAGTTTTTTTTTTTTTTTTTTTTTTTTTTTTTTTTTTTTTTATTTTTTTTTTTAAGACGTGGTATTAAATTTTCTTCAAATCAAATACAGAGATATTTATTTTTTGGACAAAGACGTTTATTCTTTAACTTACTCACTAAAGTGACAAAACTGGAACGTATGATAAACGATATGTATATTTCAACCAATTAAATTCTTATGAAATTCCTGAAATTCCCTTTCTCGCACGAAAAAAGGGATTCTTTTGTAAATACTGTCCATTTTTTTGTCAGTTCTGCTGAGGGTGGACGCCATGGAAGTACTCGATTCCAGAAATTAGTTCCAGAACCAATAACCAACTTTGCTACAGTATTGGACAAAGGTGGAGACTTTGAAAAGCGTGCACAAAACAAATATCACCAGGAAGCTGTGATAAAAGGAAAATATTTCTTAAAAATTTACAAAAATCCTGAGCTATCTGCTACTAATAAATTACATACTGGACGTCAAAAAATCATGAAAGAAAATCGTTCTCGATTAGTGCCTATAAATAAAAAGCATTATTTTCCTGGGTCGCCAGAACATTCAATTTTGAGGACCGAGACGATGGCAAACTGACAACTGGTGAATCTGATTCAGTCATAAATACTGGCAATTTCCGAGCTTTATTGAAGTTTCGGATTGATAGCGGCAATTAGGTTTGAAAAAATATCTCGAAGAGTCAACATCTCGTGCAACATGTATAAGCAAGACAACTCAAAATGACTTGACTGATGGTTGTGGATGAGACATTTTACCTAAGAGAATCCAAGTTGCTCAAATTTTTAGTGTAATGTTTGGTGAAACGACAGATCTTTCAAACAAATCGCAATTATCACTAATCATTAGGTATACTGACGATAAAAATTTACGTATCATTCATTCAATTTATTGATTCTGGCGCCAAAATGAATGAGGATAATGAAAATAATGGTGAACCGAAGTTGACTGGAGTAGCTATTGGAAACATTGTATAAATGCTCTAAAAAAATGTAATTTAAATCTAAGCAACTGCGTTGCCATAACAACTGACGGTTGTAGTACTATGGTATCTGAAGTACGTAGAGCCGTTAAAACAGTTATGGAAGAAGCCCCTAATGTTGTTTTTCCCCTCCCTTGTTACAGCCATTGCCTCAATTTAAGTATTTTTCGAACATCCCAAGTACAGGCTATTAAAAATGCTGTTTCGGCAATGCAAGAGACAATATATTTTTTAAAAGGTTCATCCAAGAGAGAAGATGTTCTAAAACGAACATTAGGCCATAACTTTTCGGGGCTTCGCGAGACCCGCTGGATAGGAATGCATGATGGAGTACTCCAGTTTCGATCCGGTCTTCTAAAAATTATATCAGTTTTAGACTCAATAACTGAATGGAAAGATTCTGCAACAGCTGTTAAAGCTCGAGGGTTAAGAATAGTATAATGTGATGGCCAAACACTTGTTGCAATTGTATGTCTCTCGGATTTACTTACTTGCACGTTCCAATTGAGGCAATTTTTTCAAGGAACTCAAGTCGACTCAAAAGTTGCTCAGGATTACTTAAGCGATACTGTAAAATTTTACAAAGACGCCGTAACAACTGTGAAGCTGTTTTTAAAACTATATATGAGGAAGTATATGTGGTATTGCTGAAGAATTGGATGTGGAAATAAGGATACCCAGAAAAGCTTCCAGACAACTGTTCGAGAAAATCATCCTACAAACGATATAGTTACATACCGGTACTATAAGCAGACGATATATATAACTTATATATGTATATAGGCCTACAGGCATTCGATAATTTGATTCTGGATTTAAAAGATCGTTTTCCTAAAGAAACATTACATTTCTATAATACACATATTTTCTTCTCAACGACCAAACCAGATAATTTCGATGGAATTATACATAACTTGGTAACAAAGTATTAGTCATTCTTCAACGAAACTGTAGATGTGTTTAAAAGAAAACTAAAAGCTGAATTGGAGTTCTGGAAGTTGCATATGGATAGAGAAGAAAACGTTGGTCCACACAGTCCATTAGATGTCATATCAAAATGTAATAAACAGATGTACCCTTGTATACATTTTTCTATTAAGCTTTTGCTAATGTTACCAGTATCGATAGCCATGGGCGGCATTCGGGGGGGGGGCAAGAGGAGGCACTTGCCCCCCCCAATACTATCAAATAAATTACAAATCAGTGAACAGTAGCTTTGTACAGTATTTGACACGGCATTGGAAGGCTTTTCAAATCTAGTTTTCTTGCGTAGTTTAACTTATTCAAGCTATGCTATATGTAATGTAAAGTTAGCCACTTGGTAAACTAAAGAACTTCCCCAGGAATTATCACATCCAATGCCGGATTAACCATCTTGGGGGCCCTTAGGCAGCAGAATAACCGAGGCTCACTCCAGATTATTTAATTTTTTCATATTTGTGTGTGTGCATGTGTTTACACACGTTTGTGCGTGTCTGTGTTTTTGTGTATATATGTGTCTTGAAGGGCTAGCAAAAAAATATAACCTCCGAGTGGGCAGATAGACAGGCAGAAAGGCGGGCTAGGAGCCTATATTTCTGTCTGTTCGGAGGTTAGCATTCTCGCTAACTCGCCTTTCCGCCCGTTCTGAGGTTAGAATTCTCGCTCACCTCCCCCCCTTTTCCCCCGTTGGGAGGTTAAAATTCTCGCTAGCCCGCTTTTCACTCGTTCGGAGGTTAGAATTCGCTAGCCTATCTTTCTGCCCGTTACAGATTAGAATTGTCTCCAGCGTGTCTTTCTGGGGTAATGCCAATGCCTCCTCCGGAACACCGCCATTGATAATTCCTGCCTTTCTAGTCATTACCTCAATAAAGGTAGAACGCCTTCACCTCGATTTGCTTGGAAAAAAAAAAAAGGTTGCCGTCGTCGATTTTTGCCTCCCCAATCCCGTAGGTGAAATCCTGCCTATAGCAACAGCAGAAAGTGTCTTTCCGTGCTTAAGATTGTTGAAATCGTGGCTACGATCTTCTATGGGCCAAGAAAGGCTCAATGGACTTGCTTTAGTGCATGTTCATTACAGTGAAAGTATAGACATAGTAAATGTAATTGATATGTATGCCGATTTCAGAAACCATTGTTTCCAGTTTACATTGTAATTATAGTATATTGTTAATATCAACATTTTTGTAACGCAAATATATTTTACTATTAAAATAATATCTTTTTATTATTATTATTTTAATTACTATTGTAATCTGCAGAAGTCACTCTTCCTTTTTTTACGCCTCCCCTCCCCCGAATTGACCACTAGCTCTAGTTCGCTCCCCCCAAAAATAAATCCTGGATCCGCGCCTGACAAGAGGGACTGTTAAATACTCTCGCAAAAACTGTCGCAGATCTGTTAAATACGAGGTTGGAACACTTGCTCGGAATGTACATGTCTTATCAACAAGTTGATAAAACATGCCCACGCGAACACACACACGCGCACACACACACACACACACACACACACACACACACACACACACACACACACACACACACAGTAGCGGAAAACTGAGTCAGTGAGAAGGTATATGAACTGAAACAAGATAAGTTCTACTATCTTTAGCCAGTGTTGCCAAAACAAGGATTTCAGATTAGCTGTGGTTTGAAAGGTAAGTATACGCTTCAGAGGGGAAGCGGGAGGAGGGCTAGAAACGGACAAGCGCTACGTGGTGGCCAAACCTCGAACTAATGATGTATATAGTCATTTAATTTTCCATACTTGTGACATCCGTCAAAATTTGATAAAATTGCTAAACAAATCCGTAATAAGAGTCAAATCTTTTTTTTCTCTTGGGTTGGCAATCCCTACATATTAATAAATAAAATGGAGTCTTCAGAACGAAGTTATTGTTACTAACAGCCGGTCAGCCACGATTTTATTAAGGTTTGTAATCTGGAGTCCATATACGGAACTCATATGCACATGGGGTTCACACTGAATGTAACTTTTCAATGTATGGACGCAACTTCAACGTTGGAATGTAAATATATATATATATATATATATATATATATATATATTTGCAATATGAGTTTTGTGATAATAAACATGGTTATATTGCTGGTTAACAGAGAGTTTAATTGCAAGTCCCGTCTTACTGGACCCAGCGCCTTTTTGCTTCTTCTAGGCCTTCTGCCTAGTGTTAAATATCTAGTGGCCCCTCTTTAAAAAAAAAAAAAAAAAAAAAAAAAAAAAAAAAAAAAAAAAAAAATTATAAGGCATAAAAAAAATTAAGGAGGGGTTACAAAACAATTCATTAGTTTTATTTATGAATTCTCGTATAAATTCATATGCATGTATATATGTATGTGTTTAAACTGCATTTCTATCCAACCACCAAATTTTTAAAAATTTTGTGTTTCTCATTATGTATAAAGTTATAATTTTTTTGTATACACTTGAAAATATAAACACACTATTAACGTAGAATACACCAATCAGTAATTAGTTGGGATTATCAAATCAGAACTAGAATAGTGGTTCATTGGATATTCACAAACATTGCAAAAAGAAAGTTTACAATATTTTATATTCATATTATGTAACACAATGTTTGATGAAAATTATTTTTTTATTATTACAATATACTGAAAAAACTTACAAATTTCACCCCTCCCATGGTTTATAAATTAATAATGCAAGGATCAACATATTGCAACACCATAGAATTAGCAGAACTAGTAGTATTTTAAATGAGTATTTAGAAGTGATGGAAGCTGTCAAAAGAATTGCTATTGTTTGCTAACATACACATACAAATTAAATTATTTAAAAATTGACTAAAAATTTATATTTTCTGTTTGGTATTTCTTAAAAAAAGACAAATAATCTCTAGTATTTAAAAGTACAATTATAAATAAAGAAAATTACTATTATTTCAAATAATAATTTTACCTTTTTTGAACAGTAATTACTTATACTGATATGCAGACAGCAAATACTAATTCCAGCCATTCCGAAGTGAAAAGAAAAAAACGAAAGCTTAACACACATGGAAAGACAATCAGTTTATGCTAGTCTTCATTCGATGAAGCTTGACCACAACACATCCGACCACATGTTGAGACGTTAAACACAAAATAGCACAAAGAATCTAGTAATAATACTACAAACTTCATATAAATTTCAAAATGTTACCTAACAAACAATTGTCACAGTGCTATAAGCTTTCGTCCATTCTTCATCGGTTAGGCAGAATATGTTAAGTTTAAAAAAAAATCTACTCACAGTGGATCACAAAGCAATGTTTATAGCATTTAGAAAAAATTTCAGTAGTCTTTAATAATACGTAATAGACCTAAGACAATATCCATTGTTATATTGTTGGTTAGCTATTGATACTACAATCATTATTATCATAAAACATGTTTCTTTTAACACTTATTAAGTTAATAGTGTTTTTTTAATTTTGTTATACGTATTACTTGCCTGCAAATATTAATATCTGCAGGTGATGTGTCTGTTTTCAGAGTTTTAACAAACTCTGTCTTATCACAAATGCCCAGTTTTGACTCTACTACCATCATAAATATAGTAAATTACTTGAAATTTTACAAATTGTATTTTTACTGTCAAAAACCATATCAATTCAGAGGCATGATCAATTTTTATCGGCTCGCATATCATATTTAACCACACCATAACTTGACTGTCAGTAATTATTCAGTTTTTAACACTTCCCTTTTACTTAAAAGACATTTACTTAAAAATTTAATCTCTTTTACTTAAAAATGTTCTCATTCATTTCATATGTATCTCCCTACTTGATTAAAATATCTGTACATATGAAAAAATGGCTATATATGCACATAAATACTTCAAACATATAACATTTTTTCATGAAAGATTTCAGCCAGATAATTCAAAAAATATTAAAGTAAAGGTAAGAATATATATTGCTCAATGGGATATTTTACCAATATAATACTTGAAAACCATAGGGAAAACTAGTAAATTTACCCATTTCATCGACTGGTATTTGGAAACATTAAAAATCTGGTAATACATAGAGTATAAAATACTTTATTATGACATTATAACTTCTCCTGACAAAAAGAATCATTTTCAAGATTGCTACGAGAGAAAACAACTACTTTGAACAATGATCTTTCTTGTCTGATGAAGATGTCATGTTATATAAAATATACCAAACACATTCTACACAATTTTGATAAAATATTTTTGTGTGGAAAAAGTGATAATGGATAGTGTCTTAGTTACATTAAAAGTTAGTCTCCAGAATGATTACTCCTAAATAGTTGTATCTGCAGGTCTGTGAAATTTTTACTCAACATAATTATGTTCCACTGTGGTTTGCCCTCCGATGGTGTAGTACAAAAACTTAGGGCACTGTGTTTTATTAATTTAATTACATTATTAATCACTACCAATTTAACCCTGATGTTTTATATACAATACTAATTGAATAAATACTACCATGTACGGTATCATTACTATTTCTTACTATTATTTTATTACTATAATCCATTGCTAACATTTTATTAATTGTACTATTTTATAATTAAGGTAGATCTTCTTATGTTTTAAACTTTTACAGTATTAAATAATTAATAACTATGATGGTTACTCGTACAAAACCTTGTTTGATGAACATTGTAGGAAATAAAATTTGTTAGTGAATTCTTAAAGAACCAATTATATTACAACAAGAAGACTGAATGCTGAGAAATATGGTATGCTGTAAAACACAATTACAAATATAATTAATAAGGTAAGATAAAGATTTAGCAAGATATGACAGTGAATGCTATGTTCAAGAAACAAACATGGTTGATGGACATAGGACTATCAAACAGGAAAATAATTTAGAGTTACAAATGTAGGTATCTGAAGCTTAGTGGTAAAGGGAACTAGAAAAAAGTAAACAAATAAGAAACTGACAGACACATAAGGCATATAATTTTTGGTCCATATAGAATTACAGACAATAACAAAATGACGGAGCCTCCAGGTGGTCTATTGGGTAAGATGCATGATTCATGTTCATGCGTGGTCGTGGTTCAATTCCCAGTGGAGGGTCTGTATGGCGTGCACTCAGCGTCGTGAGGGAAAACTGAGAATTTAGATGCTGAGATAACAGTGGCAATTCCTGGCTCTGAATACTGCAACTAGTGACTGGTCATGCAACAATCCCACTAAACACAAAAGCCATGCGGTATGCCTTGGTCCTTTATGAGCTATTAAGCAGGGGTTTATTATTATTATTATAACAAAATGAAGAAACCTGGGAAGATTGAGATGAGTTTTGGAAGGAAGATATAGTAAGGGTGTGCAAGAAAGTTGACTGGATTTCACAGCAGGTTCCAGACTGAAAATAGAAAAATTCTTCTTTCCCTTTCAACAATCAGACAATATCACCTGTTCCAACCTGTATGTCATCTTTTTTTCTTCCAGAAGGTCTTTCGCATTCTGGTTCATACAAGAGAATTTGCTTAGACAATCTGTCATTTGTCATTCTTTTATAACTGTGTCTGTCTATCTTTTCCAATTTTCCATTATATTTCTGAAGAATGACAATTGAGGAGATGCTAAAAACAATAACAGAAAGGAGAAGTCCCTTAAAGAATATTAGAAAAGAAAACTAATTGGATTGGTAGCATCTGAGAAAGAAGGGAAAAAGAGTTAATGCGACTGGAGCAGTTGGAGATATGCCAGTGTGGAAGGCACTGATACCTACAATAACAGAATGCATGAAATAATCACAAACACATCTTATAGTATTACTTTTATGCATCAACTTAAACTATATATGACAAACTAACTTCAATATATTAAACTAACCTTGTTTAACATTATTAAATTACTTTATATTAAAATTTATTTTATAATAAAACAGTTACTGCAGAAATAAGACAGAATTTCTGAAGAAAAAACCAAATTTCTCACAAACATTAAAAACGCACCAAAATTCCTGGTAACAGATATTGGTCGAATAGAGAGGGTTCGAAAATTTAAGTATCTAGGATAGATAATTGAAGAATATGGCTTGGAAAAATCTGCTATAGAAGAAAGGATTCATAAGATGGAAAGGGCATATGGTATAACTAAAGATATTTACAATAAAAAGTGGATATCTAAAAATGCGAAAATAAGACATTACAGTACAGCAGTGAATGCGTATATGCAAGTGAATGTCTAGCATTGAATTATAATTTAGACAAACTAGAAATATTGGGAACACGAATTATTAGGAAAGTATTAGGCACACGAAAAACTTCAGAAGGTTGGAAATTAAGAAGTAATGACAAAATATAACAAAGTATAAAAAATATAACAGAAACAATGAGAAAAAGAAGACTATTATTTTTTGGACATTTATATAGAATGGACGACAATAGGTTGACAAAGCAGATCTTCAAATATCTGTGGGGGAAGAAGTCACCATCACGTTGGATTAAAGAAGTACAAAAGGATTTAGAAAAATAATAATATACTTACAGAAGAAGCAATTGAAGAAGTTTTTAGGACAAAAGTGTTAAAAATGGAGGGTGTCCAGGGTAGGAGAGAGAAAAACTCAGATTCAAAGTGGACTGAAGACAGGAAGAAGAGACACAGTGAGAAGATGAAGGAATATTGGAAAAAAGGAAAGAACAAAGAGTAAAGAATTGAAATTGGCATGTAGTCCTTAGATGGCCGATACAAAAAAAAACATTACTGTTGCAGTCACTTATTGAAAACATTAGTTGCTCTGCTACTACAAATGTTCAGATCTTGACAATGTGTTGGTGGATGAAACCGATTTCAAGACACTGCTAACAAAATACCAACATCTGAATGCTAAACAGCAGATAGTGATTGTTCAGTAGTTGCTAATTGTTTAATTGGCTGTGGGTATTATAATATTACATGCAAAGATATAAATGTTACTCACTGCTATACTTCCATTACATAATGCAATCAAAACATTCGATGACGTATTACACATTTCTTTAACTGACAACAGCTCTATTTGGTCTGAATTGAAATCTAATAAAACTCTATTTGGATTCTACTCACTATGTTTCAATTTTAATACAAAGTGTATTTGGACTTTCTTATAAAGGTGAAAAGGGATATATTTGTTTGTTTGTAAATATTTTCCTCGTATACTATTGAAATTTACAATGTTTTCTTTTTAATTACCTGCTTTAATTCTTTCGATTACTTTTCAGTTGGTATTTTTTTACATGCATAAATTTAAACATTTTGATAAATTTAACCTTTTTTTAATTGTTGACAAAAAGTAAAATAAAATTTGGTAATAAAGTACATCAAAGTTGGGTAAATGTATAGAAAAAATGCATACTTTTATAAAAATCAAACAACGATATATGACATCCATTATAATGCAAATCTTCATATGACACAACATTCCAAGCAGTACAGACATATTATAATACTAGTCATGTACATAGATTTTGGTAAAAATAGATACTGCACAGAAATGGATACCTGCACCCAAAGAATTTATGAACCAAAACATTGTCTTCATTGTTTGTACATTTATAGTGAAACAGCAATTAATATTTCATATACTAAATTTGTAAACTTGTACATTTACTTCAAATTTCCACCTCTGGTTTCTGCTTTAAATACTAAGTGTCTCTACTTCTATATATGGCCATCAAAAAATGAATTTATGATAAAACTTAAATTCATATGATAACACAAGCACAATATTAAAAAAAAAAAAATGCTTTATTATATTAAATGTTAATCAAAATTGTTTGATATTCGTATTAAATTTTTTAAATTACTTTCTGACTAATAACTCCTTTCTTTGACAAAACTATTTTCAGTGACACTTAAGAGTACCGTCAACCGGGGCTACTTTGGTCCTTGCAGGGTTACTTTGGTCCAACACGAAAAAGAAGTTATTAATTTTTGTACCGAACAAACAATACAAGATAAATGGGAGTTTTTGGGCTTGAAAAATAGTTTGTACCCTATTTGAGGGTAATTTAATAGTTTGAGGTAAATTTAATTTTTTGTTAGTGGCAACACTGGAGTTTTTGCAAACATTTGTTTACATGTGAAGATTTTTACTCTCCAAACTTTCTCCTGTGAAGCAATCTGGAAAAGAGTTAAAAATAAGGTAAGTGTCAAAATATTACCTTTAGTAACCTGTTACCAATGTGTGAGCATAGTTTGTCCTTAATTTTTTTGTTTTGACAGTAAATTTTTAAGTTTTCATAAACATAACCTAAAAACTAGTTTTTCAGGGCTACTTTGTGCCAGGACCAAAGTAGCCCCAGCTACTTACAAATACCTTTTTTACCACCAAATCTTTTAAAAAATGTTTTTAATTACCGGTACATTTTTTTCAAAGTTACTGTTGTAAAATGTTATTTTAGTTGTTTTTGTTCCAGTTGCTGAGGACATCATGAAGAGAAATTACAAAAGAAAGGCAGGTTCGAGAAACTATGCCGATTACAATGCTGAGACCTTGCAAGCTTGTTTGATGGACATAAGAAGTGGAGTAAGAACACAAAGAGATGCAAGTCAGTATTATAATATACCTAGAAGCACAATAATAAATAAGCTTAAAACAAATGAGGTAAAAAAACATGGCCATCCCACAGTGTTTTCTCAAGAAGAAGAACGTTCATTTGAGGCTCATATCAACAAGTTGGCTGAATTTGGATTTCCAATTACTGATCTTGATTTGAGATACTCCATGAAATGCTTTCTTGACAAACAGGGGCGTACAGTAAATAACTTTAAAAACAATTTCCCAGGACCTGATTGGGCAACATTGTTTAGGAAACGCCACCCAAACTTAACGGTGTGCACAGCAAGCAACATAAAATGAGTAAGAGCTGCTATTGATGAAAAAATAGTCAATGATTATTTTGACAACTTAGAAACTGTCCTCAGTGATGTGCCAGATGAAAATATCTGGAATTATGATGAGACAAATCTACGAGATGACCCAGGGTCAAGTAAGGTTATTTGTAAAAGAGGACTAAAGTATGTAGAACGCATTATGGAGTCTACGAAATCTTGTACCTCACTAATGTTTTGTGGAAATGGAACTGGAGACATGTTACCACCATATGTGGTGTACAAGTCTGAACACTTTTGGTCTACATGGACAGAGGGTGGACCTGCGGGATGTAGGTATAATAGAACAAAAAGTGGTTGGTTTGATATGGGGACGTTCGAAGATTGGTTTATCTCAACCCTGCTTCCTCGATTGAAAAAGCTGCCCGGAATCAAGGTTATGATAGGAGATAATTTAACCTCCCATATCAACCTAGAAGTTTTAAAAGCGTGTGAGGAAAACAATATAAGGTTTGTGTGCCTACCCCCAAACTCTACTCACCTCACCCAGCCATTGGATGTTGCCTACTATGGTCCGATGAAAAGAGAGTGGCGTAAAATATTGACTTTGTGGAAAGAGAAAAACAAGTCAATGACAAACTTGCCCAAGGATCAGTTTCCTAAACTCCTAAAACAGCTGGTTGATTATTTGTATGCAGACAAGAAGAAAAACATGATTTCTGGGTTCAAAAAAACAGGTATCATACCCCTTGACAGAACCAAAGTTCTGGAGTGCTTGCCTCAAAAGGACGTAAGCAGCCCTCTAAAAAAACTGATAGGAGACAGTTTCTTGCAAAACCTTGCAGAAAAAATGCAGGATATGACCAAAAAAGGGTCTAGTAAGAAACGAAAGAAATTGGATGTGCCAGCTGGCAAAAGTGTCTCTACAAAATTGTTTGATGAATCGAGCGCAGATGACATGGACTTGGAAGGAGTACCAACGTCTATGCCTAAGCCGAAAAGAGGGCGCCCACGTAGAAATCGAACACCAGAAACTGAATCTGAACACGCCAGTTCTTACAGTCTCCATGACTGCAGTCGTTCTGATGATGGCTCCAACTTTTATGAAAGTGAATCTGAAGATTTTGGAGAAGACGTTGGTACCAGTGGGCCTAGCAAATAAGATCTACTGGAACCAGAATCTCTAAAAAAGTAATTTAGAAGAAGGTGACTTTGTCATAGTCAAATATCCAGGAAAGTACTATCCTGGTTTGATAACAAAACTGCCCAGTGGAGAAGAGTCAGGCCCTACAATAGACTGCATGATCAAGACCAAAAAGTCCTGGAAATGGCCCGATAAAAAGGATCTTCTTGTTTACGAATGGGCTGACATCAAGAAAAAAATCAACCCTCCCAAGCTAATGAAATGAGGACACTTCAATGTTGCTGAGATGGCTGATTATGAGTTAGAATGAAAAGTTTAGCATTGACAAAAGTGATAAGAACAAAGGACAAGTTTTGAGACATTGTTTCTCATGTTTTTCATATCTAGAATTGGTTTATTGTGTTTCAATATGATAATAAAAACATTTTTTTGCTAATTTGCAGTGTCAATTTATTAGCAGATCCTTATGCAAGGGGGTTACAATAGTCCAATATATGAAATCTATTCAATTTGTATGAAATCAACTGAATGGACCAAAGAAGCCCCAAACAGGGGCTACTTTGGTCCAAAACTTTAAAAATAGTAAAAAATTAAAAAAAAGGAAAACTTTTTTTTAAAACAATACAGTTTACTTTTCTATACCATGTTAATTGGTTAAAACTCAATTTGGACGTTGAAAATCCATATATTATATTTTTTAATAACGGAAATGTTAGTGAAAACATGAAAAAGTGGCCCAAAGTAGCCCCGGTTGATGGTAGTTATTATAACTTCCGTTGTCAAAATCAGACTGAAGCAAAAGTTAAAAAATAAATAACATGTAGAAGTTATTATTCAAAGCAATAGAACTACCTGTACAAATTTTTCTAACGTTCTAAAGTTCCAAAATAAAACATAAATATAACATATCGTAGACAACGTAACACAAAAGAACTTGAATGATATATTAAAGAAAAATGTATCCCTTCTCTGTTTCATTAACACCACTTACCTTCGAATCCTGAACATGATTTACAATATTGGGGGATGTTTTAATATTCTTTGTGTTGTCCTGAAAAAAAAAACATGGTTATTCAAGTATTTAAGTATCGCTTATTAATTATTAGACTCTATAAATATTAATAATAATAATAATCATCATCATCATTACATAAAATAGAGTACTAATAGAAAAAGTTAATACATGAAACAAAACTCATGGCATTTCACAGGAAAGACTTGGTGACAAAAATGATTATCTCTTTAAAAATCTAACTAAACCCTAATATCAGTTACTGCTCTGTACATATTACATAAGTTTTTCCTGTAATGTTACATGTAGAATACATTCCTGTAGGTCATTACGTTCAAATACAGTTTATTGGAATAAAGTTCTGTTTATTTTTCAACATATTCTCTATTTAGTTCAGTAAATGTCTGATATTAAAAAAGTTGTTTAATACCTTCAGAGAATAGCTTTATACAATTCTCCCTTTTAAAAAAAATCAATAACGGTGTTGATAATTTCAGAATTCAATGCAAATATCTTTTCAGCAGCCATATTTACAAGTTTTAAAAACATAAATAATACTTGGATTTTGTTGTCCATGATGTGTCCATTACTTAACTAAATATAATTAATTCACTACCGACTCGGAACACAAAGTTTTTTATGGGTAAAAACGTAAAAGTTTTACCTTAGAAAACTGGTTCAGGCTCAAAGGTAAAACTTTTACGTTTTTATCCATAAAAAACTTTGTGTTTAAAGTTGGTAATGAATTAATTATATTTATAAAAATTGCATAGATAAAAAGGAGAACCTGCCTGATGTATATTTGTAAAGTAATGGTAATTGAAATTTTAACTAAAGGTTTCTGAGCTGTACACAACCATGCTCAAAAAGCACTTTTTTCGTTGCTAAAGGGTGTTTATTTTTTATGTTCCCTTCACACAACCCAACACTGCCACATAATATTCTCCTACTATTGTTCTACATTATTCCAAATAAAAAATGAATATTATGCCACCTCTCAAACACCCTAACCCCCTCATATGATTATGTTATGTTACGTTATGTTTGAACTTCTCAAAGAGTAGTTGCTAGCTTTACATTCTCTCTCTCTATCTCTCTGGATTTATTTTTTTGGAGTGGAAGATATAGGCTTCTTGCCTACTCAACAAGATGAGCACTGTTTGTGACAACAAGATAACTTCCACCTGACTTGGTCTGCCTAGTTGTTGTCTTGTTTTGGTTGCTGACAGTGGATGCAAAAGATTATCACTTTTCCACTTTCCTGAGGGGCACATCTCCTTGAGAGGGCACTGTCTATGGCACCCATTTTGCAGGCAATTTTTACAAATGCATATTTTTATATAAAATTTTAATATTTCACAAACCCTTACTTTACATTAAGTAAATACTATTTGTTGAACTTTTTAATCACTTATATGGATATCTACTGAGTTATTAAAAAAAAAATGCTTTTATCACAAACAAAAATGCAGATTCACAAACAATAACAAAGTATAAAACTAAATAAAATAGAAAAGATGAAATGAACACTAGAGAGAAAGGGTTTCATTCACAGGCATTGGCATAGAGGGGTGTGTGGGGAGGGGGTATTGATAGCCATGAAATTTTTCACTCAGCTAAAAGGGCATAATATCGATTCCTTTTATAAATCTAGCCATAAACAGAATTTTATTCAGGAACAGATATTCACAGTTCAACATAACCTTCCTGACATGTACTTTAGTTAAATTTGTCTTACAATGGGTACTATAATGTGACACGGACCATTGCATCACTTTCTGCTTTCCTTAGCATTATTGTACTGTTTTTATGGCCTTTAGTGTTCACTAATGTGTTCTGTCTATGGTAAACTCTGTATTATATGCTTTCAAACAACAAACAGATATAACCATTAAAGAATGAATGCAATTAATTTTAACTGTATGTTGTATGTGTTGTGGGAGTTTCTTTGTGCCAAAGTCACTCTTCGTTTAGTTTAACTAAATCTTTGCTATAAACTTATTTGAGATAAAAAGAAAACCATGTTTGGAAATAACTTGTCAGTGTTTTCTGAATATTACTACATGAATCTTAATACATGAATACATGAAGTATATTAACACTTCCGTTATGGCTGTGTAAGACATCCCGGTTCAGGAAAACATTTTCTACACAGCTAAAATATCATAATATTGTGTCATAATTTTTTGTCCTCTAAAGTATATACAAATATTTATAATAAGCAACATCAATTCTATTCACCCATGGAAATGTTGTTACAAGGTGGGTAAGATAATATTTACCTCCTCCACTTATTGTTCAAGCTCTTCCACCAAAATGAAATTCTGCATTCACACTTGCAGGGGTCCCCACAGGGGGAGATCATAGCGCAAGTTGCGCATTGAGAAGTTTTGGGGGGGGGGGATTTTTTCAAGAATAACATTTTAAATCCAACATTGGTGGAAATTTTTACTGTGTTTGTGCAACAAACTAAGCTATTAGTAAAAAACTAAAGCAATTGCATATCTTTATGATTGTTTTAACGAACTGGGAGCATAAATATCTCTACCAGTACAACTATTAGTAAATTTTGTTTTGGAATTTGGAAAACTGACCCTGGCAGCCTGCAGCAACATCCTGTCAATGAGTCCGAGGGTACGTGAATAATAAATTGTAAAAATGTGTGCATGTGCTAAGCTTGTAGACCGGTGGCAGTGGGGGGACTTTTCAATTGGGGGGAGTGCTGAGACTTTTGGGGGGGATTTGCGCATTGGGCCTTGGGGGGGATGGGCACCCCTGCACACATGTATCATGAACACCCAACAGAACTAATCCGTACAACACAGTAAGAAGAGAATAAATGTTTTATAGCATCTTGCTGGTCAAAAAAGTATTTTCTATACTCACCGCCACAGTCTGTAAGTCACGAGCAATGTGATTGTGACGTTGACCACGTGCATGTTGCATCTGCAAATCATTCAATATATGTAACTATAAGTGTAACACACACACACACACACACACACACACACACACACACACACACACACACACACACACACACACACACACACACACACACACACACACACACACACACTAGCCATTTTTCACTAAAACAGTAAAAGCTCTAATCTGTACTAGTTGATCATAACTACTGTTTATTGTTCCTTATTTTAAGCGTACTTCAAAATTATGTTATCAGGCCAGAGAGGCAATGGTTTAAAAGTTTCAGAAAGACCAGTCACTGGAGTAAGGCACTATTACATATCAACATATGACCACAGATACGCGCGCGCCCCCGCGGATGCACAGAGTCTAGTTAGCTGTAGAGATATCCTCCACCATATACTTTCTCTGTTTCTTATGAATACTTCCCAATTCTTCTGGTCCCTTGTTCATTCATTAGCTAAGTTCTAATTTCCTGATTACCTCCACATTCTCTAGAGCAGTTTGGGCTCCACTGTCCCTTGTTCTCTTTAGCCTGCCTCTTCTACACTTCTCTGAAGATCTACACAAGATGTTCTCTGTCCACCTAGAATGTACTCAGGTGTTCCTACTTGCCTATTACCTTCCAGTCACATAAGGGCCTTAACTGTAATCAGTTTTTCATCCAGCACTTTTTTTAATGATCTAACTTGTCTAATAAACTGTCTAAGTACTTCATTACAATTTCTTGCAGCCTCTCTCACTAACTTCCTATTAAGATTCAGTTCTCTCATATTCCATTTAACAATACAAGTTGATCGATTAGTAAACTGAAATCTTTTGATTCTTGTAATTGTTCCATTATGATCTATGATTTTTTTATTGCATACATAAAAATACTAAATGATATAAAATTATTACAGCAAACTTATATAAATACTGCTAGCTAAAATTGAGCTGCTCGGGGGAACATAATGGTAAGCGCCACTGCCATCAAACAAGCAATATTTGACCTTCCCACTTGTTTGGTGTAATAGAGTGGTATGTGATAGGTATTATTTTCTAACTTACTCACTAGGTGGCAGGACAAGGCAATATGGTAACAGCCATCTGCTACTGGAAGCAGAAACACAATGGTAAGAGACAGTTAAGATGGCTGCCATCAGCAACAACATGTGTGAATCTCAAGTAAAAATGAGAAAGATAAGCAAGGAAACGGAAGGTGGAGATGATTTTAGTGATTTTGATGACAGTGATGTTGACCCAGACTACATTCCGAGTGATTTATCTGATTCTGAGGTATGTTAAATTGCATTTTTTTACTTATATTTACATTTCAGTAACACAATGGTAAGATCATTAACATACCATTATGTTTCTGAAATCAAGATTATTTCATGATTACATGAAACAATACTTGTGTTCTCGAATTTGAGTCTCATAATAATATTATTATAATATATTTCAATTACATTTCACTATTATTTAAAACAAAAAAAAACATTATTCTCCCATCCCCAAGAAAATACTAAAATTAAGTTAGGCAACATACCATTGTGTTCCTGAAATGACCTGTCTTAGTTGATTAAATAGGAAATAACTCAGGTTTTACATAGTTTTTGTAATTACATATTATTATATTATATATTGTAATTATGATATGGTCATTGTAGAGATGTAGGCCTATAATACATCATATAGGCCTAATAAATTGCACTATATTTTACATTTGACACATCCAATATTAAAGAATAATCATCATTCTGATAGAGGTTACTTTTGTTATTATCAGGAAAACAATGATGGTGCAGGAACCAGTAACTTACCTCCATCAGTACAGCTTGCTACAAATGCAGATACTGATACCAAGGAGACAATAAAGAGGGCTTCTCGAAAAAGGAAAAGGAATTTTTCCAAGCGCAAAGAGAAACAAATTAAAAGAAATACGGGAGAAGAGTATGTTTCTCGTACAGGAAATACTGTCCACAAAAAACACGTGGGACCAGACTGCCAATGTGTTCTCAGATCTTTTGAAAAAGTAGGTGAAGACAACGTGAAACAAACTTTTGAAATGTTTTGGGAAATAGGCAACTTCAGCACACAAAATGCCTATTTATTTGGTGCTATGAAAGTTAGTACTGTTGCTCGATGTCGGAAGACAACTTCTGAAACTTCAAGAAGAAATTTTTCTGTTCTTTATTACATTAAATCTAATGGAGCAGATGTGAGAGTGTGCAAGAAAGCCTTTCTTGCCATTCATGGTTTACAAAACAACCGTAGCAGGGTAGAAAGTATCCAGAAAAAGATCACCTCTGGAGATCACTCCACCCATAGACAAACGGGGTAAGCACTTTGTCCGTCCACATGCATATTCGGAAGATAAAATCAAGGAAGTAAAAGAGCACATTGGTAAAATACCAAAATATGAGAGTCATTACCAATGCTCTAATAACAATGGTAAACTTTATCTAGGTTGTGATACAACAATAACAGCCTGTTATGAACACTATAAGGATGTCTTCTGCAAGGAGATGTCTTATGATCCTGTTTCTAGTGACAAGTATCGGCGAATTTTTACTGAAGACTATAATATAGGAGTGAAATCACCCAAGACTGACACATGCAAAACATGTGACATGTTTAAAGTGAAAATTGACGGAACTGAAGATCAGCAAGTAAAAAAAAGGCTTGAACATGAGCGTGAACTACATCAGCGAAAAGCAGAAGCAGGGCAAGCAGATATTAGCATCCAAACAAAACGTGCAGAGGCAGACAGCGATTATCATGTAATAACTTTTGATTTACAACAGACACTTCCTGTGCCAAAATTAACATGCGGACCTGCATTTTACAAAAGGAAGGTATGGGTGTACAATTTTAATGTACATGATTGTGGAAAGAACAAGGGCCATTGTTTTTTGTGGAATGAGACCATCGCAGCAAGAGGCTCGGAGGAAATTACCAGCTGTCTTTTGCATTACTTTGAGAAAAATGATATTAGGGGAACACACTTGTTGCGATTTCGGACAACTGTTGTGGTCAGAATAAAAACTGGAACATGGTGTTATTTTGGCAACGTTTAATATTAATGGCCAGATTTAAAGTTGTTGAGCACCATTTCCTAGTCAGCAGCCATACAATGTTGCCTTCTGATAGAGATTTTGCCACAATTGAAAATTACACTCGTCAACAGGTACCAGAAGTCTTCAGTCCAGGACAGTGGGCTGATGTAATAAAAAAAATGTGGTAAAAAAATCCATTTCATATATATGAAATGTCAAGACATGATTTTTACAAAATCAGTAATCTAAAAGAATCATTTGTTCTTCGGAACAAGACAATTGCAGGACAAGCAGTCAATTTAAGGGATGTGCGTCATTTGAAAATAGAAGCTGACAACCCTACATCAGTATTCGTTTCACGGAATTTCTGCAACGATGTGTGGGAGGAGATCAGCCTGAGGAAGCGTGGGAGACCTAGTAGTCTTTAGGAACTTCAACTGAAATATCATGAATCTCGGCCTGTAGATAAGAACACAGTTAGTGATGTTTTATCCCTCCTGCAGTTTATTCCGCCTATACACCACACGTTTTTCATCTCCCTTAAGCCTACATGTTTGAACAATACACAATCTGACAATCAGGACTGTTAACTGTACTTGAAAGGGTTAGAAATTTTACATAATGTCATTTATAATGGTACTAAGTGTTCAGTCAAATATTAGTTATGAGTAACATAATGGTATCTCTATGTCAATAATCAATAATTTTATTATTATTCCAGTGAGGTTCTTTATTTGTGACTTCTTTTGTATCAATATCACTGCACTATGGTGTTCAAATGTATTGAGTACAAAATTAAGGTGAAAATAAAATTATTCAGATTTGTAGCCTAATGAGAAATTTATTTGTTCTCCATTTCAAAACTTACCTTTTGGCACTTGCCATTCTGTTCCCCCGAGCAGCTCAATTATACACAAAAAAAAAACTGATGAAAGAAATAATTAGCCAAAATTTATTTCTTCAATCAGGTATGCACATTTTTATATAATATTCCACTTCTTGAATACGTTGCTTCAAACTCCTATATCGTGTTGTCTGTCAGTTGGTAGATTTTCAATTGTTGATAATTGTCTGGACAACATAGGCTGGCAAGTTATTGGTCTCACAGCTTATCTAACTGTTGTGAGTTTAGTTCAAGGTAATGATATCAATCCAACTTACCATGAGGGATGAACAGTATGGTAATCTAACCAGCTAGTTGAACAAAGCTGGTACCACATGTAACAAACACAGTGCAGGTGGTAGATAATATCAGAGGTATGTGTAGGCATGATCACCAGGCTTGCCATGGCACTATGAGTACAAAAAAAAAACGCTTCTCATCTTAATAACCATTTTCCTGGAACTGACATCTTGCTCCTGACTTTCCAACAGAGAGAAATTCTATTATCCACCACTGAGAGGCTCATTGCATCCTAGATGAGTGGCAATTGGTAAGATGTAATTATAATAGCTTATCTTAATATAAGAACCATTATGTTTACCATTCCTACAAGCAGTGGCGTGGCATGGGGGTATATAACAGCTGTTGCCGGTTGCTGTTCGGCCTAACATGTAGGCAACAAATTAATTATTTGTATCTTACCTTAGAGTTGTATTTTTAGTATACTTGTACTGCAGCTCGATTTGACAATTTCTCTAGAAAGAAGTTTATAAAATAGTCATAAAAAATGACCGTTTTGCAGAAGCACTTGCAATAAGAATTGTAAGTAACAAAGCGCACAGTTTTGTAATTTCCTATAATGCTTTAGTAAGTCTACTGCCATGCAATTATAGATTTACATCATATATCGACTTGTCTCTAAATTGTCGGAAACATGTTTATACAAAAGACTATACTCCAAATGAGCCATATTAAAGATACTGCCTTATTTTTTTTTAGTAACACTTGAAATGCTTTGTTTGGAAATTGTTTTTAAAAAATCGCTGTTTTTTTTTGCAATCTTGCAATCTAGTACTACTGCAGGAGATTCTAGTTTATCAACATCTGAAAATTTAACAGTAATTTGGCCTTTCAGAATGTTAATTATTTCAAAGAAAAGTTATCTAAAGGAAACTTTGTCATCAGCAAAAATATTAATTTCATTTACTCAAGTCCTTTTTGTGTATGATGTTTATTTAAAGTTTCAATCTTGTGCCAAACTTCATCAAAACTATCACACAAAGATAATGAATACCTTAAACATTTACAGGTTTTCTTGTTACACTCCCTGCATCTATTATATTTTCCTATGAAGTATTGAGCAAAACATCAGACTTCGGAAATATAGGAGAAAGCTTTTCAAGTAAAAATTTAAAAGCAAATGTTGCAAGTTTCTGATAATAACCAACTTCACAAGCTAGTGTTTCAGCATTCCACTCCTCACTGTCAACTACGGACAGTCCTAAGATTATCTGTGTCACCAAAACATCACTATTCCACATTTCTGTTGAAAACAAAAACAGCAGAAAAGTTTTAGCAACTTAGTACATCCACATAGTCAAGAATATTCTGTGTATCATGCAGTGTTAAAATGTTTATCATAACTACCAGATTATTTTAATTTTAAACCCTTTATATTAGGAGTAAATCTACCATTATTAATAATATCACACATTTCCATAAATGTATGGAAATCAACAGATTTTTTAGTGTAATATATTTTCCGTAATGCAATTAAATTCACTGGCATAAGAAGAGGATCCTGGTTCAACGGAATCCGGAGACCTTTATACTTGCACAAAATAAATTAGAATACAAATAATCGAATTAAAAATAATAGAGTAACACAGATAAACACATAACTAAATGAACAAAACAGAAGTAGGTCCAAGTAGTAACCAGTGCATGCTGCTGAGCGTTTTGCTGGTTTATACAGCAGCAACACATTCAGTGGATGAACGTGTCTCCTTCCCTAGTATGTACAGTGACAACTACTACAAGGTCAATGATCACTTGCAGTTGAACGTAGTCATCGTTTGATCCGGCAACACAGCATTAAAATATCAGTGCAAACACCCACCGGTATGAAAGCAATACTATGCTTTTCTTTAAGTTTCCTTACTAATATTGTTCACATTTCAAATTAATCAATAACTAAAGTATCCACTCTTTGATATAATTAATTTTCTTTTCTTTCATTTCCTGTACTGTTGCCGCTGGCAACAGTGGTTACATGGACACCACACACTACTGCCTACAAGAATGTTCATTCAAGGTACTATAGATCTCTTATTGGCCGCATTCTGTAAACTTGAAATTTTAAAATTAAATTGTTCTCTACATTGCACAGTAATTGTATTCATATTAAAAAAGAAAAATTGAAGACTTTAAAATTAAAACTCTCTCTCTCTCTCTCTCTCTCTCTCTCTCTCTCTCTCTCTCTCTCTCTCTCTCTCTATTTAAAGAATTCTTAACATTCAATATACAAAAATAGCTAACAAATCCTTGAAATCCATCTTCAGTGTAACATCTCTCTTACTGTGCATACCATTACACCAAAGCATAAATTGTTTGCTACTACTGATGATATCTTCTCATTATTTCATATTCTGACATACTTTCATGTATACTTGTTTCAAAACAAAATTGCTTCAGGGAATCTGTAAATGAATCTAACAAAAACAATCAGTATACTGTTCTTAAGCATCATAAAATTATTTACAGACACAATCATTACTGTAAGTCTGATTTAATATGATGATAGAAACATGAGTTTTTAATTATCAATAGTCCTTACACCAGTAACTGATTCTGTAACTTTTCCAGTTGCCCTATGGTTTAAAACTTGAGTATTATAATTGAAATAACACTGTTGCACACCACTATAGAAAAAAGTTTTCCGCTTAGCGCTGTCAAGCTTCTATTTATCCGTCAATAAAACTTGAAAGTGCTAATTAGAAAAATATTTTTCTGTAGTGGTGTGCAACAGTGTTATTTCTGTTTGTGATTATAACCACTAACACAACTTTATTAGTTATTATAAATTATAAATGGTTGAAAGTACTAGACTTCAAAGTACTAGTAGCTTATTGTTGTAGACAAATGAAGATGAAGGATGTTAAAAAAGAAGAAACATATATTTGTTTATGGGGAACGTAATTGCAGAAACTATCATAATCAATATACAATAAACTATTATCCATTCTGACTTCCACAAAGTAATATAAAACAGTCAGTAAGTACAGAATATTGAGGCAACAGTTAATCGAATGTTCTGTAGTGCCATTACACGTACGCCTCTTCCAAGTCCAAAGATCCTGTCGCCTTTCAGAGTGGGTGGCTGTAAAATAAAAAAATAAAGAAATACATACATATTTACATGATTATATGACTAAAAGAATACTAAATAAAAAAATCTCTGGACATACTTCTGTATAATTTGGGTGCATGAAAACTGGAACACCATGCTCATCATATGCAGTCTCCTAAACACAAGAAGTAAAATTGCTTTGTTTACAGAATATGAAACTATATTTATTTAATTTTATGACTACTTTAAATAAAACTGTCATTACACCAACTGATAACTAAAACATTTTTAACTGTATCAGCAGCACACTGAGGCTAAAAATTTACATCACATTGCCAAACCCACATATTTCCTGTCACATCCAACATTTATTTCAGTTGTCTTGATTATTCATCTCTTCTTTCACAGCACTATGAAAAGATTTATTTCAACTTTGCTTGCCACCTTCTGCTTATCATTTTATACCATTTTTGTTTTGGAATTTGTAACACATCAACGGATGGGTTTATTATTAAACTTATTAATACAGTTACAAACATTTTTATCACTTGTGATTTAGTGTTACTATGGGATTGTATACCTAATATCAGGTAGCCTATGCATTCTGGAAAACTGTGTGTTACATGTCTGTATTGTGGTAAGAACATGCGTTCTTTATTTCAAAATTTTAATGCTCTTTGAAGCAGTAAAAATATCTGAAATGAAACATGTGTCTTTAACATATAAAACAAAATAAAAACAAAATTACAAAATGGTATTTTCATTTTGGCTCCATCTATTTATGCCTTACATTAACATTTCTTTCCATATCTGAATTGTTCTTCCACTACACTAGTAATTTCTAGACAGCACTTAACCTGCCATTTGTTATCCTTTCTAGATCCTCATCTCCAAAAATGTATTTCAATTGCTCTCTACATGTCCATTTAAATGGCTGCATCCCTGAACTGTAGTTTATTATAATCCTTATTATTATATTACACATGTGGTTTTTATTTTCCTTCATGATGTTTCTGTCTCATAGAATACTGTTTAATAGACTATCAGCCCAGACCGTTTCTCATTTTGTCTGAAGTACCCAATGTTATTTCCTGTGAAACATTTGCCCTCAAGTTTATATTCTTTGCACTGCATCTTCCAATATTAAGTCTTGTTTATGTTCTCCATGCCAAACATATTAAGTTTTCCCTATATTATATCTAACTCTTACTATCTACATTGTTACATGAATTTACATATTATCATGTAGTTTAAGTCATCACAATCTGGGGCAATTGGTACCTGATCGTCTGCAAAACACAATGCGTATATGATGGTATCAATTAGGGGTATACTGTCACTAGAGTTTTATATTTATCTTGCCAATATTCCGAACTGTAAAGAGATTTGGAGATTTACAATGCGCTGGTTTTAAGTCATTTGACGTCACAAAAACCTATTATTTTCTTTACTATTTTGATCTTTCTTCTTCTTCACTGTGCAGCAGATACATCTAGCTGCCAGAGGCCTGCTCAACCACTGTTGTACATCCGTATCAGTCCTGAGCAAGGGACATGTTTATCCTAAGCAGCTTCAGATCACTTAAGACACTGACTTGTAGGGTGTCCTCTAGTCTAGGTCACACTTCACTAGAGTGTATTGTATATTTTTTTGAGTGTCCTGCTCTCTTCGATTCTCAGACCATGTTCTAGCCACTTCAATTTATGTACATTAATGAAGGAGGTAATGCTAAGATTATCATATACTGCATATGATTCTATATTTCTCTTTCCTCTTCCGCCATATTGGGCCTATTACTCCTCCTCAGCAATTTTGTTTCGAATCTGTCCTGCAGCTCCATTGCTGACCTATTAAGAGTCTACGTTTCAGCACCGTAAGCCACGACTGGTCTAATTAAGGTCTTATACAACCTGAACTTCTTTGACCGGCTTACTAACCTACTCAGATTTTATTTAACGTGAAGTATGCTCTGTTCCTGGCTTCAATTATTCTCCCTATTTCTTCCTTTTCATCAATGTCTTCACTGACAGTAGAACCAAGGCATTGGAAACTAGAAACTGCCTCAAAACAGTAATCACCAAACATGTACTTATTGTTAAGTGTTGGATATATATGAACTCGAAGAATTGTATTAGAGCACCTTCATTTATTTCTAACTGTAATTAAAGTGTAATTAACGACTTCGTATGGCATCAGTAATTCTGTTTCACTCTACAACACGACAATCTAATATATTGTCATAACAATATAATATGTCATTTTTGCAGAGAGAAGAATAAGATGTTTGGAAATATATTTACATAACTTATGCATTATGAATTTAAAAAATAACAATTGTAGACATACTTACTGGGTCAAAGTTTGGGTTTCTGAAGTGAGGAAATTGGTATGCCCCTTCAGGAACATAATTCTAAAAGTCAATAGGATACAAAAATTATCATCAATTAAGTATGTAATTATTGATAGTTTAAATTTTATTTTAATAATTTTGAATATTTTATTAACAAATACATATTATTGTTTATTAACAGTATTACATTTATGTATTTATAGAACATGTAAATATGAATATAAGTATATTAGAATTATAACACATGTGGCTAATCAACACATGTGGCACATATGTTTACTGATAAGAGTCTTACATTCATAAACACACAAAAATTATGGCTGAATGTTTATATGTGTGATCATTCAGAGACATGCCAGAACAAATCTGTAATGAGAAAAAATTAGTAATGCTGGATAAATAAATACATTCAGCGGTATTAAGATAGAAAATCCAATAGACATATAAGCAAAATATGAAGGGTAATGGTATGTTTGAACTTAAAAAGACTTCATTTTACTCAAACATAACGAGTCTCTAGTTTGGAAACTGAAAGCCAACTTTGGCCAAAAACCCAATACAAGCCTATGAATGGAGCAAAAATGTGTCCAGATGGCAAACAGAACAGAAAGGAAACCAGCAAAGACATTTATAATAGTACTAAAGCATATGGCACGGAACAACCACTATCTATTGTTAGAGACAATGTTATGCTACTAGCATCACAGCACACATACCACATATGGAAAAGATTGAATTGGGCCAAGAAAGTTCCAGAAAAATTTTGAAGTGAATGGAGCAATGTAAGCTATCATAATCTTTTAATTGAACTACAAAAAATTAGGCCCCTAACTTTACTTCAGGCCTTTCTTTTTTCCCTTACAGAAAGAACGATAGAAAACTGTGGATTTGGTATATACAGTAGAAGCCCGATATAGCGCGGTCCGATATACCGCGGATTCGGATATAACGCGGTGAAGAGTATGTCGCCCGTTATTAGCGAAAATTCTTACTTGTAGAGAGTGAGTAAATTATGAATTGTTTATCGTGACTTCCGTAGCCACATTGGAATGCGTTGCATTTATTGTAAACAAAGGCTTGTTGTTGGAAACGGCGTTGTAAACAACAGCCAGAATTGCCAGTTCAAGTGTACCTGTAGACATAAACAATTGCCCCATATTTACAGTCTCTACGTTTCTAAGAATTCATGCCAAGGCAAGCAGCCAACTAAATCCCTTCTCTCCCTCATAGTGTACTCTTATGTTACAGTACTGTATAAGATCATACTCTGATATTATCTTATCAAAGTGTATAGTTTTTGTCATAAATTCGCACAGTGTAGAGTTTTGTGATGTCGCAGAAAAGAAAAGCATATTCTGTGAGTGATAAACTCAAAATAATTGATCGTGTGAAGAACGGAGAGTCAAAGGCAAGTTTATCACGTGAGTGTGGCATCCCAGAAGGAACAATTAGAGGGTGGATGAAGGAAGAAGATAAACTTAAAAGTTTTGTGAACACAGTTGAAAGTGAAGTGGGGTTGCACAGAAAAAAGAATAAAGTAGGTAAGGATAGTGAACTAGATGAGTGTCTGTACAGGTGGTTTTTAATAAAACGAAGTGAAGGTGTGCCACTGTCAGGACCAGTTATTAGAGCTCAAGCTGTGAAATTCCATAGTGATTTACATGGCAACAGTGACTTTAATGCATCTGATGGGTGGTTTTCGCGATGGAAATCTCGTCATGGTATAAGCCAGATAAGCATTGAAGGGGAAGCATGATCATGTGACAGTGAAGCTGCAGCACTTTTTCTTCAGGCATTAAACAAAGTAATGATCAATAACGATTTAAATGACCAAGTGTATAACTGTGATGAAACTGCTCTGTATTTTCGAATGCTTCCTACCAGAACTCTGGATGTGAATAATTCAATAAATAAATCTGGATTAAAAATAAATAAGGATAGAGTTACCCTCCTGTTTGCCACAAATAAATCAGGCAGCCACAAAGTTAAACCTCTCTGTATAGGGAAAAGCCGAAATCCTAGATGCTTTCAACATGTTAACATGACGTCATTACCCATCACATATTGTAATACAAAAAATGCTTGGATGACAAGTGATATTTTCGGTAAATGGTTCCATGAAGAATTTGTTCCATCTGTGAGAAGCCACCTGCGGTCACTCAACCTCGAAGAAAAAGCTGTACTGACCCTTGACCACTGTCCAGCACATCCACCTGCTGATATGCTACAGTCAAGAGATGGGAAAATCGGAGTCATGTTCTTGCCGAAAAACACTACAGCACTGATCCAGCCATTAGATCAAGGCATCATAAAAGCATTTAAAGCGCATTACCGCCGTGAACTTCTGAGTGCTATAGTGAATTCTGATGAGGAAATGGAAATTTACCTTAAGTCAATAAACCTGAAAACAGTTGCGTATTCAATAGGTCTTGCATGGGAAAGTATTAGTACGGCTACGATTCAGAATTGCTGGAAGAAATGTTCCTTTGAACAAAACATCGCCGATGGAAATTGCTCTGTTGCCGGATTCACTAATAGTGATGTACAGTCTGCGAGTAGTGCTCTGCATTACAACTTCACTCTAGATGACTTGAATGACTGGGCAGAAGTTGACAACGGTGAGCCTGTTACAGAATGTATAGGAGATAAAGATATCATCGATGCAGTCCGAAATGCAGATTGCGAAGAAAAAGAAGACTATGATGATGATGGAAATGAAAATGGGGTGGAAGTAAAAGAAGTTATTCCAAATGTTAGTGAAGTGATAATACACATAAACAAAGTAATTTCTTGGATGGAGAGGCAAAGTCAATCTAATAATGTTCATCTGCTGCACCTCGCGTTTATAAAACAATACACGGAAAAGAAACGCTGTGCATTATCCCGTCAAACAACAATTACGGAATTTTTTAAGACCAACAATTAGGCCTACAGTAGGTCGAGTGAGCAATGTATAAATAGTGTATTTTATATTGTATTGGATTAAAATAGATTAAAATATTGGATTAAAATACAGTTTTCTTATTTTTTATTTCTACATTTGGTGACATAATTTATGTACAGTATATACATAGTAGTGCATTATGCTGTAGCCTTTTTCCCGGTCCTCCCTCCCCATCATTTGTCACTGTACAGGTCACCTTCCGATATACCGCGGTTACGCCTATAACGCGGGGGAAAGTATGTCACCCGACAACCGCGCTATATCGGGCTTCTACTGTATTTAGACATGGTCAAACACAAAAATATAGTTTTGCTTTTTTCCCCTTTCATGTCATTTTTTCTGATGAATTCACATTCATAATAGGGAACTATAGTGGTCAAATATACGCTGAACAAAATATGAGTTTCAATCTCATCATATTGCACAGACAGGGAAATGCTCAACTTGATAATAGTCTGGAGTCCCATTTCTTACAAAGGAACTGGAAGACTGTACAGCATACAAGGGAGCTGAATCAGAACCAGTCTAGAACAGTCCCTGAAATCCAAACATAGGTCCTTGGTGGGACACTATGTTTTCATGCAGGATGGGGCACCATGCCATAAAAGCCTGATCACTCACAAATCTCTTACAGAAAATAATATTGATGTCTTTCACTGGTCAGCTAACAGCTAATGTTACAATTATATAGGAACCTTTGGCAACTGTTATGAAAATTTTGAGGTTCAGACCAATCAGCACCAAGACTGACCTCATGGCTGAATTTATACGATATGTCACAGGGTAGAAGACATCAAGAAAAGCTATGATAGTCTGATCAAAAGCATAAGAAACCATGTTAAATTGATTGTCAAGGAAAAAGAATATTATGTTAGATATTAATAATAGTACACAGTATGTCAACAGAAGTATTTTAAATATAATTATTTCACTACGACTTGGTACACAAAACTTTTTATGGGTAAAAACGTGAAAGTTTTACCTTATAACCTGAACCGGTTTTCACTTTTAAAAAGCTTCTTCAGAGGTTGCTGCTGGTAGAGGTCCATGTTGTTGTTGGCGACGAAATCGATTTTTGAAAGATCACTGTTATGTGTGTGGGGTGTGATATGTTCGAATAATGCGTGTGATTTGAATTGCGTCTGTTCGTTTAGGATGTCGTTTTTATTTGTTTTCGTGTGTTTGTATATTTCCAATTGTTCTAGAGTGTCTAGTTTTAGGCCTTTTGTGTGTACGTGTAGAATGTTCATGTTACTGTCGATGTTTTTGTATGTGTGGTTTGCAAAGGTGGAATGTAATTATAATTAGATTAATAACTAATTATATTTAGTTAAGTAATGAACACGTCATGGACAACGAAATCCAAGAAGTATTTTATTGAAAAATATGGATTAGTTTTAAATTATATGTTTAATTCTAATAATCCGCATACTTCTGTATTTATCCCTAATGACGGTTTTCTTTGTATACTTAAAAGTGTTTTTTCTAAAATTAAATTTCAGCTTGTAAATGGTGGGACATAAAAGTAAACTAACTTTTAATAATTACCAAAAATATTTTTCTGTTCTGCTACATATTTCATTTTGTATGATTGTGTCTTGAGTTGTACACCATTACTGAATCACTGATAAGCAATGGTGTTAATGGTGTAATACATGAAACTGAATAATGTAGTGGCAGGGAAAAATAACTTTTTAAATTAGAAGCACTCATTAACAAGAAGTTTAATGTAGAAAATAATTCCTGACAGTCACACAAAAATGTGTTATTGATTACAGTTGATATTCTACAATGAAAGCTTCAATTTTAAATAATGTGTGATCAAAAAGTTGTGCAATCCAGAATTTGAAAATATCCCCTAGAGAGGAAGGCTTGTACCTCTTGATATTGTTTGATTCAGTTTATTGCTCTTTTCCAGACCCTGAAGATAAGTACAATTATATGAATAAAACAAGATGGTGTAACAGCAATTTTACAGCAATCAAAACCACTAACTTTTTGAAAACTTTTTTGGTGGGTGTCTAATTTCAAAAAGAATATGGCGTTCCATATCTTCTGATCTCATATCAATATAGGCTAGTTTTTTTCTGAAGACATTTGAAAAATATTTGTATGCTATAGTCATAACAGTCATATTCCTCATAGAATTCAACAAGTGAAAAAAGAAATAAATAGTTTAACTTGAGAAAACTATGAATGAATACAATATTATGAGATTATGGTAGTGAAGTCTTATC
The DNA here is from genome assembly GCA_034769895.1 of Magicicada septendecula. NCBI lineage: Eukaryota > Metazoa > Arthropoda > Insecta > Hemiptera > Cicadidae > Magicicada > Magicicada septendecula. The sequence goes on along the minus strand of CM068374.1, from coordinate 386,011,571 downwards.
AGGTGGTGGACATTTTCAACAATTAATTACTAAAAATTAATTACTACTACAAGTAATTCTTTAAGAGAAGAATTACAAGTTTTAACTTAAGAGAAAGACTAAAACATTGGTAGAAATAGCACTTTGAAAGTATGCCAGATTCAACACTGGCCAAACAAATCTGGAAATACGAACTATAGGACACAGGTGTGTGAATAGAACCAGGAAGAGATGGCTGGAGGATTTTTGAAGGCAGAGCAGGCAGCACTGACCTAGGCCATGTTGTGAAGATGATGATGAGTTACTATAAAAACTGCTTTACAATTAAATGTACCTATTAACTTGAATGCATTGCTAATTATTAACATTTAATTTATATTATATTGTATACCTTGGGTTGCATAACTTTTTGACCATGGGTAATGGGAGGTATAAGTTAATCACACACTGTAAATTGTGTGACTGTATAAACCCTATGAGTGGGAGATTAAGAACAGATATGTTTAATACATGATCTTCGACCTGCCTTTTGTTCACATTTTTAGGATAAAAAATTTCATTTTTAGAGGTCAAGATTTTGAAACTACATCCAAGTGTACAATTAATTTTCTTGTAAATATTTCTGCACAAATTTCTAACTTTTTACCAAAACAAAAACAAAAATATTTAGCTATGATTATACAGAATTATCAAGATACTTAGCACACCATGCATGTACCATGTGCCCACCAAGACTTATCAATTTTTTTTTAATGTCTATTTCCTTTAAGTTTACTTATATTTAATAACATTACAAAAGATACTTACTCTTTCTTCTGTGTTCAGAACAGGTTCGGATTCATTCAAAGGTGGCCCTATTGACCACTAAAACAAAACAACAACAATAACATATGAAATTACAAAAATAAATTTGAAGTTATTTACTTTGTGGAAGTCAAGGCCAGAATTAAGAGAACACAAATTGAACAACATCCATCATCGCTAATAATATCATACATAAATTGCATAAAGCAAAACAATACATGAATTCAGTCCACACCTTGTAAGATGAGTTTAGTGGACAAATTCTTCTGTAATTATCAGTTTTATTCTTAGACTCTTTAAAAAAAAAAAACACTTAATAAGGACTGAAACATAAAACTACATAGACATTCAGTTTGTACACCATTAATAACATGTTTGGAAATAAGGTGTAGAAGAAACAAGAATGAAATTTTGTAAAATTATGGGAGTCCAGAATTGATACACTGCAGTGAAAGTTATGTGATGATTAACCAGGACAGATCAAGAACCCAAACTACTGAAGTGAGATTTTTAAGTGGAGTCAAATAATGTACATAAAATAACAAATGAAAATATTATGAGTGAACTGTGGGGGTGAGCTCTAAAACGCTGATGACAGACACGAGAAATATAAACTAAAGAGAAATGTAGATAGATAAATAAAGTGGTGGGTGGCATTGAACACAGGAAATAAGTAAGAAAGAAAGATTTCTACTACAAGTAAAAAATTATGTCAAATACTGATTTGGAAACAATAAACAAGTTTTTAAAATATTATTTGTTAAGCACAGCACTGCTCAGGTGTCAAAAAAACCTGGAAAAATGAAAAGGCACTCCATGTATTACTTAGAAATGTAACCAAAAAAGACTGAAATAAATTAAAACAGTGCAACAGGATAGTATTTAGTTTTAAATGGATCAACAAAGAGAAATGATGAAGTTCTGTGGAGACTGAAAGGAATTCCCAGTTTCATAAAGAAATCTTATTAAGCATTGTAACATTTGATTTTTGGGACTTAGCGGTTTGGTTCACACAGCGAGTGAAGGATCAAGGGGGCCAAGGAAATAAATATGGATGTCAGGAACTGCAGAGAAGGCTATAAAAAAAAATTACCTAGATTAAGAATATAGAAATTACATGAAGAGATTGGGAGAGAATTAATTAGTGAATTCTATATATTTGGGTCTCAAAATAATTATAGATTGATTATAGGCTCAAAGTACCTATATGAGTATGCAGTCAAGATGAATCAGGTGCAGAAGAGTGAAAGTACCCATCTTTGTAATCAGATTTGAAGGCAGTTACCACTAAAAAACTTGATAGTACAATTTAAAATTTCATTACACATTTAATACCTAGAAAACATTTTGAAGATATCACAATCCAGATTTCAGCACAAACTCAGAAGCTTATAACTCAAAAATGCAATACTGATTATGTAATTACAATGCATAATTGTCCCACCCAACTTGCAATGCAGGAGACTGCCACAGCTTTCTTCAGATGCTAACTCTCAAATTTTAACAAATTGTTAAAAGAATTTATATCTTGGCTGTTTGGCCATGGTTGATTGCTTTGTTTCATCATTTTCTAAATGTTACGGCCACTCACCAGAGGCCTTCTTCAGTAGAAAAAAGTGTATAGTGTTTGACAAAGGGGTGGAGAGCCAAACATACCCCTACCAATGTAAAAGCAAAACGTTACCAGGGAATCGGGGTTCCCTATACAACATATGAAGTTCTGCACTAGCCAATGAGAAGCACCACTGCGAATTAGCCAATCATATTCCGTTGCATGTACTGCTTTAATTATATTTATTGATTGGAACTGGTTGATTGTACTGGTTTATTTAACCCTTGTTTGTAAACATAAATAAATAAGTGTACTGCTTATATTTATTTTTTTATATGCATTGTTTACAATTGAAAACTAAATATGATTTTCTCAAATTTGTATACTTCCAAAGTCGCAAAGTTGACTTACTGTTGTCTTATAAATGCAGCAATTTGACACTACAGACAGAGAGAGAGAGAGAGAGAGATTTGTGGTGACGCACATTTTACAAACAAATCTGAACAATATGTGAGTTTTGGTTACTATAGAAATACATTGGCTGCACTGACGATGATAACAACAATTCTCTTTTCACATCTCAGAACATATAGAATCATTCCTCTCTGAGCGTAAGCGTTTCACTCATGTCCATTCCTTTAACTTTCAATGTTGCTATATTACATACTTTGTATATTTCTACATCTGTGTAAGTATTCTTTATAAAAAGTGATTGAGTACATGTCAATTTGACACCACTAAAGTACATTACATAAATGTATGACTGGCAAAACAGATTAGGTAGCATGTAACAACATACAGACAATACATCTGCATATGTACTATGAAACTATCAGATGTTGGCATTTTATTTTTGCACACTGATGAAGATTCAACTCAAAAACATTGTGTTTGATTATTAGTGGAGGATGTGCTATTTATTAAATGTTTCATTTAATTTATAAAAACAATAAATATATATATATATATATATATATTTTACATTTAATATTTATAATGAATTTACCTCAAGATAATTTTTTTCTCCTTATATTAGGAACATGTTTCGGGTACCATCTTGTACCCATCCTCAGCCTTCCGGTTTTTGTGTCTGGTGAAGTACATATGTGTTGGTTGACTATTATTATTGTGGCTTCCTGTTGGCTTCTGGTACTTCAAATTGGTTTTATTGTGTGTGATTGTGGTGTATGTGTTAGTTTTTTGTGTATTTTCAATGTTGAGTGCTTTGAATATTATGTCATGTTTTGTACTGATTTGTATTTGTTCAGGTATTAGTTTGTTTTGTGTTTTATGTTTGTATATTTGTAAATTTTTCCAAATGTTCATTATGGTGCCTTTGTGTGGTATATGTTTTATTAGTGTCACATTGGTTATGTCTGGGAATTCATGTCCTGTGTTTATTGCATGTGTGGCTAAATTGGATTTATATATTTCTGGTTTTTTGTATGCGTTTAGGTGTTCAAAATAATGTTTTTTCAGCTGTTTTTTTGTTTGTCCTATGTAACATTTATTGCAATCTTGGCATTCAATTTTGTATATACTGTTAGTTGTTGTATTATCTTTGTTGTATGGGTTATTTAATTTTTGTAAATTATTTTTATTAGTTTTGTATGGTATTTTTATATGTGTTTTTAAATAGTTTTGTTAGCTTTGTCATTTTATTATTTATGTATGTGAATGTGGCCCATTTGTTGTTGTTGTTATTATTTATGTGTTGTTCATTTTGATTAATTCTTAATTGTTCAGTTTTTATTTTATATTTTATTTTATTTTCTATTTTGTTCACAAAGGCACCATAATGAACATTTGGGAAAATTTACAAATATACAAACATAAAACACAAAACAAACTAATACCTGAACAAATACAAATCAATACAAAACATGACACAATATTCAAAGCACTCAACATTGAAAATACACAAAAAACTAACACATACACCACAATCACACACAATAAAACCAATTTGAAGTACCAGAAGCCAACAGGAAGCCACAATAATAATAGTCAACCAACACATATGTACTTCACCAGACACAAAAACCGGAAGGCTGAGGTGGTACAAGATGGTACCCGAAACATGTTCCTAATAAGGAGAAAAAAAATATCTTGAGGTAAATTCATTATAAATATTAAATGTATTATATACAAAAAGAAACGGACTGTAGCAGAAAGTGATTGAATATATATATATATATATATATATATATAACAAATTTAATAATGACTACTTTTTCTTTGTTTTGTTTGTAAATAAAGATATAATTGTACTCACTACAGCCTTATCATTTTCTGAAATCTCTTCTGGATCATAAAGCCGGTCATCTCCAAACCTTAACACGTGCTCCAAATTTCTCTTGCGAACAGCCTGTAAATGACACAGTATTAGTAGTTTATGTTGTCTGCACTTGTGTGTAGAGAAGGAATATTTAAACAAGATGAAAAATATCTTTCCAACGTTAAACAATTCCAATCAGAAAAATTTGTTTGTTATTTGAAATAGAACACACGGCATTTTACACCAAAGTTTACTGTTTTATTGAAAACCAGTATTACTCAGCAGCATAATACATTTGTGTGGTTTCATCAGAAAATTGAACATAGAATTTTACTGATCTGCCTGTAGCCTACATAATTTATGATATCATTTTATTTACCGATAATCAGGAAATAATTCAATAAACGACCTGAATTCAAGTTAGATAAAATACCTGAATACTCTTACATAAATACTTCTCACAAAATAGTACTGGATTTTTATGGCACACATACTACAAAAAGTCAGTAGAAAAAAGTATTTATGTACATGTGTCCCAAAATGTTAATATCATCAATTACCATTACGAATATGATTGGCCAGCACAGCTAATTTGTATGTGATCATGGACAGTCTGTTCATGTACTGGCAATGTTATGACTTACTTCTGTTACTTCTACAGCTTGTAGACAAGTGATAAGTGATAGTATTTACTGGATTTAGTCACACATACAGTATCTCTATACTGTATGGTAAAACTTGACTCTACTGTATTGATTTAGTGTCCTTTTAATAACAGAAGCAGTAGTGGTACCAGATTGTAAGAGTAAGTTAAATTTTTTTCAAATTAATACAGGCTTAACGGTGTTGTAAAAATAGAAGCAAACAGCAAATAAAAAATAAAATGTGTTAAAAACAAGCACAAAAAATTACAGTGGAGCCTCAAAAGTTCGGATCTCAAAATCCAGAACCTCAAAATTCTGGATCTGACAAAAAAACGAATATAAATTTGTTTACAGAGTCCGGACTGAGCATAGTTTCAGCACTAGCTGGTAATGTAAGCACTGCATTGTGGCTAGGCACGATAGGGGTAATGAGTCACACTACCCGTCCATACTACCCGCTCAAGGATGAGTGGTGTGGATGCTAGTCTGCACTCGTCACACACTCAGTCAGCCACTTCCGAGTCTTTTGCATGATCGAGTTATTGTGCAGTGCTGTGTATGTTTATACATTTATATAAAAGTACATGTTTATATAAAACATATATGTTTATACACTTGTTCACATTATTACTTTCAATACACCATAAATATTTGTTTTACTATGTCTTTTAGTAAAGCGAGTGGAAAGTAAAAATGTGTATTTCTGACAATTGAAACTAAGTTAGAAATTTTGAAAAGATTACCTAAAGCTGAAAGTGGGGCATCTCTTTCTAAGATCTAAAATATGGGGACTTCAACCATAAGTGACACTCAAGCACAGAAAGATAAATTGGAAAAATACGCTGAAAGATGGTTTCTGAAGAAGGGTCCCAAAACAGAAAAACACTGCAGACAGCCAGCAACATAACTTTGGAAGATGCCATTTACACATGGTTTATACAGAGAAGAAGCTTGGGTGAACCCATTTCCGGCTCTATGCTGTGTGAAAGGACATTAGAATTCAAGAAATCCTAGAACGGGCCCGTCAAAGCTACTGCTAGCTAGTGCAGGGTGGTTACATAACGTTAAAAAACGGAACAGGATCCGAGAATTAGAAATTCAAGGGGAAAACTTATTTTTGGACCATGGTGCTGCCCAAACATTCAAACTAAAATTTCTTGATATGGTTTTAAAAATGGTTTCAACAGAGATGATGTATACAATGCTGATGAAACTGGCATAAACTGGCTTTCTATACCTAAACAGTCTCTTGCTTCCCGCTGGGAAACCTGTACCTCAGGTTTTAAAGTAAGCAATAACAGAGTCACTCTGTCTACACTGGTTTGTGCTAATGCAAGTGGTTCTCATGCACTGCAACTGTTAGTGATAGGAAAATGTAAAAGAACAAAATGAAACAGGAAAAGTGCTCATTATTGACAATGCCCCAACATACCCATTCTTGAAGTGTTAAACAGCACTGATCAAAATTTTGTTGTACAATTTTTCCCCAAATGTACCGTTGTTTTCCAACCTATGGACCAGGCAGTTATTGAAAAAATTAAAGAATGTACCAGAAACAGTTTCTCCGATGTATCTTTTAGCTGAACGGGACGAGGATTATTAAGAAAATCAACATGAAGGACTGTTTGATGTGAGTACATTTTGGCTGATGCTTGGGAAATCCTTACCAAAGAAAACTTAGAGAATGGGTGGAACAAACTGTGGCCGGGCAAAGAAAGTGATAAAGAGGATTCTGTCGAAAATGAAAATGATGGAATTTTTGAAGAGGTTACATGACTTCTTGATGCCATTCCAGGTTTTGAACAATGTGAAGGAAGTGACGGAGAAGAATGGCTGAACTGCAATGCCAATGGTTAAAGTTTTCTGATTGTAACTGCTCAAGGAATAGCTGACACCATAGTTGAAAGTGATGCCCCTGAGTGCGAAGAAGGTGACAAAGAGAAAATCACTATTGAAGAGGAACCTTCCCACAGTGACGCTTTTAAAGCATTAGAAACAGCCTGAGAGTATGCCGACCCAGCTGTCATTTTTGAAAAGGCTTAGAGACATGGCTGCCAAAAAAAGAAGTGCTATCTTCCTTCACAAGTCGATCAAGAGTAAAAAGACTTTTATTGTTGTTCTGCAAGAGTTTGTTTAGTTCATTCATCATCTTAGGAAAGTGATTAAATAATTTTTAATTATGTAATAAAATGTGAGTTTTTTATTATTGCATCAGCATTAATTTACTAAACCTTTCTTTTTTTTGGAAAGAGGATAGTACAATATTATCTGTAACAGCAAGCAGATGTAGAGCAGATGTCAGGAGAGATGGCAAAAGGAAAGAATGCAGATGAGTTGACCTAGCATTTTATTTTGACAGCTAAACAAAGGATGACTCAATGGAAGTAGTGCTGTGGGGAGGGGGTGCCACTCCACTCAAAGAAAATTGGACCCACTCTGATTTAGGATTCACTGAACAAAAATTGGAAAATCAGTACAAAAAAATGGAACCTACCAATCACCCACGGTGAATGGACCTAAATACACTCCCAGTTTGGTGACTTGGGTATTTTATGAAATCACTGTGTACGATGCGGGCATTTAATCTGTAATTAAATGCTGTTTTTTTTTACTTTTTATACACTTAAATTGAATATGTTATACATTAAAAAAGAATAAAATATGGATTATAATGTCATCCGACATAAAATTCTAGTAGTTCAAAGTATATTTCCAAAATCTTGACAAATAGAAAAACCGGATGGGGACTGGTCCCAATTGATCCAAATTTTTGGGGTTCCACTGTAATTGTTATTCATATGAAATTGTAAGCATAACTATAACAAATGTAAAATTAACCTTGACTCGTGAATTGATTTAAAATCTGTCTTATAAATGTAAAGTAATGCAAGAGGCACAGGCTAAATTGCATAACATTTACGAATTTATGATAATGTGAACTTGAATTGTATATCAAACTGTTCTATGATTACTATTTCAATTTTTATTCATCACAAAATGTATATAACTTACTTTCTACTGATTCGTGCACATAAGAATATACATATCTTGATTCAATTTATCCTATTCATAATACAAATAGATCTGTAAGCGTGATATAATGACTGAGCAGCATAGAAGTTTTAAACCTGATTACTTACTGGTAATCCAAAAGATCTGTGGAGTTCTTTATTACCATGAAGATGTGGGATACTCGCAAAGAGATCTTTCTTCCCACCATTGTGATGAACACCATTTTGAATATCATTCATATCACTTTGAATTCTATCTGAGTTGTCTTTAATAACATTTTCTCTGTGCTTAGTGTAGTCCACTCTGCTTCCAGTAATTTGTTTGTCCTCTCCTCTATTCTGAACATGGAGCATATCATGTTTTATATGATCTACATTGTCTTTTACAATTCTTGCTTTAACGCTGTCAACTAGCATGTACGGAGATGCACGACCACTGTTCTGTAAATGAAACATGTTGTTTTCTGTATGTTGAGCGTTAATTATTTTGTCCTGATGGACTGCTGCAAATCGAACAAAGGGCTGCCGCGGAGGGGGCCGTGGTGGTATCGTTGGTTGTACATATGGTGTTGGCTGTTTGTATGGCCGTGGAGGTACAGGAGGGAATGTTGGAAATCTGAATGCACCCTTGCCCTACACAACAAAAATATATACATAAATTAAATATTATTTTTTAAATAATTGCTATACACATGTGCATAATGTTGGACACCAGACTGAATTTCACTAATAAGAACAAAATAGCAAATACACAATGCCAAAACTAATTAGTTAATTTTTTAAAATTAATTTCCTACAGATATTATGTAGGAATCTACAGATTATATATATTGTAATATAATTACAAATTTACAATAAAAATAAAAAAAGATATAGATATGTGTTATGTGTAGATTTGCCCTGACTGTAAGCCCCACTGTTTAGGCTAGCCAATTTGTAATATAATTTCAAATATAATAATAAATAAAATATAAAGATATTGATGATAAGAATTGTGTATGTTGTCTGGATCTCGGTATTGAACTCGCCGATGATACAGCTCCACTTTGGATTCACCAAATACAAAGAATAGATTTAATATAAATATGTTATAACTAGGTGTGATTGATTGATAAATAACAAATAAATCAAACTTTATAAATTGTGAAAATATTTTTTCTTTTTCTTGTATTGAGTTTTGATTTAATTATTTAATTTAATTAATTAATTGAGTGTGTAATTTCCTTATATATCTATTCTCTCACTGTAAATTATTTTTTTGTTTAAAAAAATAATAGTAACATTAATTATAGAAATAAAAACAATTCTGGTAACTGAGTAATGATTTGCGTTTATTAACATTCAAAATTATGCGCCAGTCAAACTGCGCATGACCAAGGCATTGGCTATTATTTGCTCCAGTCGGTAGCGAAAAAATCAACAAATATATTTTTACAAGGTTAAATTTGTGGTTCTTTTAACGAGTCGAAATGGTCAGAGGGCAAGGAACAAGATACATTCTTAACAGGTATTCTTAAACTAAATGGTAATAGCTGAAATAGAACAAAATTATTATTGAAATTGTCAATTAAAAAAAATTAATTGCGAACCAAGTCGAAGAAATGACGTCACTCCCTTCAAGCTGGCAGTGCACCGTGCTGGTGAGAAATCCAGTATGGCCGCCGTCTCCTCGATTTTAACTGCTATGCTGTTGGAATTGGCTGAGCTTCTCCCGCAGAAATAAAATGATATTCCCTTTTCTGCGAAGTGGTGTTGGTCCAGGAATATAGTGTAGAGTGTCCTCTCGTCTTCTGCGATGTCGTTTTCGTGATGGGTTTCTTGTGAAGTGTTCGGTGTTCAAATATGTGTATTGGTGTTCTGTGAATCTTGTCCCAAAATTGTTCAAAATGGCTGTTGATTTCTTGTGTTGAGTTTTATGGTGTTATTACTGTGTTTTGGAAATTTGTGAAGTGTTAGAAATTGATAGTTAAGGTTATTTTCACTTTTTAGATCATCTCCGTTACACACCGCATAACCACACTTGGTTTTATACAAATTATTCGGTTTTCAGTACTCTGCTAACACATTTCCAACTATTCGGTTTCACGATTAACAATCGACTAATAGACGCAACGTCGTCGTTTTAGGGTAATTTGTGCTATGTCTTTTTCCTCTTTATATTGTTTAACTATAAAAATATCTGTCTAAGACTTGGTTCACCATCTAAATATACATAATAAGTTTTCTTATTTTTTACTGTATTTCAAATATTTCTTAATTTTACATAAATCTAACTACTCAGTAATATTGATTAGTTAATTTTACATCTTTTGATATATAGCTGGGTTTGTTTCAAGCTCATTTAAGCCCAAAAATTACAATTTTATATAATGATTGTATGCCTCATATTTTGTACAAATTCGGTGTTTTAATGGTTTTTATTTGTTTTTTCTTATAATATTTCCATGGAATATACTTAATAACTCCGTGACTACTTTGTTGTTAATAATTTGGTTGTTAAAACATTTCAATATTGATTAATTTACTGTTTAGTCTGATTTGATTACTATTATAGGCCTATTATTATCTGTTTCCAAAAGAAGTTAATTTCCTTTCCTTTGTCATTCTATTTGCTATTAACTGTATCTGTATTAATTATATTTTCAATTTCTGTATTGTATATATTGAATTCTATTCCTATTATATAGATTGATTCTCTGATAGATAATTTTTTGGTTTATATGCCAGTCTGTGTTTACTAAAATGGTGTCTTAGCTGGTCTGTTTGTACATTATATATGGTTTACTGTTTTGAATAAAATTATTACATTTTTATGTCCTACTTGCCTCTCTGACTTACACAATGGAAAATTAAATGACATGATCTTAAAATACAATGAAAATCTTGTATCTACTAAACTTTCTTTATAATAATAACATCATTGAACCATAACATAAACATCTTATGCCTAATTTTCTCTATACTTAGAATTATAATGAGAACATATTATTATCAGTCTTTGGCTGTCCTTTGTTTTTATGTTTCATTTTATCACAACCTTATTCTATTAAAATATCTTATTCTTAGTAACAATTTCAGTTATTCACTGTCTCTTTTTATTTACTATAACTATTTTGCTAAAATATTAACATAAAAACACCTTAGAACTACTGACACTTTCAGTGATTAACTGTCTCTTGTGTTACCTATACCTAAATTGTTCATACAATAAAATAAAAACATCTTATAACTACTGACACTTGCAGTTATTGACTGTCTTTCGTGTTCCCTATACTTAATTTGTTCATACAATAAAATAAAAACATCTTATACCTATCATATTGTTATTATGCCTAAACACTAAAACACTTTTATTATCTAAATTACACTCAGTCATTAGACTGTCTCTTTAGTTTTTATCCAGTATTTCCTACACTAATGGTAGTCTGTTTTAATATATTTTTTATATCACACTTTATTATAAGGTGTCCTTTATTTTGGCTACACTAATAGTAGTCTGTTTTAATAGTTTTTTGACATATTATTCTTACAACTAGTATACAATTTGGTGTTCTGGGATTGTATCTTGTAACTTGTTCTGGGTCTACATATATCAGTTTTAATTTTGTTCCATGCTATGTATTACATGACTATCATTTTTTGGAATATCTCTTCCTGGTTCTGGTCTCTTTGTGGGAATCTTGATATATTTTGTCCCTTTTTCAATATCACATTAGTAGTTTCTGGTCTTGTGGTTTCTCTGCATCTTGACCTTATTATTATTCCCTTATTAATATGGTTTCATCCTTTTATTTCCTTTTTTATGGTCCTTCCCTTTTTACTGCTTCCCCAATCTACTGGGTATACTGCTGGTTTAACTGGTTTTTACATAGTAAGTTATTTTAATCAATGGTTTTCTTTGTTATTTTTCATTTTTATTAACATTTTATTGACTTAATATACAGTTTCTAGTGTAATCCTTAAAACAATTTATTCTTCTCACTCACTATGGAACTTTTTCCTTTATTTATGTTGCATTAAGTCAAATGTTTAGCGTGATAATTTTGTTATGTTACAATATATATATATATATATATATATATATATATATATATATATATATATGTATAATCTACAAATATTAGATTTATTTACGGTATTTCTTGAACACCCTGCACACCTTTACATAAACCGCCAAAATTGAATGACTATCCAAAATAAATTTTTCAGCGTCATTTTTCACCTCTATGCCATCAAATTTGACTTTCCCATCACTTTCCTGAAACACTAAGGGAATGTGTGTTTAGTTTATGTCATTGCTGCATCGATGTTAATGCATCCAATGCCACATGCATCAGTCGCTAAGTGACTGAAGCATGGTGTGGTAGTTTCAAACGAATTCATTTCACACTGAATGATATTTCATAGTGAAAAATTACAAATAATCAGAGAGGTCAAAGGAAGTGGGAACGATGCTGAATCCTATAAAGTCAACATAAGTGAAAGTTGTAAAACAAACTGGTAAAAGAAAAAACATTGTTATTACAAATCAATGGTAGCAGAAGAGTTTTTTATAGACAGAAAGTGAAATATCCCAACTAGAAGCGAAACTGGGTGATCAATGGTAGCAGAAGAGTCTTTTATAGACAAAAAGTGAAATAATTAATTGGAACAGTTCAGAGTGGCACTTTTGGCTTCAATCCCTGCTGTCCAACACTTCAATTGAGTCCCGAGGTATTATCATCTCTGCTCAAAATATAAGACTGATGGCATTTTCTACATCCAGTCATAAAAATAAATAAACAGTAAAAGTAGTCATTTTTGACTAAAATAAATATCTTTAGATTCTTCACTTCATAATACGTTATATTAATTAATACTTTTATACACTTGACTCTTCTTCTCTCTTAAAGCTTATTCCATATTAGGTGGTTTAGGTATGTGGTATAATATACATTTCATCATGTTTACATAGTAAGTAGTATTTATATTTACTCTTTCTACCATCTGGTATCCATTGAGTTATTTTTATTGCTCATGGTGTAACATGAATTAATTCTTTATCACTTTCACTATAACAGTGGTTATTGCAACAACATTATCATTATTAGTATCAGGGTTTTTTGGTTTCTGGTCTCACTATTTGGTCTTTACTGAGTTGGTCCTTTTTCATTGTTCCATTTTTATTAAATTATTTTCTTTGTGAGTTTGGTTAAGTTGTTTCGATTAAGTCATATGATATTCTGGTTTCCTTTCTCCTTTAGAATTTTGTATCTCTTTCTTACAAAATCTTTTTTCATATTTCAGAGTTATTTCTCATCATTTGTATGAGTAATGATATGAGCTTAATATTTTTTAATTTTAGATATTTTTATTCAACTACATTCTTTCTTATTCATAGTTGTTTTTCAAATATTTTGGTGTAAGTTGTACTTATTATTGTTTTGAATTTTGAAAATCTTTATTCATCAAATTTCTTTTCTCATTCATAATAGTCTTTGAATGTTTGGTGTAAGTGGTACTTACTAAGTTTTTGAATTTGGAAAATTATTATCTCCATCCAAATTCTTTTTATTTGTTCATTCATAAATCTTCAAATATTTTGTGTAAGTTTTACTTACTAAGTTTTTGAATTTTGACAATTTTCTATTTCTCAAAATTCATAATTTCTTCATAATAGTCCTTCAGATATTTGGTGTAAGTTGTACTTACTGATTTTTGAATTTTGAAATTTTCTATTTCTCAAAATTCATAATTTCTTCATAATAATCCTTCAAATATTTGGTGTAAGTTGTACTTACTGATTTTTGAATTTGGAAATTTATTATGTTCAAAATTCTTTTTTTTTTCATTCATAATAATCTTTCAAATGTTTTGTTGTAAGTTGTACTTACTAATGTTTTTGAATTTTGAAGTTTTATTATTCCTCCTCCAAATATTTTTTAATGGACAACTGATTATAAGTTCCTTTTACTTTATTTGAAATGATATCCTTTAGTACATACGTATTGTTATTATTGTTTTTAATAATCAGGTATGGGCCGGTATACAGCAGTAACAACTTTTTGGTAATGCCTTCCAAAGTACTGGGTAATTCCCTGTTTTTTAGCAGTACCTTTTCTCCGACTTCATAGCTTATTATTTTCTTAACAGCCTTTTGATATTTGTTCTTGCGCCTTTCCTGGTCTTCTGCCAATTTATTGTAGAATCTGATTCGATTGAATTTGTATTCTTGACTCCTGGGGAACTCTATTATGTCTTGTATTTCTCTCAGAGGCGGTTTTTCATACATTGCCGTGTATGGCGTGGTACCTATAGCGGGGTGATATGACAAATTAAGGAATTCTTCAGTAGCTAATAAATATTCTTGCCACTTCTTTTGTTGGTTATAGCAATAAGTCCGTAATATTCTTCCGACTTCTCGCAGTACCCTCTCCGCTGGATTGCTGCTGGGGTGGTAGACAGATGTCTTGTATGTCTTAATGCCCAACGTATTCAGAGTGTTTCTCCACCTCCAACCCTTAAATTGCGTTCCATGGTCTGTGATTATGGATGTCGGGCTCCCTATCTCTGGAATGTAATGATTTGTTATTATTCCTAGAGTCTTCAAAGTGGTGGCTCTGTTCACAGGGTATAGTTTTGTGAATTTTGTAAAATGATCCATCATAATAATAATATATTTGTATCGATGGCGTCCGCCACTGCGGGGAAATGGACCACATATGTCCAGAAAGACCTTTTCCAGTTTGGCTTGTGAGGTAATTGGTATCATCATACCCTCCTTTCTCTCATTGTTGGTTTTCACCAATTGACATATCAGACAGGTTTTGAGGTAGTTTCTCGTTTTTCTATTGATACTTTTTATATGACAATTCTCTTCTATTGCCTTGATCACCTTCATGGCTCCCATGTGACCGTATCGTAGATGATAGTCCAGGATGATATCCTTTTCGATTGTAGTAGGGATCATGATCTTCCATATCTCTTCATCAAGGGATGTCTTGATGAATAAAATTCCATTATGTATACAATAAAATTTGTTCATTGTGTCATCTTGGTTGGAGAGATGAAGTTTAATATGGTTTAACTTCGGATCGGACTGCTGGTGTTTGCTGATGTCCTGCACTATCTTCTCTAAATCGGATCTGTCCTTAATAATGTTATAGATTTTCAAGATGCTCTCCTTTTCGCCTTCGAACGTTTGTTCTTCCAGATTCACTCTCGACAATACGTCGGCTACTACATTTTTACTTCCAGGAACATACTCCCACTGTATATCGTATTCCTGCAGGGCGAGTACCCATCTGGTTAATCTACCATGGCTTAACTTGCATCTTCTCAGAAATGATATTGATTTGTGATCTGTTCGAACGGTCACTGGATATCCGAGGATATACGTCCGAAACTTCCCGCAGGCAAAGACTACACTTAGCAGTTCTTTTTCCGTCACATTATAGTTCTTTTCACACTGGTTAAGGGTTCTGCTAGCAAACTAGATGGTTTCCACTTTCATCTTCTTGGTACAGTGTTGATCCCAAGCTAATGTTACTAGCATCACAGTTTAGAAAGAAGGGTCGGTTAAAATCTGGATGGTTGAGCATTACTGCATCTAAGAACTTCTCCTTAATTGATTTGAAGGTTTCGTCTTGTTCTTGACCCCATCGCCATTTATTCTTGGACGATAACTGGTACTGAAACTGGGCTGTCAGTTCGGAATAATTATTCTGGAACTTCCTATAATAGTTACACAGGCCCAAAAATGATTGTAGTTGCCTTCTGTTTTTTGGTGTAGGGAATCGTTGTATGGCGTCTACCTTTTCTGTTGATGGTGTTATTCCTTGACTGTTTAGCTGGAAACCCAGGAATTGTACTTCTTTAGCTATAAGCTTGGACTTGTCTAGTTTAAGGGTGACATTATTTTCAGCAAGCTTCTTCAAGACATACTCCATACGGTAACAGTGTTCTTCCCAGTTGGTTGATGTTATTAGGAGATCATCAACATAGACAGTCGTGAATTGGAGCGCTTCTGGTCCGAGTATATGATCCATACAGGCGACAAAAACAGCTACTGAATTCACCAACCCGAAGGGCAACCTCTTAAACTGATAATTGCGCCCTTCGAAGATGAACGCCATGTATTGCCGGCTTGCTGGGTGCAACTCCACTTGCCAATAGCCGCATACGGTATCCCAAGTGGTAATGAATCGTGTTCCGTGGAACCTCTTCAAAATTTCATCAATTTCGCCAGGTGAGGTACGATCGTTAATTATCATTTTATTTATCTCACGTGCGTCAAGGCAAAGCCTTACCTTCCCATTTTTCTTTTGTATGGCCACAATTGGGCTAGTGTATGGCGATTGACTGCTCTCGATGATATCTCTACTGATCATATTCTGGATCTCTGTGCGTACGGCTTCTTTCAAAGATTGTGCTATTGGATACGACTTTCGGTTAAATTCTTCCGGTTCTCTGAATCGTATGGAACATTGGTAGTTCCGGATCTTTCCAGGTTCGTCAGAAAATACAGCTCGATATTTTTCATATATTTCGATCAATTGATTCAGCTGGTTTTCCTTTAATTGCTCGTTAGTATTGTGGCACTGGAAGTTACGTATCTCCTGAATCTTTTGTTGCCATAGGTCTTCCTCTGAATCCTGATGTACTGGCTTGTTGTTTGTTGAGTAGTTGGACAAGTAATTCACCTTATTTTGGTGGTCGTGAAGTTGTCTGGAGTCTAACGTTTTGTTATTAGTTAAATTGGCTACCCAGGTCGAACCTTCAGCAAAGAGTGATACCTTTCCTCGGCACAAGTCGATAACTGCTGAGTTTCTGCGCAATATGTCACATCCTATCATGATGTTGAAAGGTAATCCGGCTGCAACAAGGAATATCATATCCACACTAATGCCCTGACTGTTGACACTTAGGGATACCTGCTTTCTTATGGTCTTGTTCTGTCAGCCGGTAGCTCCTACAAGTACAATATTATTAATAGGTAGTACCGGTAAGTTTTTGTGGCATTCCTGCTGTATGCGGTCCAACTCATTTCGATTTATTATGGAGACATTGGCTCCAGTGTCTATCATTATAGGAACAGAAATACCCTCAATTTCTGCAATTATGTATATTATTTCATTATCATTATTATTAATATTAATCTCGCTTTCTTCTAGTAGGTCCTTACGGATATCTTTCAAATAATTGCTGTATATTATGGTAAAATTTTTTCTGTTTTTCTTCGAATTCATTCCTTCTTGGTTAAACCCAGCAGATTGGAGCAGTAAAGGGTTATTGGAGTTTATTACTGCCTCCGTTCGTTTAAATGTTCCGCTTCATTACGGATTAGGCCGTTGGAAGCATCAGCTTGGAGTCCTGAGACTGCTTCGTTTGGTTCTGCTCGATCGTCCTGTTGGGCTTCTGTTACCGGTAGTCTTCGCTGATTGTCCAGGCTGGAACTACATCTGGGCTCGTACTCTCTGTACCGATTACTTCCCTGACTTCCTTGAAAGGTCTCGTACTCGTAGTATCGGCTCCTTCGTTGAGGCTGGTACCTCCTCTGTCCACTGCCTTCCGCTCTGATGTAGTTAATATTGGGTCGATAAGTCCTGTAATTATTGTTATTACCTCCATTCGGGTAATTCCGGTTATAATTACCATGATAATTGTTATTAGAAAGGTTGGGGTTCCTCTGACCATTTGGAACATAGTTACGATTATTATTATAATAACCGTTGTTATTTTGTGGACGGTTATTATTATTATTGTTGTGGTTGTTGTCATTATTATTAATGCGAGGAATATTATTATTATTATTATTGTTGTTAAATCTCGGTAAATTATTGTTATTTCGGGTGTTATAATTGTATTCGGAATTATTCCGATTTGCGAAATTATAATTATTATTGTTACCCACATTCTGCCGATTATTATTATTCAAATTATTGTTGTTACTTCTTGGTTCCGGCTTTTCATATCTCCTGCGACTTTGACGGTAATAGTCTTCATGCTCATACATTTCTAAAAGCTCGGTCATGGCTTGCACAGTCTTTATTTGACTGTTTCTTCTGTCTCTTATAATATCCTCCTCATAATGGTATGAGAGTTTGCTGACCAGGCATTCTTCCGGTATTCTGGGCTCTAGATGTTTGGCCACGCACACCTTTCCCAAAAAGTACGCCGTTAAAGTCTGGTTTCCATACAGGTTGTACTTTCCATGGCAGATCCCGTCTCTGGCGATATTTTGTGTTGATTCAGACCAATATTTGGCTTTGAATAGCCTTCTGAATTGTTGATAGTCGGTCACCTCGTCTCTTATCGCCATCCACCAATTATCTGCTATCTCCTTGAACGATTCGTCAAGCACTTCTTTATTCTCCCTCCAGCGATTACCTCTGTGTTTGGTGCAGTGCTCTTCGATTCTGGCTAGGAACTCCATTGGTTTGTTTTTATAAAACCTGAAGTTAATTCCTTCACGATTCTCACTGTTGGGACAACTGGTAATGCTTGTCGGTCGACTATGGAATAGGTCTATATCTGTCTGGTTCTGTCGCACCTGACTGTTGATACTGGTCACAGTAGCTTCAATGCTATCACATTTTTCTGTGAATCGGTCCTGCACTCGCTCCCAGTCTTCACGTGTTTCTTTTAGTCTTTCCTCCAACGTCTTCCTAGTCGTTTCTTCAATGTTGTTAACCTTGGTGTTTATTTCTGTCTTGATAGTCTGTACTTCTCGTTCGGTTTGACCCCATCTTTCGTCAGCTCTTGTAACCCTTTGTTCGATTACCGTTATTTCTTCTTCTATCTTCTTGCTGATTGTTTCGTTGTTTTCAGCTATTTTCTGGCTCAATTCTTCCTTCAATATTTCCATTCTTCCGTCTAACCGGTTCATGTTCTCTTGGTTCGTCTCCTTCAATTCTTCTCTCAATTGCTGACTATTGCTTTCCATTTTCTGATTTGTTTCTTCCATCCTCTTGTTGGTTTCTTCCAGTTTTTGGCTTATCTGGGTTAATTCCTCTTTCGACTGTTTATTGTCAGTCTTTATTTCCTCCATTTTCTCCTCAATTTTCTGAAAATTTTCTTCCATCTTCTCTTCTATCTTCTTACTGTTTGCTTCCATCTTCTCCTCCATCTTCTTGCTAGTATCTCCAATTTTATTGCCCAACTCTTCCTTCAATCGTTGATTATCATTCTTCATTTCCTCCTCCATCTTCTTACTGTTTTCTCTTAATTCCTCCTTCAATCGTAGGTTATCACTCTTCATTTCCTTACTATTTTCTTCCATCTTCTCCTCTATCTTCTTACTGTTTTCTCTTAATTCCTCCTTCGTTGTTTTAAATTCTCTGAGTAACATCTCCATCATTTGATCAAATTTTGTATCTTCCTTTGCGGTGGATTTCTCCGGCTGTTCCTTCTGTGGTGCAGGCTTATTTGGTTCTGCTGGCGGTAACATTGACTCCACATCTTCCACTGGTGTCGCCTCTTTATCTTCCATGTCTACCTCCTGCTCGGCCTCCATAGCCCTTTTCCTTGATGTAGCTCTCCTGTGCATCTCGCTCCCTCTTCCGACCTATTGACCGCTGCCATAGCTAAAAATAGGAAATTGGACAATCGTCCTTATTTTACAACTCTATTACCTCCTATTTAAAGCCCCACGTTGGGCGCCAATTTGTAATATAATTACAAATTTACAATAAAAATAAAAAAAGATATAGATATGTGTTATGTGTAGATTTGCCCTGACTGTAAGCCCCACTGTTTAGGCTAGCCAATTTGTAATATAATTTCAAATATAATAATAAATAAAATATAAAGATATTGATGATAAGAATTGTGTATGTTGTCTGGATCTCGGTATTGAACTCGCCGATGATACAGCTCCACTTTGGATTCACCAAATACAAAGAATAGATTTAATATAAATATGTTATAACTAGGTGTGATTGATTGATAAATAACTAATAAATCAAACTTTATAAATTGTGAAAATATTTTTTCTTTTTCTTGTATTGAGTTTTGATTTAATTATTTAATTTAATTAATTAATTGAGTGTGTAATTTCCTTATATATCTATTCTCTCACTGTAAATTATTTTTTTGTTTAAAAAAATAATAGTAACATTAATTATAGAAATAAAAACAATTCTGGTAACTGAGTAATGATTTGCGTTTATTAACATTCAAAATTATGCGCCAGTCAAACTGCGCATGACCAAGGCATTGGCTATTATTTGCTCCAGTCGGTAGCGAAAAAATCAACAAATATATTTTTACAAGGTTAAATTTGTGGTTCTTTTAACGAGTCGAAATGGTCAGAGGGCAAGGAACAAGATACATTCTTAACAGGTATTCTTAAACTAAATGGTAATAGCTGAAATAGAACAAAATTATTATTGAAATTGTCAATTAAAAAAAATTAATTGCGAACCAAGTCGAAGAAATGACGTCACTCCCTTCAAGCTGGCAGTGCACCGTGCTGGTGAGAAATCCAGTATGGCCGCCGTCTCCTCGATTTTAACTGCTATGCTGTTGGAATTGGCTGAGCTTCTCCCGCAGAAATAAAATGATATTCCCTTTTCTGCGAAGTGGTGTTGGTCCAGGAATATAGTGTAGAGTGTCCTCTCGTCTTCTGCGATGTCGTTTTCGTGATGGGTTTCTTGTGAAGTGTTCGGTGTTCAAATATGTGTATTGGTGTTCTGTGAATCTTGTCCCAAAATTGTTCAAAATGGCTGTTGATTTCTTGTGTTGAGTTTTATGGTGTTATTACTGTGTTTTGGAAATTTGTGAAGTGTTAGAAATTGATAGTTAAGGTTATTTTCACTTTTTAGATCATCTCCGTTACACACCGCATAACCACACTTGGTTTTATACAAATTATTCGGTTTTCAGTACTCTGCTAACACATTTCCAACTATTCGGTTTCACGATTAACAATCGATTAATAGACGCAACGTCGTCGTTTTAGGGTAATTTGTGCTATGTCTTTTTCCTCTTTATATTGTTTAACTATAAAAATATCTGTCTAAGACTTGGTTCACCATCTAAATATACATAATAAGTTTTCTTATTTTTTACTGTATTTCAAATATTTCTTAATTTTACATAAATCTAACTACTCAGTAATATTGATTAGTTAATTTTACATCTTTTGATATATAGCTGGGTTTGTTTCAAGCTCATTTAAGCCCAAAAATTACAATTTTATATAATGATTGTATGCCTCATATTTTGTACAAATTCGGTGTTTTAATGGTTTTTATTTGTTTTTTCTTATAATATTTCCATGGAATATACTTAATAACTCCGTGACTACTTTGTTGTTAATAATTTGGTTGTTAAAACATTTCAATATTGATTAATTTACTGTTTAGTCTGATTTGATTACTATTATAGGCCTATTATTATCTGTTTCCAAAAGAAGTTAATTTCCTTTCCTTTGTCATTCTATTTGCTATTAACTGTATCTGTATTAATTATATTTTCAATTTCTGTATTGTATATATTGAATTCTATTCCTATTATATAGATTGATTCTCTGATAGATAATTTTTTGGTTTATATGCCAGTCTGTGTTTACTAAAATGGTGTCTTAGCTGGTCTGTTTGTACATTATATATGGTTTACTGTTTTGAATAAAATTATTACATTTTTATGTCCTACTTGCCTCTCTGACTTACACAATGGAAAATTAAATGACATGATCTTAAAATACAATGAAAATCTTGTATCTACTAAACTTTCTTTATAATAATAACATCATTGAACCATAACATAAACATCTTATGCCTAATTTTCTCTATACTTAGACTTATAATGAGAACATATTATTATCAGTCTTTGGCTGTCCTTTGTTTTTATGTTTCATTTTATCACAACCTTATTCTATTAAAATATCTTATTCTTAGTAACAATTTCAGTTATTCACTGTCTCTTTTTATTTACTATAACTATTTTGCTAAAATATTAACATAAAAACACCTTAGAACTACTGACACTTTCAGTGATTAACTGTCTCTTGTGTTACCTATACCTAAATTGTTCATACAATAAAATAAAAACATCTTATAACTACTGACACTTGCAGTTATTGACTGTCTTTCGTGTTCCCTATACTTAATTTGTTCATACAATAAAATAAAAACATCTTATACCTATCATATTGTTATTATGCCTAAACACTAAAACACTTTTATTATCTAAATTACACTCAGTCATTAGACTGTCTCTTTAGTTTTTATCCAGTATTTCCTACACTAATGGTAGTCTGTTTTAATATATTTTTTATATCACACTTTATTATAAGGTGTCCTTTATTTTGGCTACACTAATAGTAGTCTGTTTTAATAGTTTTTTGACATATTATTCTTACAACTAGTATACAATTTGGTGTTCTGGGATTGTATCTTGTAACTTGTTCTGGGTCTACATATATCAGTTTTAATTTTGTTCCATGCTATGTATTACATGACTATCATTTTTTGGAATATCTCTTCCTGGTTCTGGTCTCTTTGTGGGAATCTTGATATATTTTGTCCCTTTTTCAATATCACATTAGTAGTTTCTGGTCTTGTGGTTTCTCTGCATCTTGACCTTATTATTATTCCCTTATTAATATGGTTTCATCCTTTTATTTCCTTTTTTATGGTCCTTCCCTTTTTACTGCTTCCCCAATCTACTGGGTATACTGCTGGTTTAACTGGTTTTTACATAGTAAGTTATTTTAATCAATGGTTTTCTTTGTTATTTTTCATTTTTATTAACATTTTATTGACTTAATATACAGTTTCTAGTGTAATCCTTAAAACAATTTATTCTTCTCACTCACTATGGAACTTTTTCCTTTATTTATGTTGCATTAAGTCAAATGTTTAGCGTGATAATTTTGTTATGTTACAATATATATATATATATATATATATATATGTATAATCTACAAATATTAGATTTATTTACGGTATTTCTTGAACACCCTGCACACCTTTACATAAACCGCCAAAATTGAATGACTATCCAAAATAAATTTTTCAGCGTCATTTTTCACCTCTATGCCATCAAATTTGACTTTCCCATCACTTTCCTGAAACACTAAGGGAATGTGTGTTTAGTTTATGTCATTGCTGCATCGATGTTAATGCATCCAATGCCACATGCATCAGTCGCTAAGTGACTGAAGCATGGTGTGGTAGTTTCAAACGAATTCATTTCACACTGAATGATATTTCATAGTGAAAAATTACAAATAATCAGAGAGGTCAAAGGAAGTGGGAACGATGCTGAATCCTATAAAGTCAACATAAGTGAAAGTTGTAAAACAAACTGGTAAAAGAAAAAACATTGTTATTACAAATCAATGGTAGCAGAAGAGTTTTTTATAGACAGAAAGTGAAATATCCCAACTAGAAGCGAAACTGGGTGATCAATGGTAGCAGAAGAGTCTTTTATAGACAAAAAGTGAAATATCCCAACTAGAAGCAAATCTGGGTGATCAGTGGTAGCAGAAGAGTCTTTCACAGACAGAAAGTGAAATCCCAACTAGAAGCGAAACTGGATGGAATATATAAGTGAAAACACCCAATTTGGCTATGGTATGTTTCAGAGATGTGCCAAACAAAAGCTCTCGTACTGGTAGAGTTGTGGACTATAAGTCTAACAATGGATAGATAGTGTAATTTCTCATGACACAACCTAGGTTCAAGGAGACTATTTCATAACACGTATCAACTACATATAAGGAACAGGAACTCTCTTTCTTCAGATATATAAATTGACTTTGAACACAGAGTGTTTGCAATTACAATGAACAAAAATGGCAACTAGATACTGTTTATTTTTAAACACAACCATCAACAAGATAGGCAAGAAAAGCATAAGAATGGGTAGCAATGAGAAGCAGAAATTCACCATTGTGTTATGTGTTACAGCAGTTGGGAGAAAATGTCCCTTATATACACGCTGTGATCTAAAAGCTCATGCAATATTTTGGATTTCAATTGCTATAAATGTCCAATTAAAAAATTGTTTAAGTGATGTTTGTACCCATCTTAGTCACAATCACCTAAAATTTTTATGATAGGCTACTAATTGAGTAGGTAATGTTTTGGAATATTTGGCAATTTTTTTCACATTCTGCAAAGCAAGATTAAAAAATATGGAGTAAATTTTGTGTAAAGAATTAGATAAACTGTTCTGTTGTGGAGTAAGTGTTGCAGAAGGCTTCTGGTAAGTCTTCTATGCATGAACAAGCAGTTAAAATCTTCAAAGATTTTCATGAACAAAATGAAGATCATGATAATCATCTGAAGAGTGTAGTTTTGATTTCCATTAATTTTTAATTAAATTTTATCATTAGGTGCAATGATAAATAAAAAAAAATATCCTGGCATTTTACATCACGTGTGTGAAGCTATTCATAGGAAACAGCAAACTGGAAGGGCAGTTTATGGAAATTACATTCTGATAATGCACCAGTCATTGCTTCTTCAAGAATTTTAGGCAAAAAAACATTGTACTGATGCTGCAACCACTATATTCACCATATTTGCCTCAACATGATCTTTCTTCTTCCGAATAATGAAAAACACCATGAAAAGACAACATTTTGTGACTGTTGAAGATGTAAAAAGAAAAGCAGTGAGCGAGCTGAAGGCTACACAAAAAAGTCTTACGAGAACTGTTTTTAATACTAACAAAAATTATGGTATAGTCGTGTTATAACCACTATGTTGAAGGGAGCATTGTAAGTGTAGATGAACCAACACCTAGCTCTTCAAATAAACAAAAATTTGTGCAAATTTTTTGATCAAACCTCGCAGTGCTGAAAAGGAAAACTCTTTCAAAATAAACAGTGTTCAGGGAATAATTGTTCTGGTAAAAGAGTCAGGATAAAGGGCTGATGAAAAATGACTGTCAGAGCTGTCCAAGAACTTGCTTAAATAAAAAAAGAAACTTGTTTGATAGTTTCTCAGGACATATAATGGACTGACTGAAGACAAGTCTTCAGAAAGGTGATACAAACATTTGACAATATTCAGTGGGCTTACTTCAGTGTTGCAGCCACTGGACATTTATATAAATCAGCTGTTAAAAGCATCTCTAAAGAAAATTTATACCTGTTGCCTGTTGGATGGCTGAGGAAATACATGTATATGCTCTCACAGATAAAAATTAACCAACTTTATACTGACCTTCTGTGTACATGGGTAAAAGATGCTTGGAAATACACTACCATTCACAATGGTTGACAAAAGCTTCAAAAAGTGTGGCACCTTTATCAAAATTAACGGGGTGGAAGACATAGGCAGGCAATGGTGAAAACTGTTGAAGGTATACAATGTCCTATTTATGTATTAGCATTGTAATAGACATTTCTCATAATAACATGTGACAGAAAATTCTCTTAATATAATCATATTATAATACAGAGTTTATTAAGACTTTATATGTTTATTAACTAGTATTTATTAAGTCTGTACATAAATATTGGTTTGTTGAAAAATATTAAAATGTTTTTCACCATCAAAATGAGGGAGGGGTGTATGGCTTATTTTAGGGTGAAGGGTATTGAAGAAAATACGATATTTACTTAGTTTTACACAAAGCAAGTTATTGGCTTGTCTTATCTTCATTATCAACTCAGCTGTGTTATTCATTTTCCTTAATATTATACAAAACCATTTATAAACATTTTTACAATTAATGTGGTGTTAGAATTATAAAAAATATGATAAGAAACCATACAATGATGCATTTTAGTATCAATTTTAAATATTAATTTTACCAACAGTAGAAAAATGTTAAAATTAATGTTTTCATGCAGTTTGTAGGAAGAAATGTATTCTTGGATTTTGTTGTCCATGATGTGTGTGAGTGATATTAAGAACTAATAAACACATCAAACTAATTTTGATGTGTGGAACATCGTACTAATTTGGGTACAAATTTCAAAAATTTCAATGTTGCACACGTCAGTAACAACAACATCGAAATTCTACTCATGGACACAAAAGATCAAAAAGTAGACATCTGGAAATATACAAACACATAGAAACAAGATCCTAAATAAACAGACATGATTTAAAGCAAACATACTATTTTAACAAGTACACAACGCACAAACAATGATCTTTCAAATAACGCTGCCATCTAAAAAAAAAAAAAAAAAAAAAAAAAAAAAAAAAAAAAAAAAAAAAAAAACAGGAGTGCTCCTAGTGGCAGCTCATGTAGACAAAAAGTAGACATCTGGAAACATACAAACACATAGAGACAACATCCTGCATGAACAGATGCGATTTAAATCAAACGTACTATTTGAACAAGTACACAACACACAAACAATGATCTTTCAAATGATGCTGCCATCTCCAAAAATAAAACAGGAGCACTCCTTGTGGCAGCCCATAATGAAGCTTTCAGCTTTCAGTGAGAGAAAGTTAGCTGAGGTAATAAGGTGAAACTTTTTTAAAATTTTTATCCAGAATACTTGTGTTCCACATCAGAATAGTGTTTATTATCTTAGAACAAATATATTTAAAATATCTACAATACAGGGAAAATAGAATCTGTTAGAAGTATAGACAAAATTTCAAATATTATATATATACACAAACTTTCACAAGTGAACACTTACTTTTGGTTTAGTGTCCCAAACGTTTCGACGTGGTGTCCGTCTTCCTCAGTGGGACACAAACTTTCACAAGTGAACACTTACTTTTGGTTTATTGTCCCAAACGTTTTGACGTGGTGTCCGTCTTCCTCAGTGGGACACAAACTTTCACAAGTGAACACTTACTTTTGGTTTATTGTCCCAAACGTTTCGACGTGGTGTCCGTCTTCCTCAGTGGGACACAAACTTTCACAAGTGAACACTTACTTTTGGTTTATTGTCCCAAATGTTTTGACGTGGTGTCCGTCTTCCTCAGTGGGACACAAACTTTCACAAGTGAACACTTACTTTTGGTTTATTGTCCCAAGCGTTTCGACGTGGTGTCCGTCTTCCTCAGTGGGACACAAACTTTCACAAGTGAACACTTACTTTTGGTTTATTGTCCCATGCGTTTCGACATGGTGTCCGTCTTCCTCAGTCGACACCACGTCGAAACGTTTGGGACAATAAACCAAAAGTAAGTGTTCACTTGTGAAAGTTTGTGTATATATTTTGTTAATGTCTCGCTGTTCTGAGGTACTTTCCGCGGATTCTTCAGATGTGACCTATTGTGTGCTCATCTTATTTAATTACGCCCCACTGTTGTAAGCGCCATTCTGTAACGTACCGCTGGTATCAAAGGTTTCATCCTCTCTAAGATTGTATTACAATTACGGGTTTATAGTTAATTCAGCCCCAATGTTAGTACGTCATTTTTGTAACGTAATCTTTAATAAGGTTTGATATCCGTCTTTTGACAGTCTCGGAGCGGTCAGATTACCTCTTAGCGATCGCCACTTATGAATTATAAGTATTAATGTTTAAATAAATCGGATTGTAATGTTACCCAAACGAAACAGAAATCGAGTGTGTGTGATTTGGTAGAGATTAAGGAAGTTGTTTAATCTTATTTGGAAGAGAGAGCGAGTACAATTTGTTTACACCCGGAGTAGACAATTTCTTATTTTTTCAAATATTCGCCATTCATAAGATCAGCTGACTTTGACATTAATCTCCAAAAGTTAGGTTAACCAAACGACACTGTTCAGTAATACTACCTGATGGATAGTCCTCTTCTTAGCTTACTGAAATCTACCACAACTACCCTCTACAATAAAAAAGACACATTTTATTATTCAACATAAAATATTAATAGTATTTATTTGTATAATATTGATTTCCTCTTCTGCCAATATACAAATATTACAATCGATCCTTTCAATCACTAATTCATTATATCGATTTAATTGGGTAAACACGAAATTATCATAAAATCTGGTTTTTAATGATTTTATAATTTTATCTTTAATTAAACATCAATCAACATATAATTCGTTTTATTTATTTCCCCAGGATTAAGGGTAAGTTCTTTGTGTTATGAGATGGTCAGAAATGGATAATTATATACTACGCTTTAGAAGATAAAAATAATCAATTTCGAATTTTTGTTTATTTTCGTAGTACGTAGTTCCGGATTTGTCCGCGAGAGTGCAGATTATGTTTTTATGAAACACATGACAACATTTTAAGAAATTTCTGAACTGCACAACGATATGATTTGAGGTTTTCTTGGTTAAATATTAAAAGAAATGTTTATATTACCTCTTTCCTCGAAGTTCTTACTTGCGTGAAGTGGTTTCTCATGTGGTCGTCCTAGTTGTTTTGTAATTTCATGAATGTCTATCAGATACAATCTCGTTAAAAACTCGAAGTGCGGCTTGGCTAGGCCTGATCTTGAAAAGGTTTTTTAGCACTTTGTTATGGGGTAAAGCAAGTTATATTTGATATCTAAAGGAGTTGGACATAATGTGGATACTGTGAGTTAATTTTGTTATAATTTTGTACTGTTTCCAAATGTTTTCAAAGGTTTTTTAATACAATTTTGGTCTCATCACTTTTTCCAACCGAACGGTTTTCAATCTCTTTTTCGATTAAACAATATGTTGTTATTCTGTTACTCTTAGTAACACATAATTTCTATATCATTTTTTATTGGTGCTGCTATTTACTTTTGAGTATATAGGCTGTTTTTAATTATTATAAATTTATTTATGATTTATAGAAAAATAATTCTTTTTGATTTTGGTTTATTTTCCAATTTGATTTATATAACAGTTTTTCGTTTATTTTCTTATAATAGATATAAGATATAGATATATATAGATATAAGCCTTTAATATTATTTTTAACTTTAAATGAATTTATATATTATTTATTAATCTCTTATAGTATTCTTACACTGCACTATTTTCTTCTGCCATTTTCCTCCTACAGTATTATTTTATTTTTCATTATCATCTTATATTTAACTCTTTTATTTTTTAACCCTGGGTTATCTTATATAATAACATCATTATTTTATTAAATATAAAATTAAACATAGGTGCTAAATTTTAGTTGCCTACACAATATAAATCATACAATAACTAAACAAAATACATAATTAGTTAGTAGCATCACAGTCTACTATTATAATCCATAATTCCTACATCTACAGCACAAGTCTGTAAGAAGTTCCCTTCACATTCACTTATTTACGCACTGGGTACACTATAACTCACTTGTCACTGTATATCACTTCAATATAGTTTATAATGTTTGGTGATATAACGTAATTTAGAGCTAGTTATAGTTTACACATTTCTGACCTTTATGGTAGTATAATTAAGTTATCATTGATTGGGACTGGGTTATGTAACGTTACAATATATATATATATATATATATATATATATATATATATATATATATATAATATTTAAAAAGTGAATGAAGAGGATGCACCAACAAGACAATTAAAATTTAAAATGAAGAAAAGTCAGAGTGTAAGAAAAGGATTTAATTAAGAACTAGACATAGTATTTATAAGCAATCATACTTTTTCTTGAAAAAGAAAGTCTGTCCAGTTCATCTACTATTGGCTTGATTTGTACTAACTTCAGTAACCCATTGAAACAATGACTAAGTTTTTAGTCATTCATAGGTTTTTGTCTATACTGGAAGTCATCTTGATCATTCACATTTTATGTTTTACACTATTTTCTGAGGATTGTTGAGACTTTTGTTATGCACATTCAGGCCTGTCAAAAGTATCTATAAACTTCTCTTTTGAAGAAACCATGTTGCACTGTCAAGATTACAATTAAAACCAAACATACACAAAAACATAACCTTCACTGCCAAATACGAACACAACAATAGAATAAACTTTTTAGACCTCTCCATCACAAAATTTGATCACAGGCACAAATTCAGTATATACAGAAAACCAACTACAACTGACACACTAATACACAACTCCTCCAATCACCCAATACAACACAAACTAGCTGTCTTCAGAACTATGATACATAGACTTATCAACATTCCACTAGATGAAAAAGACTACAAAGATGAACTAAACACGATAAATTATCTAGCAGAATCCAACGGATACAACAGAACAATAGTCAATAAACTCCTACATAAAACAAACAACAGACAAAGACAGAAAACAACAAATTCATAACACTAACATAACTCAATAACCACACCGAAAAAATACCCACAAATTCAAAAAAGCAGGATACAGAATCGCATACAAAACTACTAACAAAACAGAACACACTATCAAAACACACACACAAAGCACAAATCAAATTTGATCTACCTGGTATTTACAAACTAAACTAGTCAGATTGCAACAGATTCTACATAGGCCAGACAGGACGTAGCTTCAAACAAAGATAAATTGAACACACAAAGGCACTACACTCCACTACCGATCCACCTTTGCAAACCACCTCATTGAAGCAAACCACACATACAAAAACATCGTACATGGATATTCTACACGTACACACAAAAGGCCGAAAACTAGACACTCTTGAACAATTGGAAATATACAAACACACAAAAACAACATCCTAAATGAACAGACACAATTCAAATCACACGCATTATTCGAACATATCACACCCCACACACACAGAACATCGATCCTTCAAAAGTCGATACCGTTACCAAGAACAAGACGGACAGTGCTCCCAGCGACAGCCTCTGAAGAAACTTTTTAAAAGCGAAAACTGGTTCAGGCTATAAGGTAAAACTTTTAAGGTTTTCCCCATAAAAAACTTTGTGTTCCGAGGCGGTAGTGATTTAATTATGTTTAGTTAATTAATGGACACATAATGGACAAAGAAATCAAAGAAAACCAAACAATTTCATAAAACTAAGTAATGCTTTCTAGAAAGTGAAATTTTTGAAAATATTCACAAACAAACATGAACAATGAAACAAATAGCACAATGTAACATGAAAACTGCAAATGTGAACAATTGTACGTCTATTCTAAAAATATATTCTTTAATTGAGTTCCAAGATACACTAGTGTTTAATATAATAGGCCTACACATGAATAGATTATAGCTTATGCCAAGTATTTACTTTGCTTTAGTTATGACTGTAACAAACTTCTAATTTTGGTAAATAAGTATTATTTACTAATTTGTTCAAGTATTATGAAAATACTTAACATTTTGGTTGTACTGAAACCATATCCCTCTGATACATAAGAACTATATTCCTGATTTCTGATCAGGCTGTACTTGACTCACTTACACTATGCTTTTAGTTTAATGCCTGTACAATACTAATAATTGCAATAAATTATTATATTCTGTGAATACTTACCTTTAAATCAGCATCATCACGAGGAACTTCAAGCTGGAACAACAAATACTCCAATTAGTTAATGATACAGCTGCTGTTGGATCCAAACAGCAGTAGCATGTTTTTATCAACAGTCTCAAACTCACAGTAGTGCAGTTTATTCTGCCATATGTATGTAAGAAAGTGAACACTATATTAATACAGTTAAAGCATATATCAATAATAATAATAATAAACAACAGCCTTCTGATCACAAGAATGAATGACAACAATTTTAATGGATATCAAAGGAAAATTGTCAACCTGACCTAAAGTTGTAATAAAGAATGGACAATAATTCTGATACTTTCTGGTACTTATTGAGTTATGTTTTTTTTTATGAAAGAAATATTGTAATAAGTCCATTTATGGGGTGTTTAGTGTCACCCGTTCAATAATCGTCGAATTCGTAATATAACTGTGTTATTGTGGGTTGATTATTTTGTATTAATATGTTAATTACTTTTGTTAAAATTAATCGTGTATAGCGAGCCGGTTTCTACTTTTTCTCAATACTTACTGGCTAACCGAATCTCTCGTCGCTCAATTCAAATTTCACCGCCTCACCACCTGATTGGCTCACGCTGTCTTGCAGAGTCGAATTCACTAACTGTAGTATGTTGATGGTTTGTTTTCATAAACTTTTTATATTATCTTTTTTATATAAGAATCAAACATACAGCAGTTGAGGAATATTAAAATTTATTGAACCCTTCTTTATATTACCTGTTCAATTACAGTTGATGAATAATACATACATTTATGTTAATTCCGGCGTTTACAAATTGCTCGGTTGGCATCGCTTGGCTTGCTCAGTCGTTTCCTTACTTACGGATAGTTTACAAATAATAATTTTTCTCTCAGGGAATAAGTCCTTTGGACTACAGAAGTTGGATTATCGGCTAATAAATGCACAAAATTATAACATTCCTTAAAACTAAATACACAATAGTTGACATATTAAAACATACAAAGTAAGTTACTGGCAATGAGAATTAGAATAGGTTTGGTTAAACTCTTGTCAGCAAGTTATGTTTTTTTAAAATTATTATAATTTAAAATCAAAATTTATTGATTGATTATGTTTTATTAAGAGTGATATATTGATTATGTTCAGTTATAGAGTTATTTTTGTGATCTGTGAAGTGAAAAATAATATAGTTCGTTAGTATGGGTAATTGAAAATTTATTGTGAAGTGAAGTTGTTATTTTATACTCATCGATTTCTTGACGTGGCTTCTCCGACGATCATCTTCTTCTTCAGGAAACCTCTAGGAGTACATTCTTCTTTGGATTGTCCGAAATTCCCGTTCAAATGGTTCTAATTCGAAGTTCGACTTCCATCAGTTCTCATAGGTGTTCGATGTCCTCAGGTTGAGTTAGGTAAATTTACTTCTTCCTTCAGAATAGGTCGTGTATTACGTTAATTTGATGTCTTCATAGTTTTTACCATGATTTTTATGGTATAATTATTTTAATAGTTGTTCATCTCATCAGTTGTAGTTTAGAATGTTTCTCTTATACTTCTTCTTTTAAAATTTTGTAAACTTTAACGTTTTTAAAGTTAATTTTGAGTCAAGAGCTTCATACATCCGCCCTCCGCGTTAGTCAATAATGAATTAATTAGAATTCCAATGGTATTTTATGTAATAAGTGTCAGTTGTCATGGTTACCTTTCAAATTATGCTATTTCTCATTGGTCAATATCTTATGGCATTGTTATATTCTAACGTTTTATTTTGGTTTAAATTTATTAAATTTCTTTAAATTATGATTTCTTTCTTATATTAGTAGTAACATCAATTATATGAACACCATTGTTTTTCTTTTTTGTTAAAGATTATTTTGATATCCCTCATGATTACTTTTGAATAGTTAATAACATTTTCCTTATTTTCTGATTTATATTTCTTATGTAGTTATCTCTAAACTGAATATTAATTATATATTTTTGTACTTGATACACTTACTTAACTGCTTAAACATTTGATATACTCTAATTGATACTGGGTTATTGTTTTCTTTTTAAACTTACAAAGTTCCCTTACTAAATGTTAGGCCTAGAGCCTAGACTTCCCCATACTACTATTTAACATTCTTTATAACTCATGAACTTTATATATTGGTTCATTGAACAATTTTTTTATAGAAACAGACAATAAAACATTGGTGCTTCTAACAACACACCTCTTATTATACCAAAAAATTTTCTTACCAGCTCAAACCTGAAATTCAACTTCTAACAGTTTTTGGTTTCTTATTTCTATCTTGCTTATCTTATTAGTTAGTAAATTCTATAGTTTTTTAAACAATAACGAAACTCTTATAGTAATAATTTTAAGCAGTACCTTACACAATATAATTCACTTACAAATTCCTTCACTAAATTCCAGTGACTGTCTCTCTTATCTTCCACTCTAATAACTTAATTTTCATCTTATTTTTTGGCCATTCTTACTTACTATTACTGAAATTACTAATGGTACAATTAGTTCATTCTTATTTGATAACATAAAGTTCTATCAAAGGCTGTTTAGCTATACTACTACAGTCTGCTTCTTAAGTACTTTATACTGTACACTCACTGCACTTTTCCCTTCATAGAAGGTTTCTTTATTTATTAACACTTTCACTTTTATAATATGCTATTTACATAGCTTGTTATCACTTACTTACATTTATCCACTTATTTATATCATTCACTTGGTATCTCCCACACTGTTTGTCTAATTAATTTAATATCACTGTGTGGTTATTGGTCATTAATAATTGTTTTATTTTTCATTTCACATTGATCACTTTTTGTTATTAATTATTGTCTGTATTTGGCTCAGTGTATTTTTTACTTGCTTTGACTATGTTTATTATTAATTGGGTATTGTTATTTTTAGCTTCCTAACTTATATTTATAAATTCATGTTTCTTCTCCTTTCATATAATATAGGCCTACATAATATCTCTATCTTACTTTTTACTGTTTACATTGTTACATCTTTATTTATGCCCTAACTGTTTTAGTGCATTGTTTTACATACATATATTAGTCAAATTTTGGGGATTACAATGATTGTTGTTATACTCTTGGTTACATTTGGTTTCTTGTTCCTTCTTTCTTGTTCCATTCTATCTTTCTTATTTTTCTCCAATCTATTGGGTCAAGTCATCGTCAGTTCCTTAGTCAATTGTCATTTCGTAATTTGGTCATTAATCTTTGAGTTATAAGTTTTTTAACATTTCTTCTTACCTTCAGCTTTTTTTTGTTTATTAATCATTAGTGTATTTTGCGCTATCTTATGTCATGTTACAATATGGAAAGCAATTTACTTTTTTCCTGATTCCATACAGTGCTATAAGAAGCATGTTGCAGAAAGGATAATGAGAAAACGTGTCAGAAATTTTTTTTAACCGACGGAAGTGCAACTAGTTATTTGATTTATTTTGGTCAGAAAATTGGATAGTTACAAGATAAAATGTAAACAAGACTTATGTTTCAGCGATGTCCTTAGTGAACTACTTAAGATCTGCTAGCAAGAATATATGTAATCAGAAATATACAACATTGTCTTATTATAATAAAACCATGAGTCCAAACAGAATCTGGTAGCAAATCTGTTCAATAAATACGTTAAGTAGCCATAAGTTATGGAACATATCATGATACACGGGATACAAGATGGCCTGTCTCCCAAATTACATTGGGTAATTTTACAAAATTACACTGTGTAATTTGTAAAACCGGAACATGAGCTGCACCCATTCTCTGCAAAATTAATAATGATATGTCTTAGTTCCTTATTTTATATACCAACAGCTACCACTTTTAAAAATGTCAAAAATGTTACTAAGAACTTCACCTACAACTTCCAAACTTTCATGATAATTTCTTGCTTAAAGAAGAGTTTGAGTCCAGAAAAAGTATCCTGGTTTATTTCATAAAATCTAACATAATGTAATTGGATATATTTTTGAGCATTTGGTAACACTTATGTTCATTCAAACGGATTAGGGTGACTGGAAGAAAAACCAGTATAAAGGAAAAATCATTCTTGTTAATCCAATGTCTCAAATTATATACAACATTGTTTCAAAGTGTTCAAACCAAGCTAAATTATATTAACACAACGTATCACAATATATTAAAAAAATTACATTTCAAATCAGGTGCAACATCAGGTTGCCTCAAAAACACTAACTCCAACCCTTCAAAAGCAATGAGTTTGAGAGCTCTGATTAAATAAACCAAAGTTCAACAAACACCTTACCGAAAATTCTCTTGCAAAGTTAGTTCTTCCTTTTCTTTTTTTCTTGTCTCTCTTTTCACCTCGTTCTTCTGATGTCAGCTTCTTTTTTTTCTTTTCTCTTCTTCCTCGATCTCCCCTGCCCTTAGCTTCCATTACTGGTTCTTCATTAATACCCTGCACATCACCATGCTAACTAGTATGTGATTTGCAAAATATCACAATGAAGTTCGGGTGTAAACAACTGATGATTCGTTTTTAAACTTAACAAAAGTTCTACATAAATATACCCACCCACACCCACATCTCACCCACACAACACCCCCCCCCACACACACACACTTTTATTTATATTCGCACTTTTCATGCCTTACAAAAGCATATACACATGTGTACGCATGTGTGTGTATTGTGTATTTGGGGGGGGGGATTTTACTCAGACATGGCAGCTAATAAACAGATGTGTCCATTCATCACCTTCATACTGGTCCTAACACTGTTCGTGGATATACATATTTGCCATGTCTGACAGAAATTCCTGTACACACGCGTGCATCACAATTATCACATTAATACTACATTTTATCTGCAAGTATATATTATTTTTTCTTACGTCCAGTGCATGTTTTACAAATTGAATCTGCATTATTAGATACATAAAAGTGTATTCTTAATGATGAATTATTAAAAAATATTATTTAGGATAATTATTCATTAATACATAAATATGAATCTATAATAATGTAGATTATATCTGTAAAAAACAAATAAAAAAGAATAAATATGCACATTTGCAGGAGAAATCTACTTGCAATGTGACATAACATAACAAAACACTTTTCAATAAAGATTTATAGTAGTACCACACACACACACACACACACACACACACACACACACACACAGAGGCTTGTACAGAGTGGTCAACATAAAATGTTACAAGGTTTTTACTCAAAAACGTTACTTTTTTATTTTAAAAACTACTTAGATAAAAATTTTTTATTTGAAGGGGCTAATAACATAGCAATACAAGTCAAGTTTTGAAAAGTCTTTTCAAAATTATTATTAAGGTTAACTTTATTTTTTTTTTAATGGAAACCTACATTTGTGATTGTGGCTTGTTATTCTTCAAATCCAAATAAGAAACTTTTATTTCAAACTTTTTATAAATACATAAAGGTATTTTTGAAAACATGTTTCTTAGTTTAATAGTTTGGTGATGGGTTAAACTTAAAAATGTCCATTTCAAGTTCAGTTTAACAATTTCATTTTATACAAACATTTCAAAGTACCGGTACTAAAGATCATTTTTATTTTGGGTTTAATCAAGTAACTAATTCCCATAAACACAATTAATGTTTATATGACTTTGACATTTTGGGTCTTACTCTTCAAACTGATCATTATCAATGGTGAATCTGTCCTAAAACAGATTTCAGTTAAACTGTACTCTCCATGTTGCTCTATCCTGTGCCGCTCTTTTCAGTTGTTCATCATTTCTCTGCATCATTAACTCTGCCAACACATCTTCTCTTTCCTCACCCTATACTACGTTATATTTTTCCCTTAATAGAAGTATATTCTATTCTCCACACACATACACTGAATACACAACACAAGACGCACAAACTCCAAGCCTCAAGGTGTCAGTTTGCGATTGATCTTGTGCAGGTTCATGTGAGTCTTGTGTTGTGTATTCAGTGTACACGTGTGTGTGTGTGTGTGTGTGTGTGACTTGTAGATTTCATGGTTGGTAAGTTTTATTTATTTATTTATTTTTTTGTTACCTATATGTTATGTAAATACTTTAGTGTGTTTAGACGCTCTGTCGGTTATGGGACAGAGTATTGTTTATCTTTTATTTGTGAACTTTCAGTTTTGTTTTTGCCTGAAGACAGCTACTGAGTTGCTGTGTAGCCAAAATGTCACTTTTTAATAAACCACAGTGATGTAAGAAATCCGTCTCACTAGTAGTCCTAATGTGAATGCAGTCTGTTTACTTTACCATGTAACTGAAGTATTGCTTTATAATTCTGTAGTTATATGTACAATGCAGGTTGTTGTTTCAGACATTACTGTTGGGATTAGTGGCGTTAGTTAGATCCTACACTATACTTGCATGTAAGTTCTTAGCACTAAACTGTTTTTCAATCAATCGCCAATAAACAATTACATTAAATTTCACTAAATATAATTAAATCACTACCGACTTGGAACACAAAGTTATTTAATTAGCTTGTTGGTACATCCTCTTCATTCACTTATTAATATATATATATATATATATATATATATATATAAATATATATAATATTAATATATATATATATATTAACACTTTCAGTGTGAACTTACTTTTAGGTTTTGATTACCCAGACGTTTCGACGTGGTATTTGTCTTTCTCAGTGGGTTTTAAATACTGAATGTTTGTACAGTAACGGTTATGGGATGTAAGTGTGTGTGGTGGGGGTTGCTGGTGGGAGGGAATTGGTGCTGGGATTCAAATTTTGTGTAGGTATCAGTGTATCGAAAAGTATGTGTGATCTGTAATGTAATTGTTCATTTAATATGTTGTTTGGTTGTAGTGTGTGATATCTGTAAATTTCAAATTGTTCTGCTGTGTTTAGTTTCTACTTTTAGGTAAGTAGTGTAGTATTTCCATGTTGTGCTCTATGTTTGTGTAACTGTGGTTTTCGTTTTGTAAATGTGTGGCATATGTGGAATGTATGTAGTTTGTGGTGAGGGCTTTTAGATGTTCAGAATATCAAGAGGAAAAAGATCTTCCTGTCTGGCCGATGTAGAATTGGTGACAATCATTGCAGTTTAATTTATAAACCCCTGTTTTGCTGTATGTGTCAATGTCCTTGTTAGTATTATTTATGTGTTTCCTGATGGTGTTGTTAGTTCTGTAGGCTACTTTATAATTATGTTTCCTAAATGTGTTAGAAATTGTGTGTGTGTTGGAATTGTAGTATGTGAGTGTGATGTATTTACTGGGTTTTGTGCTGTTGGTTTTATGTGTTTGACTTTTTGTGTTTAGGATGCGTTTGTGTAGTTTGCTTATTAAATTGGGATTGTATACATTTTTGATAGCTATATATTTGATGGTGTTGAGTTCTTCTTGGTAGTCATGCGTGTTTAGAGGTATTGAAGTGAGCCTATGGAGCATGTAGTTGAAAGCTACGTGTTTGTGTTGAGTTGGGTGGTTGGATGAGTTATGTATGACCATGTCTGATGTGGTGGGTTTTCTGTATATTTTGTATGTGTGTGTGTTGTTTGTTTTAGTGATTGTAAGGTCCAAGAAGTTTATGCTATTGTTTTGTTCTAATTCAAGTGTGAATTTTAATTTTTGGTGTATAGTATTAATGTATTTGTGGAAATTTTCAATGTGTCTTTTGTTATCGTTGTATAGGAGTAAAATGTCATCAACATATCTGTGCCAATATGTTATTTTGTTGGTGTATTTGTTATTGTTTAATATGTGTTCTTGTTCTATGGTATGTACGAATATTTCGGATAGTATACCTG
This sequence comes from Magicicada septendecula, assembly GCA_034769895.1. Lineage (NCBI taxonomy): Eukaryota > Metazoa > Arthropoda > Insecta > Hemiptera > Cicadidae > Magicicada > Magicicada septendecula. The sequence goes on along the minus strand of CM068374.1, from coordinate 385,972,232 downwards.
ATATAGGGGAACCCATAGGTAGTCCATCTGTTTGTGTGTAAACCATGTTATTGTGTGAGAAATAGTTTTGTTCAGTGATAATTTTAGTGAGGTGGATGATCTCTTTAATGTGTGTTTCAGGTGTGTGATTTAGTTTTAGTAACTGTTCTAATATAGTTAAGGTTTCTTTTATGGGTACATTGGTGTATAGGTTTGGTATGCCAAATGAAGCTAGTGTTGAGTTGTGTGGAATTTGGATATGTTGAGTTTTATTCACCAGATCAATATTATTTTTGACGGTGGTGCTGTTTGTTAAATTTATGTTATTTCTGATTAATTTATCTAACTGTCTAGCTATTTTGTGTGCAGGTGCTTGTGTGTTGTTTATAAGTGGCCTGATAGGAATATTAGGTTTGTGTAGTTTTGGTAGTGCATTCAGTGTAGGGGGGTTTGGTTTAATTTGTTTCAGATATTTGATGTTGTCAGGTGAGATTATGTTTTGTGTTATTTAGGATTTTATTTATTTGTTTGTGATATTTTGGGGTGGGGTCTTTGTTAAATTTAGTTATGTTATTTTCAGTAAAAAATGTTTCGATTTTGTTATTTAAATCTTGATTTTCTATTATGACATTTATGTTACCTTTGTCAGCTTTGAGTATGGTTAGGTTGTGTTCTTGTAATTTGCGTTTTATATTTTTTAATGTTTGGATTTCGTTATTATGGTGTTTCTGTTCATAATGTTGTGTGTGTTGTAATTTACGTTTGATATCATTACGTATAGTGTCACTGTCTTTGTTATGCGTGTGTTGTATGGCTGTTTCAGCATCTAAGACGATGTCTCGTATATATCTCTTATTATTATAGTTAATGGTTGGATTGTTTCCTAAATTGTGTTTTAGACCTTTATCTAATAGGTCCTGTCTAAGCTACATCCTGTCTGGCCTATGTAAATTCTACTTCTGGCCTATGTAGCTTAAAACAAAGATACATTAAACACACAAAGGCACTACACTCCCCTACAGAAGCCACCTTTACAAACCACCTAATTGAAGCAAACCACACATACAAAAACATGTCAGTAACATGGACATTCTACACATACACACAAACGGCCAAAACTAGATGCTCTTGAACAATTGGAAATATACAAACACACGAAAACACATAAAAACAACATCCTAAATGAACAGACACAATTCAAATCACACACATTATTTGAACATATCACACCCCACACACACAACATCGATCCTTCAAAATATATCCGTCGCCAAGAACAAGATGGAAAGTGTTCCCAGCGGCAGTCTCTGAAGAAGCTTTATAAAAGCGAAAACTGGTTCAGGCTATAAGGCAAAACTTTTACGTTTTTACCCATAAAAAACTTCGTGTTCTGAGTCGGTAGTGATTTAATTATATTTAGTTAAGTAACAGACAAGTCTGGACAACGAAATCCAAGAATTAAATTTCACTTGACACACACAAGCATACCACTGCCAACAAACATATCACAACATAAAATACCTGCTGGCCAATAAGCCTACAAAGCACCTGTCTGAGTGTTTAACATAATCATTATTTTGAATGTTCATCACTACTTTTTCACAGCACTTAATAATTATTATTTAATGGTACTTTCACTTGTGAAACTTACTTGTTGATATTCCTTCAAACGCCGTTTTGGAGAAACGTTTGAGGGAATATCAACAAGTAAGTTTCTCAAGTGAAAGTACCATTAAATAATAACTACATAATCACTGCATTCCAGGAGTTGTTGTAACAGGAATGGTTGTAAACAGAGTGCATTGGTATCACCTAGTTATAGCTGATGCTAAACGTTACTCAAAACGCACAGTTCTCTTCATGTAATCAGTACAAATTGTTTTTAAAATATTACTATTCAATACCATTTGATTGTCAATAACTGTTGATTAAAAAAAAAAAAATTTCTACAAGGTACTATTTGCACTTCCTTATATGAAACTCTTAACCAATGAGTCTTTTATGTTTAGACCAGTTGCTTTACTATCATTTTGTTGCTTGTCCAAGTGACAGACTGAAGGCTCCCTCACACAGACGTGATATTCAAGTCAGTACAGTATATAATCGGTACAGTCCTTGGTAAGATTAATGCTGCTTCCCAACAGGGCTGCCCACACTAGCATGACTCTTGGTACATTCGGTAAGTCAGAAATACAGCTGGCCTTGACTCATATGTGCTATAACGAGTACTGTACACCATTCCATCTAAATCATGTATAGAATCATGAGTTGCCAGGCGCTCCGAAATTTTGGAACAGCTTCTGAATATTTTTAATATTCCAGAAAATACAAACTTTGGTATGAATCTTTTGAAATGTTTTCCTACATTATTTACAGTGTTATGTCAAATTTATAGAGTCTTGTTTTTACACATGACATCAAATATGATGTTTCTTTGCAACCATGATTATCACTGCTTTCAATGAAAGTTTATAGTTTCCTCCTCCAGTAACAAATAATTAGGACCACCCACAAACAATGACATAGGCCTATTAGGCATTTTTCAGTTAATTATGAGCTATTTTATTTTGATGTCAAACCGAACAATGTTAGTTTTGTGTTTACCCCAGTGGTTTCCAGTGTTTAACTACAAACAGTACGAGAACTAAAATTAAAAATAGGTTGAGCACCCAAACAATCTCAGCACTTCAGCATTCCAAAATAAGTTAGATAATCAACAGTATGTTACATTACTGGCAGGGAAGATGGAGAAGGAAAGGCTTAGAATATGACACAACATTGGTGAGTGAAACTTTTTTTCCATTAATAATTATAATGTATATTAAGTTACTTATTTGCTTAAGCTATTACAGTTTTATTGTGATCTGTCAAAATAGCTTCCCAAATTTTTAGTAACCTTTCAAAATTTTTTCATGCAATCTTCAAAAAAAAAAAAATTATTTAGACCTGGCAACATTTTATATCAACACGAGCCAAATGGAACTTATACTGGGTTTGTAAAATCTTAATTTACTTAAAAGTATTTATACTTAAAAGTATTTATTAAATTGTAAAATTTATTATTCTATAGAGATGAAAAGACGTACAAAATTAGTCAAAGTACTTATGTTGGTTCATTTCCTTTTTTATCAAGAGTGACTGACTGAAGTAAAACTTCTTTCTAAAAAGATAAATCTTTGCTACCATACTGTGCAGTGCACCAAAGCTATATAATGAGCAAAAAAATATTGCGCTCCTCGGATATCCCACACATGTGTGGTGGCCTTCACTTACCACAATGTAATAACATACCATCCCAACTTGCATATCGCCTCTGTGTGGGGGAGCCTTTACTGCATTTATATCTGCTGTGTAAAATATTTATATGCAATTATAATCTATAAAACGGTAATTAAATAGTCAAGCCCTACAAAAATTACGTTAATCTGTAATCTGCAATCACTATCTTCTGATTTTATTGTAAGTATTAATCACATACATTTACCAAACAACATACATGAAGTGAATACAATATTATGTTATCAACTTACTTTCAATTTCTGGGGATCACTTGGTCCGGTTTTCTGAAACAATAAGTACAAAACTAAAGTATTCAATAATTACAATCAAAAAGACAAAAAAGACACACATGATTTTAACATTACACTCATTGCTTTAGTAACTGTCAAGACACTGACTGTATGAAATGAATAGGATATCTCATACTATTTCTGATATTGTGTCAAGCTTTGATATTTTATCACACAGTTGTTAAATTGATTATTAGAAATATTAAATGCAAAACCATTTCATCTAATTTATTTACTTATTTTTTCAATTATTTCCTATGAGGCCAATGGAATCTGTACCACAGTGTCTAATTTATGTGAACTTGATTTCAATTGATAATAAAAATTATCATCTTATAAGAAACACGCACACACACTACATCTATAAGTATGACAACAATATGCGATGACAAAGAACGAAATGAAATTAGAAAGCTTATTTGTATGTAATTGTGGCAGTCTTTTACATCAGTATGAATAATTTCAAGTTGCAATGAATAATGAATTAAATGAATAACAAATAACAAAACTCAACATGTAACAAAATGGGATACATACGAAAAATATAATAAACTTAGCCTCATCAGAAGAAAGCAACAAGTGTCTGTCTCAGAGAAGCATAAAATTTTGGGAAATTTTTAATAAAATAATACTTGATATAAAATTTTCGAAATGTAAGTGTGAGTTAAATGCACATAAGTGACTGCCATACAAAGCATAAATTCATAAGTTTTACAGAGAATATGCAACTATTCATCCAATTATTTGAAATTGGTTAGAACATTTGGAATAAAATCTTCAAGGAACTGAAAAAGTTCCTTGAATAACACAGATTGAACTGCAGTATAAAATAATCAAAAATCTCCGATGGTACTATGGTTATCAGATGGTAAGTAATCAATGCATTATCAGTATTTAATTAGTGGTATAGTGTTATTATAACTACAAATAAAAATCAGCTTTGAGTGAGAAAAGATACTTACACCCATTAAATGCAGAAATGATTTCTTCTTATCCTGGAAAAAATATATCATTAAAATATACATTTAATTTTGTACATTTCGTTTTCATACAATAAATTTATTAATGTCACGTTTGACGGACTAGTCAAGATACGAGGGTCATCTCAAAAGTAAGTTTCCCTATATTTTTTTCAAAGGGAAATTGCACAAGCAGGATGATGAAGTTTGCCAGTAAACTTTTATTTGTGTGTAGTGGCAGTAGTGCCAAAACCTCATCCATTGCGTAGCAACATAACAAAAACACGAATTTAAATTAGTGGATTACCAGCGTGTCTGATTGTAAAGTGCGTAGTGTAATTCGGTTTTTTGCTGCAAAAAGTGAATCAGCAGCTGAAATTCATTGACACTTAGTTTCTGTGTACAGACCTGAGTGCATGGCCATTCCGCAGGTGGCATACATCATCTTGAAAGGGATAACGAATGTGTACGATGAACCACACAGTGGGAGATTCTCACATCAACTGAGAATGCATCTCTTGTTGCGCTGTTAAGTCAATTGTGTTGGAGGACAGACATATCACCCTTGACAAAATTCTTGTGCAATTACTTGCCAATTTCCAGACAAATCAAACATCAATTGGGAAGATTGTCAGTGATGAGCTGGGATTTTGAAAAGTTTGCTCATGATTGATATCCTGTTTGTTATCTCAAGAACACAAAGAGAAGAGAACTACTGCCATGTGCAAGTTGCTAGACATGTTGCGGGAAAAAGGAGATGATCTAGTGAACCACATTGTACAGGAGATGAAACAGGGGTTCATCATTACACTCCTGAAATGAAACGACAAAGCATGGTCTGGAAAACCTGAGTGAGAGCATGCCGATAAAAGCCAAAGTTGCACACTCCGCTGGGAAAGTGATGACTACAGGTTTTTGGGATGCTAAAGGTGTACTGCTCATTGATTGTTTGCCTAGTAGGGTCACAATAAATGCACAGTGGTACTGTGAGACTCTTAAAAACTACAATCTATCGCAGAAACAGCCGCGTTTGTTGAGCAACAAATTTCTTCTGCTCCATGACAATGCACGTCTTCATTCCTCGTGAGTCACACAGAATTTTTTGGATGGGAGATTTTTTACCATCCCTCATATTCTAACCAATTTGGCTCCAAGTGATTTCCATCTGTTCCCCCATCTCAAAGAACACCTGGGAAGACAACGTTTCGAAATGAATACAGAAGTGAAAGAGGCATTCACCGCCTGGCTTTGAAATGTGGGGATGCAGTGGTTCAAGGAAGGAATTGAAAAACTGTTTTTATGCTATATAAGTGTATTGACATGGCTGGAGATTATGTTGAAAAATAAATACATGTTTGTTTTATTAAAAGTATAGTCTTTTTTATTTTTACATGTGTTTTTAATTTTTCTAAAACAGGGAAACTTAATTTTGAGATGACCTTCATATATTCTCACTATTATTAATCTCATTTAATAAAAAAGTGTGTGTGTGTATGTATGTGTGTGTGTGTGTGTGTGTGTGTGTGTGTGTGTGTGTGTGTGTGTGTGTGTGTGTGTGTGTGTGTGTGTGTGTTTGTGAGAGACAAAAATTCTTAGACTTCATGAATATGATAGTATCTGTCGTTTTTGCAGGTTCATTCCTGTGTTGTTTTATACTGCTTTTCCACAGAACGTTTTTTGCAGCTTTTCAGCAGATTCAACATTGCCATTTTTAGGCAGATTCCACCTCAGCGTGTTACATAGAATGATTTTTTTTCTTAGGCTGGTCCTATATTTATACTGCTGTGGAAGCTGAAATGAGTATTCCTGTTGGTTTATGGCCAAACTTTATCTGTTAAGCACATGGCATGGTGGGTGTTGTAGGTGCTGACTTCCAGGTTGGATAAAATCACAGGCCATCATCTCGTTTTGTCTCGATATTTTTTTAAATCCCAATGGTCACTGTTTTATATGATTCTACAGTAATTCCAAAGCAGCCAGTAGTTTATAGTCACATCAAAATTGATATTTTGTTCACTTTCACTTGTATGCTGGGCTAATGGAGAACTCTGTCACACAACCCTGACAGGCTGGTTTGTGTGATTGGCCAATGTAAGAGCGACTACCCACACTGTACCCATCACATATACCTGTTGCTCTTCTAAGGGAGTGACACCTGTTGGAGTTATTCGCAAAGATACAATGCATGTGGTACGATGTGTCCTTTTCTGTGGTTGAATCCTGCATTGTGTTATGCTGCTTTCCACAAAGAGTTTTCTGCAACATTTTAACAGATTCGTCACTGCCATTTTCAGGTAGATTCCTCCTCAGTATCGTAGGATAGAATGATTTTTCACTTAGGCCATTCCTATATGTTGTCTATATAGCAGCAACAATCTGATAGCCTGACTGCTCTGATGCTGCATTTCCATAAAATTCTGCTGGTCTTGTCTGCAGTGTTCCAGCTCCATTTGAAAGGTAGTGTGACTGTTTGTTGGATGTCTCATTTGAGTACCTGTTTTTATCTTTTTTTCTAATGACCCTGTTGATATTCTCACATTATATCACATAATAAAATACACAGACATAATTGTTGACATCAACACACACACACACACACACACACACACACACACACACACACACACACACACACACACACACACACACACACACACACACACACACACACACACACACACACACACACACACACACACACACACACACACACACACACAGAATACTACAAACAAAATAAACAAATTATATACCTAAAATTATTAAAAATTCTAATTATATTTGTAAAACAGTAGTGGATGATACAAAATGAAAATTCATTTGTAAAAAATTATATCTGGAAAATAATTAATGAAAAGTAAGTTATGGTATATAAATTATTTACAAAGTGTTAATTATAACATTGTCCACAATGAATACTGTGTAGGGATGAGAGTCATAAAACAAGATACATTAGTGGCAGTGGCAGTGGTGGTGGTGGTGGTGGTGGTAGTAGTAGTAGTAGTAGTAGTAGTAGTAGTTAGTAGTAGTAGTAGTAGTAGTAGTAGTAGTAGTAGTAGTAGTAGTAGTAGTAGTAGTATTATATATTTAAGTGTATTAGCACAAGGTCTGGAAACATTTTGCACAGCTTATAGTTAATGTGAATACTTACTTGTGGAAGAACAATACCAGGATGTACTTTTGGCGCTACCTTCATGGTTGTAATGAGCGGTTTCATTGTTGCCTCGTCTGTTGAATCAGAATCAGAGTCTGAGGAACTGTCATTGCTTTTCTCTTTTGTTCTGCCATAAATTGAATCCCAAAACGAATCTGGCTAGATACAAAATAAGCAAAAAATGTACTAACTTTACACAAATAGTATAAAATGTATTGTACACAATACTTCAGTACTTCTATATTAAAATTTAAAATAAACATCTGCTTTAAATTAACATTACTTATTTTTCAATAAGAATAAATAGTTTTAAAAATTTGGTAAACATAAAAGATGGCTACTATTTAAAGTCTTTTTTAATTACCATATTTTAAACTCTCTAAATTATTTTCTCTAAGTTTGATTAATCACACCCTTCATTGTACACAGGCACAAATAGCTACAACTGTTTGTTTATCAGATAATCATACATAGTAAATATAGGACTTTTTCTTTCTACATGGTTTAGGAAGTAAGAGAGCACTTCTCCTTGGTCCTGCTGGAAGTCACAGATTACAGCTGACACTCTAAATGTACACCAGCCAAAGAAAGACAACAGGCACACATTACAGCAGACATTAGTAGGTCAAGGCTTTTTTTTAACAGGATCCAGTTACTTCAATCGAGAGTCAAACAACACTGTAAGTATATATGGAACAAATCCAAGGGCAACCAAAAAGAGCAGAACTAACTATTCTTGCTTCCAGAGGAATTTCCATGAGTAGTATTTGCATGCCTAAAATTATCCATCCATACCATGAACATACTTGGATTACTTATAATCAAGATATACTATTTTTCACTACATATACATCATACTGGGGTCTAAATGGTCACAAACATATTAACAATCTACATAATTTGTTAAAATAAGACATGAATTTGCCAGAGGTCTGTTTCAGACTGGACGTTTAGAATACAGTGACTTCATAAATACTGTTAGACAATGTAGTATACAAAATACACTGCGGTCATATGTCTCTGTGAAGATCTTCATTTCCAGGTGCCAACATGTTCAGTTCAGTGTTACCAAGTTGACAAAAATCTACCTGGTTGGCAACTCATCATGCCTGCTTGGTGGTTTCCACTTATGGTCAATTAGAATCAACTGTCAGCTTTATAAACTCATAGGTAAATAAAAAATAATTGTATTTAGCTTTCAGTGGCATTTATGTCCATCTGACCTAATTTTAAGTTAAGAATTATTTTTTCATAAAAATGTGTAGCAACCAATTTCTGTAAAACCACCAACCTGAGGACCTCGGGCTTATATTTTTAGAACCATGGTAATTTTCAGTTTTGACTTATAAGCTCTACACAAACCATCTTGTTCTGTAACAAAAGGATTTTGCCTTTCAACCAGCAGCATGAGCTTGTATGATCAGATAGCAGTCGGCCAAGATCCAGCATCAGCTCACATTAGCTTGATGATCTCCACCCAGCTTGAACTAGGTCACTCAACTTAAGACTGCAGGTAAAAATGTAGATGATAAGGGACCTCTATTGACTGAGTTCCAGTGCTTTCATTAGAATCAGAAACTGAGTTCCAGTGCTTTCATTAGAATCAGAATTTAAGAATTAAAAAAAAACAAGATTTAAGTTATATTCAGTCTTTGATATGACCTTCATATAGCATGAGAACCTTATAAGAAATAAAGACATAGAAAACAACAAGTTTTATCTACATGTGAAGAAATTCAAGAATATTCTATGTACAAAACATGATTAAAATATTAGAACAAATTATAAAAGATCAAAGAAATTATGGTGCAACTTGTGAATACATTAGAGGTTAGCTGGTTGAAAATTGACTATGATTATCATCATTCTATATGGGTAAGTAACAGTTGTGACATGCATTTCTAAAGTTACTAGAAAAACTATAATAGTGTGAAAGAAACTCGTATTGGTAAAAGTTTGTTAAGGAAATTATTACTGAACTCCTCGTATTATTTTCTCATTTCTACTAGAAGTTTGTGTATGAGTGCACACATATGCGTACATAGAGACAAACAGGCTCAGTAGTAACTACAGTATATAAAGAAATGTTATACTGATCACGCTTGAAGTTCAATTATATAACGTTTTTACGTTTTCTGTCCTCGAATTTTACTACTAAAAGTACTGTAACTGCAAATACAGTTACAGTCATATACTAAAGAGTTATGAGAAATTTTGAACAGACACATATCAAAGTGATATTATAAAATTAATACTTGATAATTGACTAAAAGCTTACACAACTGTAGTTCCAACTACACCAAATGTCATGTAATAGTAGTTATAATAATAATTACAAGTGTCAGCTATTACCGCATGGCGCGCTGTATTGTTTACACATTAACCAATAACAACAGTCAGTCGTAAAGAACATGGCGTCCAATGCACATGTGGAACAGCGTGTTGTAATGAAATTTCTCGTGAATGAAGGTGTAAAACCCAGTGAGATTTATTCGCAAGTCCTTGCACAGTATGTTGATGAGACTCTTAGTCGCATTAAACCTTTGAGTGGTGCAAACGTTTTAAAGAAGGCCGTACATCAGTGAGTGACGATCCCGGTCGAGGTGGTTCGGAGCCTACTATAGTCATTCCCATGAAGATTCAGCGAGTGGAAGAACTGATCCTTGACAATTGATGGAGAACTTGTCAGCAAATTGCAAAAGAAATAAATGTGTCTGTGGGAACTGTAAACAAAATCATTCACGAACATCTGAAGTTCAGTAAGGTTAGTGCATGTTGGGTACCAAGACAGCTTTCTGCTTTCGACTGGCAAAGAAGATTCAAAATCTGCAAAGAGTTAAAGCAGCATTTTGACAAACAAGGCAAGCTTTTTCTTGATCGAATTGTTACCTGTGATGAAACGTGGGTCTATCATTTCACCCCGGAATCAAAACATGCATCAAATCAGTGGAAGCATGTGGACTTACCACCTACCAAAAAATTTCGAACAATTGTTTCTGCAGGCAAAGTTATGGCCTCAATTTTTTGGGATAAAAATGGCATCATTCACGTTGATTTTCTACCCCGTGGAGTCAATATTAACGTGAGTACTACTTCAAAGTTCTTCAAGATGTGCACAATGCTCTCAAGAAAAAATGGCCTGGTGCGATTACTAAAGGCATTCTGTTTCTGCAGGACAATGAATGCCCGCATACCGCCCACTGCACGACATGCACGCTACAAGATCTTGGCTGAGAGTTATTGCCACCCCCCCCTTACAGTCCGGACCTCGCTCCCAGCGATTTTCACCTGTTCGGGCCCTTAAAGTTGTTCCTGGGAGGCCAGCTTTCCAACAGTGACGATAAGGTGAAGCAGTCAGTCCTATCTTGGTTTTGACATAACAACAAATCTTTCTACACTGCGGGTATCCAGGCACTAGTGAAACGCTGGGATAAATGTATAAATGTATCAGGGGATTACATTGAGAAATAAAAGTATTTTTTACTATCATAAATGTGTTCTATATTTATTAAAAATTAATAGTCCCGGAATGACGTGAATGTCCCTCGTACTTATGAGAGCCGGTTGTCATTATACTGATACCATTTGTTCTGAGTTAGTGCAGCTCTGACACTGTTACTTTGTATCACTCAAAACAAGAGATGTTTGTGTTACAGTCTTGTTTGATATTTCATACTATATATGTTGATCGACGATCAGAAAGATAACTCTGTTAACACTGGTTAAGAACTGCTTGGCCATGCCAATGTCTGTGAAAACGTCTTGAAAAACAAGATAAAAATAAGAAAGAAATCATGAGAAGGTTTATGGCTGTGATGTTGAAACCAAGGTGCAAGCATTGCAGTGGACGAAGAAAAAACTGGCTAGAAGAGTCAGTCAAATATGAAATTGACGTTGGAGTTGTTTGTGACAGAAAAGGCTGAGTCCAGTATGAAATACTCCACATAGTCAGAGAGGACGTAGTTCAATACAGAACTTATACGGTCTGAGGAGGAGGAGGAGGTCTGAAAAGTGGGAAAACCAGACTTAGATGTTGCACCACAATAATGTGCCAGTCACATGTGACACATTATCTGCTATTATCTGGAAAAATGTCCCAACTCCACCCATCCTACTCTTCAGACTTGGTCCCAACATATTTTTCTTGTTTCGAAAACTGAAGGCAATCTTCAAAGGATGTCATTTTCAAACCATACAAGACGTTAAGGAAAAAAAATGATACAACAGCAGTTATCCATTCTCAAAATCACTTTCCAGGAAACCTTCCAAAAATAGGAAAAACATTGGGAAAGACATGTTGCCACCAGAGGGGACTACTTTGAAGGAGGCAATAACATTGTAATTACATTTGAAGTTTTTATTAAAAATGTTTTGATCTGAACAGATATCATTTTCTAATACAATCATGTTCTCAGACTTACACTTTCTCAGATTCAATTAAGACAGTATAAATTGGACCAAGACATGTCAGAGGACACAATATAACTAATGCAACTACTCCAGATGTACCTAAGGATTGGAAAATAAATATGTTGTATTAAAATACAAAAAAATTCATGTTCTAAATTTATAAACTGCTTAATAAGCTATAAAAATATATCAATTTTAAATAACCTGTTAAAATTTTATTTTACTGTAGCTTTTAATTTAAAGTTTAGAGAGTATGTCATTGAATTCCATTAGAATTAATATCAATTTGAATCAAAAACGTGTAAATTCTGATCTGAAAAGAATGTAGTGATAAACAGAATAAAAGGAAAATTGTTAAAAGCCATATATATATTACAACATTAAGTATTTGTGAAGCCCCCAACTTCTTGTGAGCCATTTATTTTGCACATTACTTACGCTATAACATTATGACAGGTGTAATCGTAATAATAATAACACAATGTAATATGGTTTAGAATCATTTAAAAATTTATTAATCAAAAATTTTCTATTTTGTTGCGATTTAAAAATATCATTATTATTCGCATGTATGTAGCCGTAGCACACATCTAGTTATTCATGTATAAGTAATAATCTTGTATTACACATAGAACATAATATACACTCTTATACTACAATAAACATTTGTAATTATATAATATTGCTCTCAACTTGCTTATTACTGTGATAACTATTAGATTATCTAATCTCTTTTTTACTAATCTATTTTCTTTTGATTATATTGGATATGTATTGCTTTGTTTTCTAATAAAAATTTACTATTTACTTTTATATTAATTTAAATATCATTGACTAAGTTATTTATTCAAAATTATAGTTTTATACTTTGAATCATTACTCTAACTATTATACAAATAAATATTTACATTTCTAAAAATTATTAATTTATATTGTCTTTTTTTTTACAAATTATATTGTCTTTAAGTGAGTTTTTGTTTTACAAATACATGGTTTTGTTTCACCTTATTTGTCATGGTAATACTCAGTGTATACTCTTCGGTCCTAAGTTCTCGATCCTGGATGCTCCTCTGTAGTCATGCAGTCCTGGAGTCCTTGATCCTCATCCTTCAGATCCTCTCCGCAGTCTGTTGCCTCGTCCCGTACGCTGGACTCTATTCCATGTACTTGGCTGCTCCCTCGTATCCCGTCATGGCCTAAGGTTGCAGGTGCTCTCACGAAAGTGATGAGTAGTCGTGAAGAACCTCCGGCTGCTGCTGTGGTTGATAGACAAAAAGTTGTTGTCGTTAGGCAGAGTCTCCGGCTGCCACGGTAGTTGATCGAGAAAGAGAACTAAGTTAGCGCGTCTCAAGTATTTATACCCTAGGGCGAAAAAATCATGTTTTGACAATATTCTGCAGGTCTCAGTCTGTCGTTGGTGTCCCTTTCTAAACACGATTATTTTCACACTTATTTCGCTTGTCTTTGCCATATGCAAAGTCTTTTGCACATTACCCAATATTCATCTTGTCAGTAATTTTTATGTGTTCACTGGTTATAAAGCGTTTTTCCCTATCTTAATTAATATAAGTTTTATTTATATTTATTTTTACTATAATCACACTTCATATTATTTTCGCACTATTTTTTATACACATGTGCGTCTTTATTTTATACATACTGTGGTGTATTTGGTTTTGTGATATTATACACACATTCTTTACAATTTAAATAATTCATATAATTAATAGTGTTCATTAAGGGGTGATGTTCTGCAGGAATCAACAGGTCTCACACACACACACATAAAATACATGTGTACACAGCTGCGTGGAATGATAAACCTGTACAAGCATTAAATATGGTTGTTCCTTTTACAGTTCCGATTGAAAGCTGAATTATTATTACTAACAATATGAATTATTTAGTTAATTTAATTAATTATCTTCATTAATTTGTGCAACGCACAGTACCCTATACATCTGTACTGTTGCACACACACACACACACACACACACACACACACACACACACACACGTGCACACGCACATGCAGTAGTTATCTTGGTTAATATAAAATATTACAACACTTTTAACGATTTAATGTGTGAACCCCAACTTCTTGGGCGACAAATCTTTACAACACCACAACAAATTAAATTCGTGTGTGTATATGATGATAGGTGTAATCGTAATAATAATAACACTATGTAATTTGGTTAAAAATCATTTAAATATTTATTAAATAAAAATTCTTATTTTTGTTGCGAATTAAAATCATTGTTATTTGCATGTGTGTGTAGTCTTAACACACATCTAATTATTACATATAATTGATATTCATACTACACATAGACATATTATATAACCTTATATTATAATAAATCTTATAATTATCTAATATTGCTCTCAGCTTGCTCATTAGTATGATACTGATTAGATTATCTAATCTTTCTAATGATCTAATCTCTTTTGAATTTACTCCATATGGATTGCTTTCTAATAAAAATTCACTAATTACTTTATCAATTTAAATATCAAAAATTATCGATTCCAAATTATAGCTTCTAAGTTACTGATCAAAATTATAATTAAACATTCTTGAGCATTACATAACATTAATTATTATACAGAGAATATTTACATTTGTAAAAATTATTAATTTATGTTTGAATTGAATTGTCTCTCTTTTTACTTCGTTAATTATTGTCTTTGAGTGAGTCTCGGTTTACAAGTACATGGTTGTTTGTCACCTTATCGTTGTGGTAAATCGGCAGCGTGTCCTCTTTGGTCCTACGTCCTTGATACTGGATGCTCCTTTGTCATCCTGGAGTCCTGGTCCCTCGTCCATCGGATTTTTGTATGCTGGATTACTGCATGTACTTGGCTGCTCCCTCGTCTCCTGTCATGGACTCAGGTTGCAAGTGCTCACACGAACTGATGCGTTGTTGTGAAGTCCCTGACTGCTGCTGTGGTTGAGATATAAATGTTGTTGTTTCTAAGCAGAGTCTCTGGCTCCCACAGTAGTCAATCAAGAAAAAGTTGGACTCGTGAAGCAGAGCCTCCGGCCGCAACTATGGTTGATCGAGAAAGAGTTGACCTCGTGAAGCAGAGCCTCCGGCCGCTATGGTGGTTGATTGAGGAAAAGAATAATTTTAGCACGTCTCCTGTATTTATACCCAGGGCGCTAAAATCATGTTTCGACAATATTCTGCATGTCAGAGAGTGTCGTGCCGTCACTCTCACACACGATTCTTGTCACACTTAATTCACCCGTCTGCGCGAAATGCGAAGTCTTTTGCACATTACCCGATATTCATTCTGTCGGTAATTTTTATGTATTCACCATGTACAAACCATTTTTCTTTATCTTAATTAACATAAGTTCTATTTATTTTTATTTTCCCGTAATTACACTTTTTATCCTTTTTACACTATTTTTTATAGACATATGCGTCTTATTTTTATACACATTTTGGTGTATTTGGTTTTGTGCTATTATGCACCCAATCTTTACAAATTAAATAAATTCCTATAATTTATAGCTTTCCTTAAGGGTGGTGCTTTTCAGGAATTGACAGGCCACACACACACATGTAACTAACGCGTGTACACAGAAACAGAGCAGCTGGCGTGTTCCACCTGTTCCAACATGAAAGTTTTGGTTGTTCATATTGCAAGCTGAACTATTATTATTACAATATGAATTACTTATTGATTTTAATTAATTATTTTAGTTATTTTGTGCAATGCACAGCACCCTATACATTTGTACTGTTGCAATATAGTAGTTTATACATGGATAACATACTTTACATTACATAATAAACACTTTGTTCTGATGTACTGATCATTTCATTAAACAAAAAACAGGAATACGCAGACTACATTATTTTTTATGTTCCCCCAAAAAATCATATGTAGTTTTATTTACTAAACAGTACACACAATAAAATTTGATTGCACATGGAAACTGATTTTAAAAATTTTAATGTTATTTTCAGACATTTCAGACATAGCTAAAAACGTGTTTCTTAACAACAAACATTAATAGAACATAAATAATTTTTTATTAAACGGGTGTTATCAAATTATTCTAAATAAATTCAGAAAATAAACAAAACAAGTCATTTCGAAGTAGACCACCTTCAACTTAAACCTTTGGTTCAGGACACTGTGATTAATAAAATGTAATAAACTTCGTTGGTAACTTGGTAAAGTGTTATAGACATAAACTAGAAAATAACACTATATAACCCTAAACAAAACAAATGACTAAATTAGGTACTTAACAACAAACAGAGTTTTAATACAGATAAAAAAAAAACTTATTTCTTTATTGATTATCAAGGATGAATATTCATGATCATTTAATGCCATGTCCAGCTGAGGTTGGATCTTCTTTTAAAAATGAAAAGAGACTTTTAGTTTTGTCACAAATAAAACAGAGTACAAGGGCCAATATTTTTTTAATTAATTCAATTCTATAAGCATGAAGATTAGATTTTGATACTGTATTGAATCCAATTGCTCCTTGATGTAATGATTAACTAAACTCTAATCTGTTAACCTTTTAACTCTGTTAAACGCAACATATGTAGATACTGTTACAGATCTCATGAGCCTACAACTATAGCAATGTTTGATAAAGTTTGTTCTTGGGATCTGTTATTGCACGTGCTAAGGGTAGAGTAAGCTGCTTCCATTTACAGACAATACCTCTGTCCCGATCACATGGACGGGCAACCAGAAAAATGAATCGCACAGAAATGAACCACTATAGCTATCAAATTATACCAAGATATAGACAGGATGGAAGGGAGGCAAGAATTTGAACCCAAAGAATAGCTTTTTACAGTACCTAGCAACCAGTACAGGGGGGGATTAACCATTAGGCTGACTAGGCTGTAGCCTAGGGCGCGGCACTTTGGGGGCGCAACATTTTAGCTAGAAAATAATAAAATTTTACAGCTAAATGTAAAATTGGTAATAAATTACAAGGATACAAATTTGAGGTTATTTTGAACACAGGCGCCTGTTTGCAAGAAATTTTGTTAAAACTGTACATAAATGATAGAAGTACTTTCCAAACTGTTTTCTCCACTTATGAATCATCGTTGTAGCCCTCTTGTTCATTGAAAGTGACTTTCTGCAAGGACTTGATTTTCAGTGAGGTGATTAAAACATTTGCACAATCTAAAGTGTGAAAAAAGAATCTATCTTGAACTTTACATGAGTCTTAACAAATCCACAAGATATTTAACTGATTGTCTTCTTTATGTAAATGATGTTAAATGTACTCTTAATAAAACTGTTATAATTCTGTAACTATTTAGTTAATTTTTTCCTTATAAAAGCCATGCAAACTACAAATGGTTGAAGGTGTAACTGTAAAACAATATCTGAAAAATATCCTCAGTTTTCAATTCTTGAGACTATTTCAAAAAACAGTAAGATATTTAAAATATTCCTAACTATGAAATATACTGTAGGGTGTTTAAACCTTCATTCAGCCCCTTGGAAATAAACGTAAGAGTAGCCTATGGGTGTGAGGGGGGGGAATAAAATATAATTAGCCTAGGGCGCCAAGATACCTTAATCCGGCCCTGATAGCAACACATTCACAAAGACACTTTCTAGCCTCAAATTAAATTGTACCCAACAGGTAGGTGAAGCAAAGCAGTGTCTTTGATAGCAGTTGTGGCATTATCAGGAAAATTATGTGAAACTTTTTTATCTATTGGTTGTCTTGTTCTAGTTAAATAAACACTTGCCTCTTCCACTTCAGGTTTTGTCAATATTACTTCACAAGAAAATGTTTTTATCTCATCTTTACACAAAGTTCCTGCCGTTCTTGTTATTAAAAATTTACAGTCAACCTGAGAATTTGATCCAATTATTAGGACGCTCAGAAGGTTTATAAATCTTTCTTTAATTACAAAAGTTGTATTTGTGGTTATAATCACAAACAGAATTATCACTGTTGCACACCACTACAGAAAAATTATTCTGATTAGCGCTTTCAAGCTTCTCAGCTCATCGTCAAATTGGAAATAACAACAACAGAATAAAACAAACTCTTCAAACCCCCCAGCCACCCCATTGTCCACACGCACCCCCACAAACAAGCTGTAAGTCATATTAATGTCCCTTCCCAACCTCCGAGCCCTGTCACCTATGTCTGTACAGTTACATATTTTTCTAGCACGTTGCATGTGGTGTGTGTGTGTGTGTGTGTGTGTGTGTGTATGTACATTCTTTTCAAAACCTAACATTGTAAAACCTTTCTCGTTCATACTTTTAACTGGAAATTTCCTTTTCGGTACAGTTTTACAATGTGTTACTTCTTAATTATATTATAATTAATTATATAATTAATACTGTAATTATTATTGTAAAACTGTACCGAAAAGGAAACCAATGTGTTACTTCTTAATTATATTATATTATTATTACATATATTAATAATATAATATAATTAAGAAGTAACACATTGTAATATTGTACCGAAAAGGAAACTTCCAGTTAAAAATGTGAATGAGAAAGGCTTTACAACGTTAGGTTTTGAAAAGAATGCACACACACACAACACACAGAATGTGCTAGAAAATTATGTAACTGTACAGACGTGGGTGACAGAGCTTGGAGGTTGGGAAGTGACATTTGATTTATAGCTTGTTTGCGGGGGTGTGTGTGGACAGTCAGGCGGGTGGGGTGTGAAGAGTTTGTTTTATTCTGTTGTTGTTATTTTCAATCTGACTATGAGCTGAGAAGCTTGAAAGCGCTAATCGGAAAAATTTTTCTATAGTGTATCTTCGTTCTTCAGATTCTTTTCTTCCATACTCCTTTCGATCCCTTCTATACATTTTAATCTAGGTCTGCCTCTTTTTCTTCTGTTGCTAGGTCTGTATTTGAACACATTCACAGGTATTCTTTCTTCACTCATTCTCGTTAGGTGTCTATACCAGGAAAGCTGATTACGTTTTATATCTTCTATTACAGTTTCTTTTCTATTTGTTCTTTCCCTTATTACATAATTCCTTACACATTCCATACGAGAAACTCTGGAAGCTCATCTCAGATAGTCCATTTCTACAGCTTCAATCTTCCTGCGGTTCCTTTCGTCGATTGTCCAACATTCTGACCCATAGGTGGTTCAACAATGGCTTTATAAATATTGATCTTTGTTGGTAGCCTGACTTTGGTGGACCATAAAAGTGAGTTTAATTGGTGTATGGTGCTTTTTCCTAAAACTAATTGATGTCTTATATCTTCATCACACATTCCATCATCGCTAATTATACTTCCTAAATATTTATACTTTTCACATTTCTTGATGGAAGTATTATCTGATAACTGAAGATCTGATGTTCGACTTCCTGTGACTAAGTACTCTGTTTTTTTGAAGTTTATGTTTAATCCCCATCGATCGTATTCTTCTACTAGTTTCCTCATCATATAAGTGGTATCTTCTTCATCACTGGCTATCACCACTTGATCATCTGCGAATAAAAGAGTGTATAAACACTTCTCTTCTAATTTTATTCCCATTCTGCTGCATTTGTTTTTCCATGTCTCCAGTGCTCCTTGTACATATACTTTAAATAAAATGGGAAACAAACAACGTCCTTGTTTCAGTCCCTTACTAATATTAAACATCCCAATAAATAAGATATGAAAAACCTCATGTACAGAAAAATCTCTTTCCCCAACAGTATAAATCATTAAGAGAATGTCTCAGCCAAATGTGCAGATGAATCATCTTGTCTTCTTACTGCATATTGCCACCAGTCTCGCACTGTAACAAACCCTTACACAAAAATCTTGTCCACAATTGACAGTTATTATTCAAACTGACCTCTTACAGTTTGTACTAATTTTTCTGAATCTTAGCATAATTTTTAGTTTTTATGTTTAGTAGATGTAGGTGGAATTAAATATTCATAATTTCTGTTCTAAGGCTTTCACGGCCGGTGTCAGTTGTATAAAAGTATGTATCGGGCTGTTTGGCCGTGGTCCATGGTTTAAAGACAAACCAGATGTTTTGACAGCACCACTGGCTGCCATCATCAGTGGAATTCAAGTCTATCTGAATGCGGGTGCTCACGGCTCAAGGTGCAGTCTTTACCTGTGCATGATTCTGATTGGCTGATGGTGTAATTTTTACTTGTACGTGGGACTTGGTGACTTTATAAGTACAGGTAGCATCGCGGGACATCTTCAGCCTTCACCACAGACGTTGGCCTGACGTTTAACAACCTGTGGGCCTGACGTTTAACAACCCGCATTCAGGTAGACTCGAAATCCAACTGATGATGGCAGGCAGTGGTGTTGTCGAAACGTTTGGTTTATCTTTAAATCATGGACCACGGCCAAAGAGCCCGGTACATACTTTTAATACAATTCATAATTTCTGTTAATTACAATTATAGTAAATAACAATAATTCCTTATATGATAGTAACAATAATCATGTCATTATATTATTATTGTTAAAAATCCTTAAATTGTTAGTAATTAGTACTACTGTAACACAGCCTGCAAAAGTCAGTTATACAGGTGCACTGTGTCACACATTTTTCATACCGTTATTGAAAATAAAATGAAAACACCACATCTCTCCTGAATTATAGTCTTTGATAAATTATCATTCACTTATAATGAATGTTATGTTCAAACATAATAACTGCACAAGACAGAACACGTGATGAGAACAGAAGAAGAGTATCCAGGTGACAACATTAACTTTTAGCTGCTGTTGAAAATGTATAATTGGAGGCTAAGGTCTCACGGTCAGTGCATCTTCCATAAACTATGAAAAACACAGCACTTAGTACTTATAAACAAAGGCACAGGAGATCCAAACTCTCCATCACATTATAGGCCCTTTTGCATGCTGGACAACTATTATAGAGATAGGTTTCAATAGGTACAACTTACTTCATAATTCAACGGCGGGATAAATTTTCCCATGACTGGAGTGATTGTGTAGCGTATGTAACGTGAATCCATTTCACTAGTGTTTTCCTCAAACTCTTCTCTCAACAAATCAGACAGCTCTCCTTTTGGACATGCTGTTGGCACATCTACATCAGAAAGTGTTTCAATTTCGCCTGCCGTTACTGATGCATACTGTGGTGCATCTTCATCATTGGCATCGTCAACATCACTAATACCAGTGCTACCATCATCACCACTGATACCAAGACTAACCAATTCACCACTTTCATCTTCCTGTTTTAATTTGTTTTTATTTAATTTATTTCCATTACTTTTAAATTTTTTTATTCCTTTATTCTTATATTTTTGTTTCTGTAAAAAACATAGTTTTCAATCACTCAATCATTCCTAAATCCACCAACAGTAAATAATACAATTTGACAAATGTGTGGGTGTGTGGATGTCAATGTTTTAAGAATGCAGGTTTAAAAGCATGAATTACTATAACTTGTTCACTGACACAAGAGAGAGTTTATAAACAAACAGTTCCACAGTCAGTGCATATTCATTAATTTTTTTAATAGTCAGCTGATTTACTGTTATATACTTTATATACCAGAGTATGGGGACAGTGGTACAAGGTAAGGAGACAAATGAAATACCTATTGATAATAGGAAAATAATAATAAATAAAACAAAATAAAATTATAAAATAATACAATCTACTTACAGAAGTAAGTATTATTTATTAAATATTAAATATATTGTACCAAAAACTGCTTCCACATGCTGATCAGATGATTGGTCGATATCAGTGCGGATTTAGAAGAGGATAATCGACAACAGATCAGGTTTTCCCACTCCGACAAATTCTGGAGAAAGGTAGGGGGAACATAAGCTACAAACCCATCACCTCTTCATAGATTTCAGAAAATTGCAGAAAAGAATTTTACACTGCTCTTGAAGAACTGGGCATACCAAAGAAATTAATAAGACTGTGTAGGATGACAATGCTGACAGTTAAGGGGTGAGGATTCAAAATGACTTATCAGGAGAGTTTGACTATGGAAAGGGAGTCCTCCAGGGCATTCTCTTGCTTGCCTTCTCTTCATTCTTGCCTTAGAAAAAGCTATGAGAGATGCTGGAATAGATTCCTCCAGGTCTGTATTCAACAGGTTGGTGCAACTAGAATATGCCAATGACCTAGATATAATCGGGAGGTCCCTTCGAGCAGTCACTGAAGCCTTTCTTGCTCTTGAAGGTCCCGCAAGGAGGCTGGGTCTCATAATAAATGAAAGCAAGACAAAATACAGGACACAGGAGGCTAGAGAAGGAGAGCACATCCAAATTGGCATCTATTCCTTCAAAAACGTCAACAACTTTGTTTATTTAGGATGCCAAGTTAACTCCGATGGGGAAACAACCGAAGAAATAAAGTGAAGAATCGCGTCAGGTAATAGGTGCTTCTTTGGTCTACGACCCCTGTTCCAGAGCAGAATAATTGCCAGGAGCATCAAGCTGCTTTTGTATAAAACACTGATCCGCCCAGTTCTCACCTATGGTTCTTAACCTGGACCATTTCTAGAAAGTCTGAGTCAAGCCTGCTGGTTCATGAATGCAAAATCCTCCACAGTATAGGTCCAATAAGTGTAGGAGGTGAATGGAGGAAAAGAACCAACCAAGAACTGAACACTCTTATTCTGAATGAACCAGATATTGTGAAAATTATAAAACTTGGTAGACTCAGGTGGGCTGGACACGTGATCAGAATGGGGGAAAATTAAATACCAAGAAAGACACTCACAGAACAGATCTATGGCACCAGGAGAGTTGGTAGACCCAAACTACGTTGGGAAGATGGTGTGAACTACGATGCACGCCATATCCTTGGGACCCGGAACTGGAGAGCAGGTGCACTTGACCGGGACAACTGGCGGAGGCTGTTAAAGGAGGCCTTGACTCAGTAATGGGTTGTTGGACTGCTGAAGAAGAAGACTTGCAGAAGTAAATACAATTTGATATCAGAATTCTGCAAGAAACTTGAAGAGTTATTTATAAAGAAATGATGAATAGTAGGAAAAATATAAGTGGCAATACCAAATTGAACTACCAGAGTGTCAGTGCAGGAAAGAAGTGGCCAACAAATTTTAGACAATAATATATACCATAAGTCAGTTCTAGCATTGATGCTCATGTGTGATTGTGGGTGTTAGCAGATTACTGTAGAACCTCAATTAACCGTTAGTGGTCAGTATCAGGAATTAACAGATATGAGGAACAGATAGACAACACAAAGTATATTATCAGAAGGATTAAATCAGACAGTTACACAGACATCGTTAGAATTTCTGATCTAACGGTATTTGTCTGACCTAACCCTTCTGATAATGTTCATGTACCATCAAAAGTTAGGTTTAAAGATCGTAGAAGGTATACAACTCATCTTTGAGTTTTGTTTATTTTCACACAGTAACACTAATAAAAGCTTGTATTTCTGATTATAACAAAGAAGGCCAAGTTTGTGAAAACATCTAACAAATTTAAGCAAACGTCATTGTTTCATTCACACTTTCTTTGAAGACTGAACATAAGGTCTGTCCAGAAAATATTCAGCCACATAACATTCTGAAAAAAATAGCTTACTTAGTAGGCCTACAGTAGGGTCTTATTCCCCTTTAACAATACTTCCCTTGGGACACTTATCCCAGGGACTCTTCCACTACTCAAAACACTCTGTGAAGTCCTCTTTCAGAACTGCCATTAACTGCCTTGTTGAATTCTACTGAACCTCATCCACTGTCTGAAATCTTCCTTTCAGCTGCGACTTTAGCTTTGAATAGAGCTAGAAGTTGAAGGGAGATAAATCAGGACTGTAGTAGGGTGGCTGAGCAACACGTGTGATGTGATATTTTCCAAGAAATCCTTTATCAGATGCAAAGGTTGTGCAGATGCACTGTTATAATAAAGTGCCAGTCATCACTTTACCCATAGATTCTTGTTTTCTACTTGCTGCATTCTTAAGATGTTTTGTGTAGTACTCATTAGCTGCTGTCTGACCTGGAAGTGCATACACATGATGGGGGCCATAATTATTCATGGATGGAGTTTGCCAGTATAATTATTTTTTGATAGTTGTGGATGTGATTTTATTACACCGATTTCTTAAGTATTCATAGTAAAAAAAAAAAGAAAACAGTCAGCATGACCTTGATGTTGCTTCCAGAAGAATGTGATCAGTTTCTATAGTTTTCCTATCATATCAAAAGCAACAATACACATTTTAGTTTGAGCATCACTCATGAAATCCTTCCTGAAGAGCCTGTTAAGCCTGTTATTCATATGATGGTTTCTGTGGATGAATGTCCAAGTTGATGAAGCAAAGCTAGATCACTAATCTATTTGCTCAATCACTGTAAATGTGATGGTCACATATTCAGCACATAGAAGCCTGACTGTTCATGTATGCATGGTAAGGTCTTCTCCAATTGGCTGATCAGTTATGTAAGGTCGCGTGTGAGTCGCATGTAAGTATTCAAGATGGCTGGATACTTTCCAGACATACCATAATTTTTCTTGATTTTCTGATAAAGTGAGATATTAGTATTTAAACAGAACAGCATTTACCTTTTTTTTTTTAATAGAATCTCAAAAATCTGTCAGAATAAATTTATCTTATGTTCTGAGATCTAACCACATCAAGGCAAATAAGGTAAATGAACTGATAGTAGCAATTGTTTAGTTCTTTCATACACAATACCAACCTGGCACTTCCACCTTTTTATAGTGTTTTAAAATCAATTTAAATACTATTTACACAGTAATCATACCAGTCATATTTTTGGTTTCTAAGAACTTTATTTTTTTAATCTCTCCTACCAAATGTTATAATCATTTAAGTTTACAAAGATAACATAGAAGCTTGTAAAATGAATGTTTAACAAATTACAGTTGATCAAAAAAAAGGTCACATCAAAATAATACAGGTTAGTATGCTACTGGATGAAAGAGGCCAAAAACTGGAAAACTATACACATAGGTAACAAGGAAAATTGTGGATATGGTTTGTGGAAAGCTGTTAACAATTGTTCTGAAATGAAGAGGCTGTCACAACAACTGGATGACCACATCAAAGTAGACAAGAATCTGATAATACGTTGTAATAATCAAAACAGTATGATATTTGATGACATCAAATAATATTGTTTAAGGTAAAGAGTAGGTTTTAAAAATAGTTTAACCATTTATACTAGAACAAATAGCCACAAGCAGTTTTTAATATGACATCTTACACAAACAGGGAGTGACAAACTCCAAGGACAAAATAAAGGCAAAGGCTTAGGAATTCTTGGAAAAAAGACACCTGCAAATTAGTGCTGAGTCAAAAAACTGGAAGAATATTACAATACAGGTAGGAGGTACAATGATTTCCTTCATGACCTTGGTAACAATGATAGCTCTATGTTAGTAATTAATTTGTAGGTTTTAAGAGTAGAATTAATGGCTGAAATCCTCTTAGGCCTCTATTACACTATGCAACTGGTTTCAAGGCTACATGAAACTAGTTGCAGGCAGCATAGGTAAAACAGACTACAACTGCTCTCCAATCAGTTGCAGAGTTGTCCAATCATTTCTCTGTTGTCCGCAGAATGCGCGCGCAGGTGAGTTGCACGCAATCGGCTACATAGTGTAATAGACTACATTTGAATCAATGCCCCACATCGAGCGCATGAAACTAATAGTTGCATGGCTTGCAACTGTTTTGCAGTTGATTGCAGACCATGCAACCGATTGCAGTAGTGTAACAGGTCTCATTTAAACCAATGCCCCAAACAACTTTTTCTCCAGTCAGTTGCCTAGTGTAACAGAAGTCTTAAATCTATGAACCAACAGAAAGTAATCAGCTTACTTGGTACTGTATAGGTGGAACGAAAGGTTCAGGGACGTATGTGTCTGAGATTTTCTCCTCTGTTTTTAGTGGTGCATCTTGGGCAGTATACAGTTTCCTACTGAGTTTATTGTATCTTTCTCTGGTGTGTTTATCATTCCAATTTGAATTTGTAACTTTATGATGCATTTTTAAATGTTTCTGTTTTTGTTTTCCCACCTGGAAAAAAAATTTATTGCTTTACAAATTTCATTTTGTTTCAATTTATTTATTAACTTTTTTAAAATCATTTTTGTGCCGTATTAAAAACAAACATAAATTTTTGTGTGTGAACAAACAAAAAATAAGAATTTTAAACAATTAGTTAAACTTGAGGTTGGTTACCTTAATAGTTAGTTGTAAAAAAACTGATTATATTGATTTAATACAGGGTGTTCACAAATGGTCGTCCAATATTTCGGTAACTTGATTCTTACATAATTACAAGAAAAGAATTCCTGTAAACATAGGTCCAAAAACGTATAGTTTTCCATCTGTCTGCCATTTTGTATTTTTTAAGGGTATTATTATTTCTCAAGAATGGAGTGAGATATTCTAATGAAATCTGGTACATGTTACCCCAGTAAAATAATCTACAAAATGAAATTTTTAAAAAACTTTTAAAAATTTTCAAAACTGCGGCTGTTTTAATTTTTAATCATTCATATCTCACAAACTATTAGTTTTATGGAATAATGTTCCATTAGATAAAATCGTAAGCATTATTTCATGAACAAAATGATACCTTATTTGTTACAATGCGATCTCAAACAACCGAGTTAAAATGGAAAATGTCAATGTGAGTCACTCAATGCTCAATACCATGAAATCAGTGATGTTATCTCATCCATGTATTATTCAAAAACACTAGGCCAACTGAATATAAGTCTACAATACTTCAATCAGCTGTTTTATAAATTAATAAGCAAAATTGTAAAATTGAAACTGCAGTTGATCTTAGTGTTTTGAACAGAGTAATGTTTTGTTTTTATTATTTTTTGTTTTATTGTTTATTGTGCGTTATTTTCATAATTGTCATTAGATATGGCAAATTTGTATAGTAATCATGAAATGGCTGACATGCATTTCATCTATGGGAAAGCCAATGGATCTGGTACAAAAGCAGCCCGCCTTTATCGTGAAGCTTATACAGATCGTAGGCAGCCTTCCAGTAAAATGTTTGTGAAAATCCATCAGCGATTGTGTGAGATTGGTACATTCCAACCATTGACTCAGTATTATGGTAGACCAAGATCTGTTTCAACTGCTGAATTAGAGGAATGAGTTTTGGTCAGAATTGAAGATGAACCAGAATTGTTATGCCGAAGAATCGCTCATCAGGAAGGCATTCAAAGCCACACCACCATATGGAAAATTCTTCGCAATCAATTGCTGTATCACCTTCAGCATGTTCAAGCTCTCATACCAGCTGATTTCCATAGCAGGACTGGGTTCTGTCAATGACTAATGAATGAGTGAGTTTGTGACCCTATGTTTGTATCTAAAATTTTATTTACGGTGAGGCATCTTTTAGTCGGGATGAAATAAATAATTACCTTAACAACCATATCTGAGCAGAGGAAAATCCACAAGCAACCTTAGTGTCAAACCATCAGCATCAGTTTTTGGTTAATGTCCGGGCGGGTATCTTCGGAGATAAGCTGATTGATCCTTACTTTTTGATAACAGATTGAATGGAGAAGCATAACTGAATTTTTTACCAATACACTTAATGAAATAGTGGATGATATTCCCCTACATCATGTACAACAAAAATGGTTCACGCATGATGGTGCACCCGCACATTTCTCATATAATGTCAAGCAGTTATTAAATAATCATTTTCATGGCCAGTGAGTTGGGCGTGGTGGTCCAGTTGCATGGCCTCCCCGCTCTCCAGATTTAAATCCATTGGATTTTTATTTGTGGGCCATCTGAAGAGCTTGGTGTATATCACTCGAATAAACATGGCAGATGAATTGAGACAAAATAATTATTTGCTGTCAACAAATTAAAGTAATAACGGGAATTTTTGAACGTATTCGAGCTTTGATGGTCAAACGGACTGAAAGATGCATTGAAGTAAATGGGGGACACATTGAACACCTACTTTAATTATTTTGTGCTGTCGTTATGGTAATTTTTCATTTTAGTTAATACTAAAATTATTTTAGTATAATTTTAGTTATACTAAAGTATTAGTATAAATACTTTTATTTATATACTAAAAAGTTAATACTTCATTTAGTCTGTTTATAAATAAAATAGTTAAAAATCTTTTGTATTCATTTTATATTTTACATTTTCATTTTCTCCTTTAAAATAAATTGTAATGTTTTTTACTATTTTTTTGCTTGTATTTACAAATAAAACTATTTGCCAATAATTATTTTTGCAGTTGGATAGTAGACATGCTGACATTGTCCATCATAACTCGGTTGTTTGAGATCGTATTGTAACAATTAAGGTATCCTTTTGTTCACGAATTAATGCTTAAGACTTTACTGAATGAAACATTATTCCATAAAACTAATAATTTGTGAGATATGAATGATTTAAAAATTAAAACAGCCGCCATTTTGAAAGTTGTGAATGTACAATTTTTTAAAAATTTCATTTTGTAGATTATGTTACTGGGGTAACACATACCAGATTTCATTAGAATATCTCACTCCTTTCTTGAGAAATAAAATTTTTCTTATAAATACAAAATGGCAGATAGATGGAAAACTATATGTTTTTGGACCTATGTTTATAGGAACTTTTTTTCTTGTAATTATGTAATGAACACGTTACCGAAATATTGGATGACCATTTGTGAACACTCTGTATATCTGAACATACACGTATAATGAATTGGTCTACTATATATTTAGAATAGTATAATCTATTACATATGAGAGAACAAAGCAATAATGAGATACTATTGTCTCTTTTTTTTTACGAACTGTAAGGTTTTAGGAGAAACAAAAAAATACACAACATTAATTTTGTTAAGTTCTAAAATTTAACTTTAGTTAATGGAAACCAACATAATTAATACCAGTCTCAACTCTAAAATATGAAAAAGAAGGTTTGCAGGAGCTGACATGTGTCTGTATTTAAAAACTAAACCCCAGTATTATATTACTCAGCCACTGAGTAAGTCGGAAACTTCAGGAGAAAGCTTTGTAGACTGATAAGCATGATTATTTGCTTGGCTCATTGCTTTAGAGTTTGTCAGTTTGCATATTTTTTGACAGTTGTGGATGTGATTTATTACACTGATTTCTTGAGTGAAATCATTCACTTAATTATTATGAAAACAAGTCATCTGGGGCACACAGAGCTCACAAATAAACAACCTTGTCCTTCAGGTTAGGCACTATATAAATATAAGCCAGTAACATGTTCTATGTACTTATATGCAAGTCTCAGGAAAGGCTTAATATCATAAGCTTCAAAACAGGAAAGTCTCTGATACAGGACAACAATTTAGGGACTGAACATAATTTCATACAATTCTAAAACTTAAAAAGAGCTGAATTTAAGATAATCAGATTTCTGAAATTATAAATTTCGTTTCTCCAAATAAAACTGAATCAATTACACTAATATGTTCCCAAATAGATTATAAATAGATTGCATGTAACATTAACATGTCCTCTGCTGTGTCAGTCATTATGACCAAAAGTGAGCATTATACTGTTTGGCACAGGAGAATGGAATTGTGGAAAAATGCCAACAGAGAATGTGTTAATAAACATTTCAATATATGGAGTTAGGCCTAAAAAAAGTTTTTACTGAAAACTGCTTACAGTTTGTGTTTAAAAGGAATAAATCCCAAATGTTTAGTACCAAGCCACGTGTTGTTCAATCAAATGTATTGGAACTTACCGTCTGCGGCTTTCCAGAAAGTCTGGAAAGCCGCAGACGGTAAGTTCCAATACATTTGATTACAGTTTGTATAATGAGATACCAGATCGCTAAAGATATAAGAGATAGGCATTTGATAATCACAAATATTATTATCTATATAAATTTTCACAATATGAACTTACTTTCATTTATCTTTCCCTAACGTTTCGAGGTGATGTTCCTCTTCCTCGAAACTGAATGAATACTGAATGTCATTTTAACAGTATAACGGTTATGGACTGGTGTGTGTGGTGGGGGTTGATGGTGGGAGGGAATTGACGCTGAGGTTCAAATTGTGTGTTTGGATCAATGTATCGAATAGTGTATGTGATCTATAATGTAATTGTTCATTTAATATGTTGTTTGGTTGTAGTGCGTGATGTCTGTATATTTCAAATTGTTCAGCTGTGTTTAGTTTTCTACTTTTAGGTAAGTAGTGTAATATTTCCATGTTGTGTGTGTTCTATGTTTGTGTGACTGTGGTTTACGTTTTGTAAATGTGTGGCAAATGTGGAATGTATGTAGTTTGTGGTGAGGGCTTTTACATGTTCTGAAAATTTAAAAATCTGAAAGCTTTCAGAACATTTAAAAGCCCTCACCTTAATTTTTGTTAGGTAAGTAACAAGGTTGTTATGGCCAATGTCAAGGTGGAAAGCATAAGCAACCGGGACTTTTTTTGTGGTTATGTTCAAATTCAGCCTAGTCCGGATGACGGTAACAATTTAAATGGGTGCAGAAAAATGCAGGTGAACTCGAACATTTATTTAATATTATAAATGACCCTGAAGTCTATCACCAAAAGCTAGTTTCCATATCCAAGTTTACAGAACATTAATATATTTTTTAACTTGAACAATGAATAAATAATTGTTAGAAATATAAATGAGAATAGAAAATATCATAATTAAATGGTCAAGAAGGAGCCATAGTTTATTATATTTTGTAATTAATTAAATGAGTAATTTTTAAATATGAGATTTACGTAATGGTTAATTAATTGAGACATTACAATTAGAATCAATTAACGTAAATAAGGTTCTCTATTAATATTTTAATTAATATTTGAATTAATTAAAAGTCTCATTTACGTGGTATACATTGCAAACCACACTTGTAAAGACGAGATTAATAGTTAAATGTTATACGTATTAATTACGTTTCCTATTATATTTATATGTGTTATATGTATATGTCTGTGTACCATTTCAGGTCATATATAATTTATGTGTGTATATACTATGTCTTAGAAGTATAAGAAATCAGAGTTAAACACATTATGAGTATATTATATTCGGATTGAATATAAGGGTTCATATAACAAGTAACCCACATTAAACAATTTTAAATAACATGACAATTTGCAATTTTTGAATAAATCAAATGAATATGCTTTTCTTGAAACAGTCGTACTAATTTCACAAGCAGAACTCAATCCTCTGTACTCTTTACTTGTAAATTAAAACTTATAACGTTATTCACGTGCTTATCCACACTCAACCAATGACCAAAGCCTGCGACCCAGCTGGGGAACATCAAGGTAAATACTGCTGAAGAAGAGTATACCTCCGAGACGTGGGTAAGTGCGCGCATACGAGTAATAGCATATGTGTAAAAAGTAAGTGTCACAAAATAACGTTGTATAGTAATTGGCTCCCATAGTGCGTGGGGCACGATATATTAAAAGAATATAAGTGCTAAGTAAATGTTAATTATCATTACAAGTAAATGGCACCCTGGTAATAAATAAAGTCTAATAAAAAATTAGCAAAATATTCTAAGAAAGAATTAATAGTCAATTTGTGTAATAAATAATATTACAAATTGTTATAATCCAGTACAGAGAAAAAGAGTTGTGAAATTAATACCGATAAATAAAATTAATTTAAATAAAGAAATATAGAGTCACGGTTGACCAATAATAAAATTATAATTCATATAATGAATGAAGAAGCGTTCCGTGAAGTGAAAAATCTATTCCTACATAACATTATGCTGCATCATCCACAACGAGAAGGACGATATATAATCTACGCAGATGCCAGTGACTATGCAGTAGGGAGTGCCCTGTATCAAGAAGATAAACACGGAGAGCTACGAGTCATCGCATACGCCAGTCGAGTCATCAAAGGAGCAGAAAAACACTACTGTACATCAGAAAAGGAAATCTTAGCGATAGTATATGCCTTGAAGCAGTTTCGTTATTATGTGTATGGAACACACTATGAAATACACACGGATCATCAAGCGCTTTCATTTTTATTAAGTTGTAAAGCAACAAATGCACGACTAATGAGATGGATACTGGCCATACAAGAGTATTCATTCACAATAAAATATTGTAAAGGCTCGGATAATATAATTGCCGACACACTAAGTCGTTGTCCACCACAAGAGACACAAGAAACTCTTGAAGCTAAGTGTAACGATGTGAAAATATAAATATTACTTTTCAAACAGATGATAGAGATAAATATTTGCTAAATAATCTAGCAAGTGAACAAAATAAAGATCCGCAGATAAGTCACTTGAAATTATCAACACTACCTAGTAGGTATACGATTAAAAATAGTATATTGTATAAACTTGTCAATTATGATTGGAAAATAGTCCTATCACCAGAGATGTTAAAAACACTAACTATACCATGTCATGTTATCTTACTCCTCTCCTTCCATAATAATCTCTTTACATTATATGTGAAAATACTACCATACTATGGCACGTGTGTGTACTTACCATTTCTTGTTGCTGCCGGGCTCGTAATCTTCTTATGTTATATGCTTTTTTACCTAAGGGGTGCCAGGATTCGTTTACAGCGAGATTTTGAGACACAGATGATGACACAAATGAATACACGGTATTGTTAAAAATAACCATCAAAATTTAATTCTCTATAAGGTATTACAGATGCGACCATGCGGTCAAAACAATGACGTCATATAAGATGACCCAAAAACAAAATGGCAGTTATTTTTTATATCTCATTTTACTCTCTATGCTTCTTTTGTCTGCTAAATTAATATCAGTGTAAATTGTATTGCTGCAGCTTAAAACCATTTATTAATTGTTAGTTCGTTAATACACAAACCAATGCCCGCAGCATCTGTGATTATGGCCATACGTTTACTCGCTCACTCTCACACACACTCATCTTTAGCCCAGTACATTCTTTTAATTAGTGATTCTGTATTAATGAGCTCATTAAACTATAACAAATGATAAAATGGGACTTCTCTGCTTATCGTTTGGTGTTGTCCATCCGTTGCTGGTGGGTGACGCCCATGGTGATGGCCGGTGTTCGCCTCTAATTCTGCTGAGTTTAACTGGAGAGATATGTGCACTGAATTTACATTTTAATATTCATACTGTTAAACAAAGTGAGCTTTCATTGCTCCACTATTACTGATAATATTTTGATCTAGTTATTGTAAACTATTTGTAGAAAATTGTTCACACAGCGATACATCGCTGTGTCTCCTCTGAAGAATGGCGTTGAAATGAGAACGAGGCAAATGTAAATTTGCGCTTGTGTGTGTATAGATTTACGTCACCACTCTTTTTCATACAGGACTAAGACTGGTTACATGCGTTGTCGTCAGTGCGTCATTGCTTTTGTTATGACGGATCAGGGTTATTGTCCAATCGGACTTCGTATTGTAGTCTTTTCGTCACAAACACCGCCATGGTATATTTTGAGTTCAGCACGTCCATCGGCAACTTTGGTGTCTTACTCTGGCCGAAATTTCGTTGTTCCTTTTTTCCAGAGGGACAAGGTACCTAACCATTCTGTATGTTTAAAAAATACATAATAAAACATTGAAAACCCCTACATAACCCACAATTATGGTATTGGGCCAGTATGTACTGTTACAGTCATCAAAGTTTAGCACATGCGTCTGCTTTAAAATGTCATTTAGCTTTGAGGGAAGACTTCATTTTGAATAATATGTTTAGAAGAATAAAAGCAATCTTAAAAGGATGCTACGAATGTCAAACAGCACGACATCCGAATCTTCACACATACGTAGATATGTAAAATATCAAGACACAGGAAAAGGGAGAATTAGTAGCAGTAGACTTCCTGGGCCCATTTCCGAGAGCTATTCACGGGGGTACAAAGCACATA
This sequence comes from Magicicada septendecula, assembly GCA_034769895.1. Taxonomy (NCBI): domain Eukaryota; kingdom Metazoa; phylum Arthropoda; class Insecta; order Hemiptera; family Cicadidae; genus Magicicada; species Magicicada septendecula. The sequence goes on along the minus strand of CM068374.1, from coordinate 385,938,296 downwards.
CTTGTATGTATAGATGTGTTCACCAAGGCAGTTTGACTCTATGCTATTCGAAGACCCACCGCAAAAAGTGTACTGAATGTCATACTACGCAAATACGTACCGAAGTATGGTCAAATCAAAAAGATATTGAGTGACCAAGGTAAACAATTTCAAAATAAAGCATGGACAGAAACGCTAACTCAGCACGGCATACAACCAGTGTTAGCATCAATACGACATCCACAAGGAAACCTTGCTGAAAGGTTAGGAAAACATTTACGCATCTACTGTAATGAACAACATAACCGATGGGCAGAGTACATATCATTTTTTGAACAAGCTATAAATGCTACATACAGTGAAGCTACGGGATACACACCGGTGGAACTGGACACAAATAAAAAACCTAATAGATTCTGGTCGAGAAACATTGACAAACCTCCAAACCAAAATCTACAAATTCCATTGAGTCACAAGTACGACAATGCGAAGAAGAGGATGGAAAAACTTGGAGAAAAGAGGATCGAGAGGTTCAACAGAACGCACATCACATTCCATGAAGGAGAGAGTGTGCTAACTAAAAAGTAATCCAGTGGGAAAACGAATCGACAATACAGCTAAGAAACTATTCAGACTGTACGAGAGACCCTACTTATTACAAAGGAGGAAAGGACGACACACATTTATCGTCTACGATGCAACAAGAAACAAGATCATTGGAAAGTACCATGCATCAGCATTCCGTAAATTCTATGGATAAAGGAATTAATAAATAGTCAATTTATAAGTCCATGGGAGGGACGTAATCCAACCAGAGAAAATGAAAAATTTTAAGAACCCTTATAACCACTAATTGTGAGTTGTAAAAAAATAATTTAAATAAAGAATTTCTGAGTAAGGAAATAAAATTTGAATAAAATTCAAATTTTATTTTACCCAGCAGGGGAATTTATGCAACAATACGTTTAGCATAAGTATATGTATCAACCCCTGACTGAGGTATGATAACATATGTATAGACGTATGAAATATGTAAGATGTACAGAATAAAAATAGTATAATAAATATACGTTAGATATAAGAAAGAATGTAATAAATATAAGCAGTATTTAAATTTAAATAAATCAAATATTGTACGTAAGCATGTATATGGAAGCATATGACTTTGTTGGTTTTTAAATGTAATGAAGGGGAGAAATTAACACGCAGAGACTGGCAGCGGTGACGTCAGAACGACATGCGGTCACCTGTGTAGCAGTCTGTGTGTGTGTGTATGTGTGCATGTGTAAATAACAGACAGGTTAAATTATGCAAACGAGGGTGGAAGATTTCACACAGTTTTTTAAGGATTGTACGTGAACCAAAAGTCACACGAATCAGCGACATATGTGAATACATAGCTGACGCCTGGCGCTTCAATTTGGCGTTAAGTGGTCATTAATCGTGGGAATGGTTCAGACACCATGTAAAATTTTGCCATAGCTGCCATAATTTGCACAGCGTAACATCCATAATTTGCATAGACAAGGTTTAATATTATACCTAACCATTGGTGTAATAATATTTATAAAAAAGTGTGCGCTTCATAAAAAGACGCATAGGTTGAAAGTGATGATGAAACCGACGCGCCGGCCAGTCCAAAGTTGTCAGAAACAGTTTCCAACAGGAATTGCAACGGGCAGCAGTATAAAACTCCAGCGAGCGGCACACTCTTTCTCACTATCTCACTTAACAGTAAGAGGAATCCATGCATCTCGACACCGTAAACTTTACGAAGTTATAGTAGGCCTAATGTTTTTGAACAGTAATCAATATACTGAAGTGCGATGGAACCGGCATTACGTCGGTGCAGTTATTAAAGAACGAGTGATTTAAATAAAAGACTGTATTAATGAAGCTACAAGAGTCGTAACTACGTAGAACTTCTAGACAGCAACGAGGGACTAGAAAGAAGAGGACGAGGAACTAGACATCTATGAGAGGACGCAGGGACAGCCCAAGCAGCTACATCCAGCCGTTTATCATCAAGACTAGAGGTCCACGTCAGAACTCAGCATCCAGGAGATGGAGCAAGGAATTCAACGACGTAGAGACAAGAGGAGCTGATACCAAAGAGGATCATCAAACTCGAGAGTCCGGATGACGGTAACAACAATTTAAATGGGTGCAGAAAAATGCAGGTGAACTCGAACATTTATTTAATATTATAAATGACCCTGAAGTCTATCACCAAAAGCTAGTTTCCATATCCAAGTTTACAGAACATTAATATATTTTTTAACTTGAACAATGAATATATAATTGTTAGAAATATAAATGAGAATAGAGAATATCATAATAGTAATCTCATAATTAAATGGTCAAGAAGGCGCCATAGTTTATTATATTTTGTAATTAATTAAATGCGTAGTTTTTAAATATGAGATTTACGTAATGGTTAATTAATTGAGACATTAAAATTAGAATCAGTTAACGTAAATAAGGTTCTCTATTAATATTTTAATTAATTAAAAGTTTCATTTACGTGGTATACATTGCAAACCACACTTGTAAAGACTAGATCAATAGTTAAATATTACACGTATCAATTACGTTTCCTATTATATTTATATGTGTTATATGTATATGTCTGTGTACCATTTCAGGTCATATATAATTTATGTGTGTATATACTATGTCTTAGAAGTATAAGAAATCAGAGTTAAACACATTATGAGTATATTATATTCGGATTGAATATAAGGGTTCATATAACAAGTAACCCACATTAAACAATTTTAAATAACATGACAATTTGCAATTTTTGAATAAATCAAATGAATATGCTTTTCTTGAAACAGTCGTACTAATTTCACAAGCAGAACTCAATCCTCTGTACTCTTTACTTGTAAATTAAAACTTATAACGTTATTCACGTGCTTAACCACACTCGACCAATGACCAAAGCCTGCGACCCAGCCGGGGAACATCAAGGTAAATACTGCTGAAGAAGAGTATACCTCCGAGATGTGGGTAAGTGAGCGCATACGAGTAATAGCGTATGTGTAAAAAGTAAGTGTCACAAAATAACGTAATATATATATTATATATATATACAGTTGTGTGTGTATATATATATATATATATATATACAGTATATATATTGAAACGATGCGTTTAGCATAAGTATATGTATCAACCCCTGACTGAGGTATGATAGCATACGAAAGCACATATGAGATATATAAGATGTAAATAATAAAAATAATGTAATAAATATACGTTAGGTATAAGAGATAATATAAGAATTAAACGTAGTATTTAATTTTAAATAAATACATATTGTAAGTAACCCTGCATATGGAATCAAATAGCTTAGTTAGTTTTAAACGCAGCAACGAAGGGGAGAAAATTGACACGCGCCAACTGGTAAGGGTGATGTCAGAACGACATGCCGCCGCTTGTGTATCAGTCTACGTGTGTGTGTATGTGTACAGGTGTAAACGACAGACAGGTTAAATTATGCAAACGAGGGTGGAAGATTTTACAGTTTTTTAAGTACTGAACGATAACCAGAAGTCACATGAATCAGCGACTGTAAAAACATAGCTGACGCCTGGCGCTTCAGTTTGGCGTTAAGTGGTCATTGATCGTGGGAACCGTTCAGCCACCGTGTGAAATTTTGCCATAACTGCCATAATTTACACACCTTAACATTCATAATTTGCATAAACAAAGTTTAATATTATACCGAATTATTGGTGAAATAATATTTATAAAAAAGTGTGCGCTTCATAGAAAGACGCGTAGGTTGAAAGTAACAATTAAATCGACGCGCCGACCTGTTCAATGTTGTCAAAACAGTTTCAAACAGGCATGGGATGACGGGAGCAGTATAAAACCCCAGCAAGCGACACACTCTTTCTCAGATGAACTCACTTAGACACGTAAGATCCATGCATCTTGCAACCACGAATTTTACGAAGTCATGTAAGGTTTTTAAACAGTATTCAATAATGTGAAGTGCGATGGAACCGGCATTACGTTGGTGCAAGTAATAGTGGAACACAATTGTTTTAAAAGACTATAAAATCGTAATATACAAGAAGTCGTATCATCGATGAACTTCAAGAAATAACATAAAACTTCGAGACATCTACGAGGGACAAGATAAGAAGAGGAGAGGAACTAGAGCAAGAAGACTAGAGGACGCAGGGACAGCCACATGCAGCTACATCCAGCCGTACATCATCATGACCAGAGGTCCACGTCAGAACTCAGCATCCAGGAGACGGAGCGAGGAATTTCAACGACGCAGAGACAGAGAAGGTGATACCGAAGAGGATCAACAAACTCAAGAGTCCAGATGACGGTAACGACAAAGTTAAATGGTTGCAGAAAAATACAGGTGAAGTCAGACATTTATTTAATATTATAAATGACCCTGAGGTCTATCGAAGAAGCTCTAGGTTCCATATACAAGTTTACAAAGAAAGTAGTATATTTTTAAATTTTCATAATGATAAATAAATGTTCAAAGTATAATTGAGAATAGAGAATATAACTGTAGTAAACTCATAAATAAATGGTCAAGGAAGAACCATATTTTTATTATATTTTGTATTTGATTAGATAATTAAATTCAGATATGAGAGTTACGTAATTTGAAGATTGTTAATTAATTGAGACATTAAATAATAAAATCAATTAAAGTAATAATTGTTCTCTATTAGTATTTTTTAAATGTTTAATTAATTAAAAGTTTTTATTAAGTGGTATATATTAAAAACCACACTTGCAAAGACAAGATGAATATTAAATTTTATACGTGTTAATCACGTTTTACGTATAATAATTATATGTGTTATGTATTATATGTCTGTGTAATATTTCAGGTCATATATGATTTATGTATGTGTATAATATGTTTTATATAATATTGAAACTTTCTCTTGTGAAAACTTACTTGTCTTTATACTTTGTACTTTGCATTACCAAAAATACACAAACCTAACATTCCCATCAGACCATTAATAAATAACACACAAGCTCCCTCCCACAAAATCGCCAAACACTTAGTAAAAATAATCAGAGAAAACATTAATCTCAGTAACAACACATCCATCAAAAACAACATCGACTTAGTCAAGAAAACTGAACACATCCACATCCCACACAACTCAACACTAGCATCTTTTGATATCACCAATTTATACACCAATGTCCCAGTCCAAGAAACCATACAAACACTAGAACAATTACTCAGACAAAACAACCCACCTGAAACACACATACAAGAGATCATCACACTTACCAAAATAATAACTGAGCAAAATTACTTTACATACAATAACAAGATATACACACAAACAGACAGTCTCCCGATGGGATCTCCCATATCAGGAATACTGGCAGAAATATATATACACAACATAGAACAGAACCACATAATAAACAACAACAAATGCACCAACAAAATCATTTACTGGCACAGGTATGTAGATGACATATTACTTTTATTCAAAGGCAACACAAGACAAGTTGAAAACTTCCACAAATACATAAACACAATACACCACAAATTAAAATTTACACTGGAAATTAAACAAAACAATAGTATACATTTTCTAGACCTAACAATTAACAAAACTAACAATACACACACATACAAAATATACAGAAAACCTACCACAACTGACATGGTTATACACAACACATCAAACCACCCAACACAACATAAACATGCGGCCTTCAACCATATGCTCCATAGACTAACTAAAATACCCTTAAGTAAACAAGATTATACTGACGAACTCAACACAATCAAATACATAGCAATGAAAAATGGTTACAACCCCAATTTAATAAACATAAACTACACAAACGCATCAAAAACAAAAATAACAAAACACAAAATACCAACAACACATAACACAATAAATACATCACACTAACATACCATAATTCCAACACACACAACAAACTTGCCAACACATTCAGAAAACACAAGTACAAAATAGCATTCAGAACTAACAATACCATCAAAAAACACATCAACGATACAAACACGGACATAGACAAATACAATAGAACAGGTGTATACAAATTAAATTATAATAACTGCAATAGTTTCTACATAGGCCAGACAGGAAGATCTTTTTCATCCCGTTACTCTGAACACTTAAAGGCCCTCTCCAACAACAATATACATTCTGCGTTTGCCACACACATACACACACATAACCATAGCTACACCAACATAGATACTAATCTTGAAATATTACACCTTTTACCCAAAGGTCGTAAACTCAACACAGCTGAACAGTATGAAATATACAAACACCACACAACACAACCAAACAACATACTAAACGACCAATTACAATATAAATCACATACACTTTTCAACACAATTATACATAAAACAAACAATAATTTGGATCCCCGCACCAATCCCCTTCCTCTACACACCACCCCCACTATACCTTCCAAGCAACAACCGTTACTAAGTTCTGGCAGTCTGTTCTAAGCTGACGAAGGCGAATACGACACCGAAACGCGTTCGACAAAAAAGACAAGTAAGTTTTCACAAGAGAAAGTTTCAATATTATATAAAGTGTAGTGCTGTGAAAGAAGATGATGAACAAACAAGACAAGTATAATATGTCTTAGAATATAAGAAATAAGATTTAAACAAGTTATAATTGCATTATATTCAGATCGAATATAAGGGTTCAAATAATAATTAACCCACACAAAACAAGTAATAATATGATAATTTGAATTTTTAAATAATAAATCAAATGAATATGATTTTATTAACACAGTCGTACTAATTTCACAACCAGTACTAAATCCTCTGTACTCTTTACTTGTATTAAACTTATATAACAATATTCACGTGCTTATCCACACTCAATCAACGACCAAAGCATGCGACCCAGCCGGGGAACATCAAGGTAAATACTGCAGAAGAAGAGTATACCTCCGAGACGTGGGTAAGTGAGCACAAATGAGTAAGAGCATATGTGTAAAAGTAAGTGTCTAAAAATAACGGTGTATAGTAATTGTCGCTGCCAACGTGGGGCCACGACATAAAGAAAATAAATGTTAATTATCATTACAAGTAAACGGCGCCCTGGTAATAAATAAAGTCTAATAAATAATGAGCAAAAATATTGTAGAAAGAATTAATAGTCAATTTATGTAATAAATAATATTACAAATTGTTAAATTAAGTACAGAGAGAAAAAGAGTTGTGAAATTAATACTGATAAATAAAATAAATTTTAAATAAAGAAACATAGAGTCACGGTGGACCAATAATTAAAAATATAATTCATATAATGAATCAGTTAGGACACCGTAGTCTACAATGACGATGAAGCAACCAACAATGGACTTCGAAACGATGTTTAAACCACTTCAGGAAAAGTTAAAAACGAATAATGAAAAATTAGAAAGTAAATTAGAAATGAATAATACAGAGCTAAAAACTCAATTAGAAAGTAGCAATGATGAGTTAAAAAATAAATTAGGAAGATTAGAAGATAGTAATATGAGATTAGAAACTCAAGTAGAAGATAGTCATAATAGATTAGAAATCACTATTGAAGAAGTAAAAACTCAGTTAGAAAGCAATAATACTAGATTAGAAGAGAAAATAGAACTCATAAGTAATACTTTGAAAACAGAGCATACTGCACGCATTGAAGCAGTCGAACAGCGAGTTCAAAAATCACTTAATGAACAAGCTGTAAAGATTGATAGTAAATTTAAAGAACAGCGTGAATATACAACACGTGAAACTAAAGAACACATTCGACAACTGGCTGAACAGTGGAATGAAAAATTTAAAATTACAAAGTAGGAGCAAGACCTCAGACACAAAGACAGAAATGAGCGCATCCTGGACAACACCAAGAGCACAAAGGAACTCACTGTGAGGACTGAGACTGTAGAAATAGCTGTGGAGGAGGTCACAAGAAAAACTACGCACCACTCCATGGAAATTAACAATATGAAAGATGGACTACAAGAGGAGGTAGAAAAACTATGAGCGGAAGTTAAGAGATGACCCAGTGCTATAATGATGTGTGCTGCAAAGGTAGACGATCGAGAGAAGATCAATTTTAAAGGTAATAAGTGGGAGAACCCCATAGAATTTTTAAAAAAGTGTGAACGAGAAATGGCAACTATAGGAAGCAACTTAAATGACAGAGACCGTATAGATTTTGTAAGTCAACATTTCCAGGAAACAGCATCCAAATGGTATACGATTGTTCGGGACCAAACAGAAACTTATGAACAGTTCAAGGCATCCTTCGAAAATCGATACTGGAATATACATACCCAGATAGAGGTACGAGACCAGCTGGAGTATGGGCGGTATTATGTCAACAGCAAACGTTCCATGGAAGACTACATGATACAACTCGTCGAATGGTGTAAGCATCTTAGACCAAGTTTCACGGAGCACGAATTAGTATTAAAACTAAGTTATCATTTTGACAGACACATTAGACTTGCCGTATATACCCAAGGAGTTAAAACCATTGAGGAACTTCTCATTCTTGTAACGCAATCATCACAATTTGTTAATAAAGAATACGAAAGAAGAGATAACCGGCCGCAACAGTAGCAGTATTCTACACAAAATCCAATACAACACAAATCGACGCGGTTCGAGAAGAAAGAAGATAAGTGGAAAGAATATAAACAACCCTTTGAAAAATGTAATCCAACTCCAAATAAAGGAGCGTACTCACATCCAGGTACGGCGAAAAAACACGTACAACCGTACAATGCAAATGTACATAACATTAATGCAAATAATAATCATAATAATAATAAAAACAATTATGAAAATAAAATTGTGCAACAATTGACACACCCGTCAACTTCCAAAGAGGGAGGGGGTGAGCGTAGCAGAACAGTCGACAAGAAAGATGTATGACTACAGAAGGGGAGCCAAACGCCAGCTCGGACAGGTTTCAAAAACGACACGTACACAAACAAAATGCCAGCATGGACCGGCTTGTTAAACGACCTGCTCACACATGAGTTGCGTGCCACCCCAATCAATACACAACAGGAAAGAATGTTGTCTAACACCTATTGTCCTATACAAGGGGGAGCAATAAGTAGTATAAATAAATGTAAAGAGATTAAAATATTAAATATTACATATCAAACAGATGATAGAGTTAAGTATTTGTTAAATAACATAGCAAATGAACAAAACAAAGATCTTCAGATAAGTCACATGAAGTTATCACCACTATCTAGTAGATATACGATAAAAAATAGTATATTGTACAAACTCGTTAATTATAACTAGTCCTATCACCAGAGATGCTAAAAACACTAACTATACCATGTCATCAAAGTTTAGCACATGCGTCTGCTTTAAAATGTCATTTAACTTTGAAGGAAGACTTCATTTTGAATAATATGTTTAGAAGAATAAAAGCAATCTTAAAAGGATGCTACGAATGTCAAACAGCACGACATCCGAATCTTCACACATACGTAGATATGCAAAATATCAAGACACAGGAAAAGGGAGAATTAGTAGCAGTAGACTTCCTGGGCCCATTTCCAAGAGCTATTCACGGGGGTACAAAGCACATACTTGTATGTATAGATGTGTTCACCAAGGCAGTTCGACTCTACGCTATTTGAAGACCCACCACAAAAAGTGTACTGAATGTCATACTATGCAAATACATACCGAAGTATGGCCAAATCAAAAAGATATTGAGTGACCAAGGTAAACAATTTCAAAATAAAGCATGGACAGAAACGCTAACTCAGCACGGCATACAACCAGTGTTAACGTCAATACGACATCCACAAGGAAACCTTGCTGAAAGGTTAGGAAAACATTTACGCATCTACTGTAATGTACAACATAACCGATGGGCAGAGTACATATCATTTTTTGAACAAGCTATAAATGCTACATACAGTGAAGCTACATCCCATTGAAACACAGACCTAGTAACAAAAATAAAAGACATACACATCCCCCATAATGCCACATTAGCCTCCTTTGACATTATAAACACAGACCTAGTAACAAAAATAAAAGACATACACATCCCCCATAATGCCACATTAGCCTCCTTTGATATTAAAAACCTGTACACAAACATCCCCATCTCTGAAACAATCACCATCCTACAAAACAAACTCAAACAGAACAACACACCAGACGAACTTATCAACAAAATAACAGAAACTCTCAACATTATCACAAAACAAAACTACTTTACTTATAACAATAAATACTACACACAGAATGATGGCTTACCCATGGGCTCCCCCATATCCAGCATTCTAGCAGAAGTCTTTCTCCAACACTTCGAAAAAACAAAAATACTCACAAACAATGACAGACACTCACATTAAATACTATATTGGCACAGATACGTTGATGACATTCTAATACTATACAGGGGATACAAAAGACAATGTGAACAGTTACTAATGCACATAAACAAAATACATAAAAACATAACCTTTACTGCTGAATACGAACACAACAATACCATAAACTTCTTAGACCTCTCCATCACAAAACTAGAACACAGGCACAAATTCAGTATATACAGAAAACCAACTACAACTGACACACTAATACACAACACCTCCAATCACCCAATACAACACAAACTAGCTGCCTTCAGAACCATGATACATAGACTTAACAACATTCCCTTAGATGAAAAAGACTTACAAAGACGAACTAAACACGATAAAATATCTAGCAGAATCTAACGGATATGACAGAACAATAGTCAGTAAACTCCTACACAAAACACAAAACAAACAACAGACAAAGACAGAAAACAACAAATTCATAACACTAACATACATAAACAAACAAACTGAAGAAATAGCCCACAAATTCAAAAAAGCAGGATACAGAATCGCTTACAAAACTACTAACAAAACAGAACACACACTATCAAAACTCTCACTCAAAGCACAAAACAAATTCGATCTACCCGGTGTTTACAAGCTAAATTGCTCAAATTGCAGTAAATTCTACAAAGGCCTGACAGAACGTAGCTTCAAACAGAGATACATTGAACACACAAAGGCACTCCACTCCACTACAGAATCCAAGGTGGATTCAAACCACCTCATTGAAGCAAACCACACATATAAAAACATCGACAATAACATGAACATTCTACACATACACACAAAAGGCCGAAAACTAGACACTCTAGAACAATTGGAAATATAAAAACACACAAAAACAAATAAAAACAACATTCTAAACGAACAGACACAATTCAAATCGCACGCATTATTCGAACATATCTCACCCCACACACACAGCATCGATCTTTTGAAATTCGATTCCGTCACCCACAACAAGACGGACAGCGCTACCTACGGCAGCCTCTGAAGAAGCCTTTTAAAGGAGAAAACCGGTTAAGGCTGTAAGGTAAAACTTTATGCTTTTACTTATAAAAAACCTAGTGTTCCGAGTCGTTAATTTAATAGTGATATTTAGTTAAGTAACGGACACGTCATGGACAACGAAATCCAAGAAGATAAATAAATGTTCAAAGTATAATTGAGAATAGAGAATATAACTGTAGTAATCTCATAAATAAATGGTCAAGGAAGATCCATATTTTTATTATATTTTTTGTATTTGATTATATAATTAAATTCAGATATGAGAGTTACGTAATTTGAAGATTGTTAATTAATTGAGACATTAAATAATAAAATCAATTAAAGTAATAAATGTTCTCTATTAATATTTTAATAAATGTGTAATTCATTAAAAGTTTTTATTAAGTGGTATATATTAAAAACCACACTTTCAAAGATGAGATGAAAATTAAATTTTATACGTGTTAATCACGTTTTATAATAATTATATGTGTTATGTATTATATGTCTGTGTAATATTTCAGGTCATATATGATTTATTTATGTGTATAATATGCCTTAGAATATAAGAAATAAGATTTAAACAAGTTATAATTGCATTATATTCAGATCGAATATAAGGGTTCAAATAATAATTAACCCACACAAAACAAGTAATAATATGATAATTTGAATTTTTAAATAATAAATCAAATGAATATGATTTTATTAACACAGTCGTACTAATTTCACAACCAGTACTAAATCCTCTGTACTCTTTACTTGTATTAAACTTATATAACGATATTCACGTGCTTATCCACACTCAATCAACGACCAAAGCATGCGACCCAACCGGGGAACATCAAGGTAAATACTGCAGAAGAAGAGTATACCTCTGAGACGTGGGGACAAATGAGTAAGGGCATATGTGTAAAAGTAAGTGTCTAAAAATAATGTTATATATATATATATATATATATATATTGTAACGTAACGTTCTGAGGTACTTTCCGAGGAGTCTTTGGATGTGACCTATTGTGTGCTCGTCTTATTTAATTACGCCCCACTGTTGTAAGCACCATTCTGTAACGTAATCTTATAGGTGTCTCTGTTTATTTGTTATGCTTTCCTAATTAAGCCCCACGTTAGTACGTCATTCTGTAACATAATCGCTTTTTATGTGGGTGTGACGTCCGTCTTTTGAAAATCTCGGAGCGGTTAGAGTACCTTTTTGCGATCGTCATTTATGAATTATAATCATTAATGTTCAGATCAATCGGATTTGACGTTTACCAAACGAAACAGAAATCGAGTGTGTGTGATTTGGTAGAGATTAAGGAAGTTGTTTAATCTTAGTTAGAAGAGAGAGTAAGAAACAATTTTTTTTTACACCCTGATTATACAATTTCTTATTTTTAAAAATTAGCTGTTGATAAGATCAGCTGATTTTGACATCAACCTCAAAATGTTAGGTTAACCAAACACCACGGTTCGGTAATACTCTCCGGTGGATAATCCTCTTCTTGGCTTACTGAAAATCTACAACAACTACCCTCTACAATAAAGAATACACGATTGATTATTTAACATAAAATATTCAGAGTATTTATTTGTATAATACACAGATTTGCTCTTCTTCCAGTATACAAATATTATAATCGATCTTTACCAGTCAATAATACATTGGATCGATTTAGTTAGGCAAACATTTGAATTATCATAAAATATATTTTTTATGATTTTATAATTTTATCCTTGATTAGACATTAAACAACATATAATTCATTTTTATTAATTTCCCCAGGGTTAAGGGTAAGTTCTTTGTGTTATGAGATGGTCAGAAATGGATAATTATATACTACGCTTTACAAGATAAAAATTAATAAATTTCGAACTTTTTGGTTTATTTCGTAGTATGTAGTTCCAGATTTGTCCGCAAGAGTGCAGATTATTTCTTTATTATACACATGGAATCATTTACGAAATATTGTAACTGCACAACGATTTGATATGAGGTTTTCTTGGTTAATAATGATTAATAACGTTTATATTACCTCTTTCCTCAAAGTTTTTACTTGAATGGAGCTGTTTCTCGTGTTGTAGTTCTAGTTGTTTTGTAATTTCGTGGAATGTCCATACGATACAATCTCGCCAATATCTCGAAGTGCGGTTTAGCTAGGCCAGATCTTGGAATTGGTTATTTCACTTTTTTTATCGGGTAAATCACGTTATATTTGATATCTGAAGGAGTTTGAACATAAGGTGGATACTGTGAGTTAATTTTTATTCCATTTTTGTACCGTTTCCGAAAGTTTTAAAATGGTTTTAATACAATTTTTTGTGACATCACTTTTCTCAACCGAACGGTTTCCAATCGTTTTTAACAATTAATTCCTATGTTGTTATATCGTTACTCATAGTAACCAACAATTTTTATATCATTTTTTATTGGTGCCTCTATTTACTTTTGAGTATATAGGCAGTTTTTAATTATTATAAATTTATTTCTTATTTATAGAAAAATAATTCTTTTTAACTTTGGTTTATTATCCAATTTGATTTATATAAGGTTATTCCATTTATTTTCTTATAACCTTAGCTATAGGTCTTTAATATTATTATTTCCTTTAATTGAATTTATATATTATTTATTAATTTCTTATAGTATCCTTAAACTGCACTATTTTCTTCTGCCATTTTCCTCATACAGTATTATTTTATTTTTTATTATCATCTTATATTTAACTCTTTTATTTTTAACCCTGGGTTATCTTATATTCAAACATAATTATTCTATTAAATATAAAATTAAACCTAGGTACTAAATTTTAGTTGCCTACACAATACAAATCATACAATAATTAAACAAAATACATAACTGGTTAGTAGCAACACAGTCTACTATTATAATCAATTGTTTCTACATCTACAGCACAATTCTGTAAGATGCTCCCTTCAAAGGCACTTATTTACTCACTGGGTACACTATAACTCACTTGTTACACTTTATATCAATTAAATATAGTTTATACTGTTTGGTGATATAAAGTAATTTAGAGCTAGGTATATTATGCCCATTTCTGACCTTTATGGTAGGATAATTAAGTTATCATTTTTGGGACTGGGTTATGTAACGTTACAATATATATATATATATATTGTAACGTACCAAATTTGGTAGTTACATAGAGTAACCAATTATTACGTCAAGTGACGGGAGGTCATGAAAATATTTCAAAGTACATAAAATAATGTAAACAAAAAGTGTGTATCTACAGAGATATATTATTGTAAAATTCCAACAAAGAAGAAGGAAGAGTAATATAGCACCATCAAGTACAAGGGAGAAAGAAAATGACAACGAGCCAATATAAAATGTTAGAAACTAGGCCCAATAGGTCCCAAACAGTGAGGGGAAGCAACAAAATAATAACTATGTAAAATGAAGAGAAGACAACAGAATCCAACAGTGAGGGGAAGCAACGAAATAATAACTGGGTAAAATGAAGAGAAGACAATAGAGTCCAAACAGTGAGGGGAAACAACAAAAATCACAACCCTTAAAATGGAGAAGACAACTCAAGGACAACCACAATGATGGTAAAACAACCAATTTATTTATTAGTATAAATACTATGGACCAATGACTACCACAAATGGAAATATTGAAGACAACAATTAAACAGAAGAAGAAAGGAAGAAGAAGAGCAAAGGAAACATAACATGAAGAATGAAGATAATATATGGACAATACAAGAAATCACCATTCACCAAGTATACAAGGAACTATACTAGTGACCGGAAGAAGTATAACGATTATCAACTATGAAGAAACCAGTGTTTAGCATAATTAAGCAATCACAAACAGTAATAGTGAAAACTTAATGTAAGTGTGAGAACCTGTAACAAATTAACCATTTTTAACCCAAATAAACCCCACAGACAATACAAGTGAGAAGGTTTATAACAGAGGAAAATGCGTTACCATTATAGTGGAGGAATCAAAGATTAAATAGTTAAAATGCACAGACAATTAATGTGACCAGTTTAATCAAGATTGTAACCCAAAATAGATAATCATAAGACCACCAAGAGAAATGTGAGATAGAACAGTAAAATCATTGTTCATAGAAACTGATAATAAAAGCTTTGTAAACTTTAAAATGAAATATAACTGAATGCCACGACAAGACAGAATAAAATATAAAGAAAGTCCAGAACAAATAATAACAAACAAGCTAGTTTGTTAGGTATCAAAAAACAAGGTACAACACAACAAGAAATGTAATACTATTAGATTAAGAATAATTGTGTTATTGTTTAGAAAAATAGTGTAAACATGTGTATTAATCAACAATTAAACCATTGTAATAGAATACCATAATGAAATCATAATAGTAGAATCAAATACTGCATAAGAATATGTTGCACATTGATACATAACCTCATAGGAAGTGCACCTATAACATAAAACCATATATATTAATTAAACCAAGCAACTACCAACAATTGTTTCAATCAAAGATTCGTTATGAATAATAATGCAAACTAATAAATAATATTTATGCTGACATACACAGCACATAAAGCAGATTCAATATGATAGCATAAAGATAGAAGGACAGAGACACTATGTAACAAGTTAGTTAAGCAAAATACACTATTAAAGCTTGTTCAAGGATTACTGAAAAAAATGTTACCAGTAGTTAGAAAAATATCTAATACTACTATGAGAAAGATCGCAATTATAATAATAGTAGTTTTATAGTCAAATTAATGAAAACTAAATGACTATGATTGTAGAACCAAATGTAAACAAACACAACGTGAGAAGTTAGTTAAGCAAAATACATTATTAAAACTTGTTCAAAGATGACTAAAAATGTTTTCAGTAGTTAGAAAAGTATCTAATACTACTATGAGAACAGATCACAATTATAATAATAGTAGTTTTATAATCAAATTAATGAAAACTAAATGACTATGATTGTAGAACAAAATGTAAACAAACACAACGTGACAAGTTAGTTAAGCAAAATACACTATTAAAACTTATTAAAGGATTACTGAAAATGTTACCAGTAGTTAAAAAGACATCTGATACCACTATGGGAACACATGTCAAATGTAATAATAGCAATTTAGTAGTTGAATTATTAGAAACTAACTGACTGTCATTGCAAAACCTGATGTAAACAAACCCAATACTAAGAATTGGACAGCTTTCAGATAACAAAAGACTGATAAACATATTAAATAAACAAAGTACTATAATTGTACACTGTTTTAATTCATACCATCACATACCTTATATGGTTAAATAATTGAAAAAGTGACAATTTAAGGAAAAGAGAACAGAAGGTATTTCGATAAGACTATTAGTATATGAAAAACAACATTTTTCATAAAATAAAGTGTAAACCAATGTAAATAAATGTATATAGTATTGTTAGAATGCCAAACAAATGTAATTGAAAAGGAAATAATAGTATTATAAGTGATTATAAACAATCGAATATGGTCGTTTTGAGGACGCCATTACCAAATATTGTTTGAATGATAATTACAACTATTTTCTGTATTAAACAAATGAGAAATGGACTCAAGACGTTTAATAATGAGTGTTATAGTGCAATTGGTGCAAAATATGGTGAAATAAACTTATTAATATTAAGATTCACCATATGAATTTGCGAAACGGCTTAGTGCGTTAATAATGGACGGATTTTATCCTTGTTTAGACTTTAATTAAAGCCGCAAGTGTCGGCAATGAAGATTGCGTTCAGTCATCATTCAGTCGTCAAAGAGTCTACCAGCACCATTCAACGAGCAAGGTTGATGAAGAAATGCATCAAGATTTTATTTAAATTGTGCACGACACATTCATAAGTTACGCTATACACACATAACCTGTACACAACAGAACAATAGCAAGTGTCCAGTGCTAAGTGAATTAAAATAATAAACTGGCCAGTGTATAATAAAGGTCGTGTTTTGTGTTTTATAAAAAACAGGGAGTACTCTATTTTTATTATTTAACGAATTGAATGGAAATAATAATTTTTGTTAGTGAACGAAGAATTATTGTTTGGGTACTGCTCTAGTCAGAAGTACCGAAGCGCATTACTCATGATGAAAATTATCAGAATTAAATAAAAGAATTATCTCGCATTTATTAATTTAAAAAATAAATGTGTTACGATTTTATCGTAATTAAAGAAATCAATATTAATTTAAATATCGAAAATATGAGTGTAATGAATAGTCACTCATTTGACTCATTTCGTTTGAATTGACGAATAAATAATTTATTGCGAAAAATATTCTAACCAACTGATAATTATCTATCAGATGCAATATGAATAAAATATATGTGTTTATATTATTAAGAATTTAATGAATAATTTAATTATTCAAAATAACTACTTACTTTTGTTAACTAACCTAGAAATAACAACGACAACTTTGTCACCAAGTAATGATTCTGTTCTCAGATAATTTCAATCCAATGAAAGCTATCACAAGAGTTTTTTTATTATAGATTTTTTCTCTTGTCAATAAATGATTTTTATAACCAATTAATAAATAATAATAGTAATTTTTAACAGTGCAGCACAAAGCACGTGTTGTCAAAATAACTACTGTATCCAGTATACTCACTGTACGGTAGTACGATATATATCGGTTTTATGGTACCGATTTTTATTTTTAATATTTGTTTGTTTGTTTGTAGTAATTCTTTATTAAATATTGTTAGAAAAGGTAACATCTTGTATCTGGTATCATGCAACTTCCAAGAACACACGAATTTGGTAATGTAACTGTGTAAAGAGGACATAACTTCGTTAACTAAAATTATTGTACCAAACCCCAGTGTTACCAGCCTTGAGGTTAAAAGAGCTCAAGAATTGTTTATAATAATTATTATTTTGTAAAGACATTGTTGATTGATTGTTTTAAAAGAGTTAATGGCATTTCAGAATTGTTAATAAATCCCGATTTATTTACCAGCGGAAAGAGTTTTTGATTTCAAAATTAAAATAGTTTAATTTTCACAACTAGTTCTATCAGAAGGTGGCGGTAGAATTTGAATGTTCATTACAATTCCAATTACAATTAAGCCATTATTTTACTTATTTGTGCATGTATATTACTTAGGATATTCAAATAGAATATGTGTATAAAGTGTATGTTGCAGCAGAAGAAGTCACCGAACAGAACATTGATAACATCCACATATGGTAAGTGGGGAGGTCAACAGTGAAGTGCTAAATACTCTTTTAAACTGAAGGAATTAAACGTGAGCACCCACAACAACTGTACTAATAATCAACACTAATAATAATCAAAATTTAAATCTTATATCTTATATACTATATCGTTGCGACTAGATATGTTACAACGTGGCGCCCAATGTCTGAGCGCGAATTAGGAAGAAAACAATTTACAATTTAGGCAATTAAACCAATAATTTCCTAACCTAATTCGACAAAAAGACAGCAAGTGCATTACCTGGGTAACAAGATGTACAGAAGGTCGACTTCGAAAAAATGAGCAGCAGAGGCAGAGAGAGAGGCCAGATTAGAAGAAAAAGAGGCAACATCAGCAGAGGATGTCGAAGAGATTTTGTTAGAAGTTGAAGACAGGCAATCTGAACCGGCGGAGGAGGTTCAGCAACCGGACGATGAACCGGAAGTCATACCCCAAGAAGTTCAACCTGAAATAAGCCAACCCGAGAAACCAATGTCAACAATGGATGCCAACTTCTTAACAATATTACGAGCAATAGAAGAAAGCCAGAGATCCACAAAGGAAGAAAACAAGAAGAATATGGAATTGTTGAAGGAGGATTTAAATAAGAAAATAGATGAGAGCAATCAGTCCACGAGGGAAGAAAACTGGTCCACGAGGGAGGAGCTAAGTAAGAAGATAGAAGAAGGTCAGAAGGAGAGCCAGAAAAACATAGAATCCCTGAAGGAGGACTTGAACAGCAAAATAAATGAAACCATCAAAAAAACTAGAATCCATAAACCAAAGGACTGAGGAGCTATTGGAAAGGAAGATGGAAATAATGAAAGAGAATTTATCTGCGGAGTTGGGAATTAAAATTGACGAGACCAACAAGAAGATTGACGAGATCAATGAGAAAATTAATCGAGATATCGAGTTAATGAAGAATGATGGTGAGAAAATGTGGCAACAAATGGCCAACAATAATGACAGAGCGGAAGAAATTGCCAAAAATACCATTGAAATAGTTGACAAGAAATAAGAAGAGAACTTCGAAGCAACAGAGGAGAGGATTGCCATCTTAACAACTGAGATACATGAAGAAATATCAGATATACGGAGATAAGGAGAAAATAACAAGCAAAAATTAATACAAACGGAAACAGTTGTCAACCACCGGATCGACGATATTGAGAAAATCCACAACACCCAGATAGGAGTCGTGGAAAGGAAGCAAGCAGAGATGATGACAGCACAGACCACACTGGGTGAGAAATGCGAGGAAATTGCAGTCAAGGTGGATGCAGTCAAACACCAAGTAACTAGTGACAGAGACCAATTGACAGAGCGCCAGCAAAGGGAGTTCAACGATATTCGGGATGAAATGAACCGCTTAACACATTCCCAAATATTTTATCTGGACTGACACACCTGGAAGGTAGAGAACAGATAGATTTCCGTGCTTACGTGAAGAATCCACTGGAATTCCTAGAGAGGGTGGAGGAAATTATAAGTAGAAACAGAGAAAATAGATGGTCCGTTATAAAAGGAATGCTAGATGAATCATTCCGGAATACCTTTGACAACTGGTGGACAGCGACCCGGCATGAAGTGGAGAACTATGCTGCGTTCAAAGTAGCGTTCAAACTGAAATATTGGTCTGATTCTACCCAAAACATTATTAGGGATGACATCACCAATGGTAAATATGACCCAAATGGCAGACAATCCATGACTACTTACTTTTTAGGTAAGATCTGCCTGGCCAGAAACCTGAAGCCAGCCATCCCGGAGGAATGTTTAGTCACAAAATTAGCTTACCACTTCAATCAGGGAGTATCACAGGGTAGGCTGAATTCACAAATTAAGACCATACAAGGAATGTGCACTCTGTTGGAAAGTCACGAAAGAGAACGCTACTACCAGAGGAATCGCCAGGGTCCCGGACAGACGTATGATCGGGGCGGACCAGGAAACGTGAATCCCACCAATAACAGTGACAGGAACAATTATGGGAGGACATTCAACAACCCTCCACGTTATCACCACCAACAGGGACCACGACAGAATGGAGGTGGTAACCATAATGATCATGCGGACCGAGGGAATATTAATAACCTCCGACCAAATGGATATCAGAGAGACGGCCATTACCAACGAGGTAATAATTATTATCGACCTTACAATAATCAATCCCCAAATAACCAGCATCGACAGGGTAATGGGAACCACAACAACAACCAGTTCCGAAGAGTGAATTACACGCATGCTAGCAGAGGGGGAGGTAGGCGAAATTATTACCAAGGGCGAAGAAGCTTCCCTAATCACCATAATAATCCAAATCACAGCGACGGAGAGGATCGAGAGTCTGGTTACAGGTCGAACAGAAGCGACAGTAGTGAAGGTAACCGACCAGTCACTCGAACCACCGAAACATACCACAATGGAAATGGGCAAGGAGCCCAGGAACCAATAGCATCAACCTCAACAGACAGGCACACAAACGGTGACCTGCCTTTAAATGGGAACTGGCAGTGAAAAGCCTAACAACACCCTCACTGAACTGGACTATTGGGTCTAACATTTTGGCGGCTGAATTGGCATCTATCAAAGTACATCGCAATAATTATCTCAAAAACATTAGGCAGGATCTAATGGAAGAAAAAGAAGACAGTATCAGCGACACAACTAATAACGAGATAGCGTATATCTCAGTAAAAGTCAACGGGATAAGTACAACGGCTATGGTAGACACCGGAGCGAATGTCTCTTTAATCAACAAATTAGAATTAAACCGAATCCAGTTGGAAACCAAACAACAATACCAACACTACCCATCAATAATATCATACTCATTGGAGCCACTGGGCGACAGAATAAAACCATTCGACACCAAGTACAGTTGGAAGTATCGAGCAATGGAGAGACGATTCCAATGGTTTTCCTCGTAGCAAGTGGACTACCATTTACACTACTTATTGGATGCGACATACTGCGAAAGTATGCAGCCATAATCAATATGGATAAAGATACAGTATTGTTGAAAACAGATGAAATTGAATGGACTGCAGATCTCACAGAACATAGGAAGGCATCCCCAGAGCATGTAATCTATTATATACGGGAAGGCCATGACCATAAGAAGATGTCTATCAACAGAGAAGTTCGCAGCAATCCAGAAGATGTATTATGGGTAGAAAAGATTAATGAAATTAGAGCATTCCGAACAGATAACATTAACCACGTGTTGACTAATGAACAACGTGAAAACCTGATACAAATCTATAATCGATACCGACATGTATTCTCTGATACACCTGGCAAAATAAAAAACTTTCGGTGTGAATTGAAATTCAAAGATCAAACGGAGTTTAAGAGAAAGTCATATCCGATCGCTTTTTCACTTAAAGAAGCCGTTCGTGAAGAAATACAGAGATTAATTGAAAATGATATCATTGAAGTTAGCCACTCCCCGTACACTAATCCCATTGTTGCTGTACCTAAGAAAAACGGTGCAGTGAGGATTTGTCTGGATGCGAGGGAAATAAATAAGTCCATAATTAATGACAGGACGTCGCCTGGAGAAATCGACGAGATATTAAAGAAATTTTATGGCACGCGGTATTACAGTATATGGGACACTGTATGTGGTTATTGGCAGGTGGAGTTACACCCCAATAGCAGGAAGTTTACAGCATTTATTTTCGAAGGCCGTAACTATCAGTTTAAAAGGTTACCCTTCGGCCTTGTAAATTCTGTGGCCATTTTTGTTAAATGCATGGATGAAATATTAGGACATAACACATTGCAGTTTACTACAGTGTATGTCGATGATCTGTTAATTGCATCAGATAATTGGGAAGAACACTGTAACCGGGTGGCACAAGTGCTAAATAAACTAGAAGAAAATAACATAACGCTCAAACTAGACAAGTCAAAATTAATAGCCAAGCAAGTGCAATTTTTGGGGTTCAACTTGTCAGAAATTGGAATTACACCAGCCCAAGAGAAGATGGAAGCAATACAGCGTTTCCCGATACCAAAGAACAAAAAACAATTACAGTCGTTCCTCGGTATCTGTAATTACTACAGGAAATTCCAGCACAACTATTCGGAATTAACGGCTCGATTTTCATCACAATTATCGTCAAAGGAAAAGTGGTGATGGGAGGAATATCTATCCCCGGCTGAAGACTTCCTGAACTTAGCTTACCACCAATCAACAGAGGAGACACCCTATATGGCTATGTATGAGCGAAGACCACCCCGGGAAATTACAGAAATTATAAACTTTCCCCCAGAAAATGAATTCAAATTTAATAAAACCAAATTTTACAATAATGCAGTTGAACGAGCTGACAAACTTAGGCTCAAGTACCAGAAATCACAACCTAAAATCATAAAATACGAAGTGGGAGACAAGGTACTTATAAAAAACCGAGAACTCCCAAGTGCAATTGAAGGTATTGCGAAAAAACTGCTACTGCTATTCACAGGCCCATATACTGTTACCAAAAACAACATGAATAACACTTATGAATTACAAGACCCAATAACTAAGAAAATAAAGGGCACATACAACCAAGCTTCAATGAAACGGTATATCGAAAGTTAAATTATAAGGTAAAAGTGAAATATTGCGATGAAGATTATTTGTTATTGATATTAAGTGAAAAATGAAAATATAATTGTAAGAATAAATGTTGACTATATGAAGAAAAAGTGAAATATTGCTATGAAGATTATTTGTTGTTATACTAAATAAGAAGTGAATATATAACTATGAAAATAAACGTTGACTATATTGTAATTATGTAATGTAAAAATGTGTTCTAAAGAAGTTATGTAAAGGATAAAGCAAATTGTATCTACAAATAATACTGCTACTACAATTAATATTATACGAGACAGACAAATACCACCTACGGCACAGCAAATTCCAAGAGCCACGTCAACAAGTAAAACAACAACTTACCCGTACTACAATTAATTATACGAGACGGACACCCAACATCAATGGCATAATTATATATAAATATATATTTCCAAGAGCCTAGTCAACAGTAAACACCAACTTACCCGTACTACAAGAAAATTATACGAGACTGACATCCAAGATCTTAGGCATATATAATGTAAATTAATATATTTCCAAGAGCCTAGTCAACAAGTAAACAACAGCTTACCCGTACTACAATTAATATTATACGAGACGGACACCCAACATCAATGGCATAATTATATATAAATATATATTTCCAAGAGCCTAGTCAACAGTAAACACCAACTTACCCGTACTACAAGAAAATATACGAGGCCGACACACTACATCCTTGGCACAGCAAATTCCAAGAGCCACGTCAACAAGTAAAACACAGCTTACCCGTACTACAATTAATATTATACGAGAAAGATGCCCTACACCTTTGGCACAAATAATTCCAAGAGCCACGTCAACAGTAAAATAACAACATACCCGTACAGATAAAAGAGGAGACAATGAACTAGATGATACATAGAAGAAGAAGAAAATAAGAAGTTGGAGGAACAAAACCGAATAAATATCATTAATGTAGATAAGAGATAACACACAACCATAGTGTTTTCTAGTGTCTTCTACTAGAAGAGAGCCTATACCAAATGGGCTATATATCATTTGAAACCATGAGAAACCATTCATGAATTATATCCAGAGAAGTGAATCCCGAAAATTAAGAAGATTATGAAATGACGTTTAATGCAATACCAAGAGAGAAGATTAATTGATGAAAAAGAAGAATGAAAAAATAATATATTAACGAAGATGATCATGAGAGTATACCAGTGATGAAATGTAAAACAAACTATCCCTGTAAAATGTGAAGAATTTAGTTAAGTTGAATCAAGAAGAAGAGTAACAATGTATAAACCGCAGATGCGTGAGATAATCCCAAGGATATTTATTATTTGTCGAAAGAACGACCACTTTATATTTTTTGATTATTTGAGATGAATTGACTGATGAATAATGCCAGCAATCGTTTATATTATTGATGGAGATGATGTGCCTCCGTAATTATTGATGTTAGTAAGGCCAGTGGAGTTTTATGCCAAAGTGAGCCACTCTGACCTGCCCCAGCTAAACTTATGTTAGGGAAATAGGGAACTAAATAAACAAGGGAGATAATTACATAGAAAAGAAATAATTATGATTCAAATAGAAGAAAGTGAAGGGATATATAAAAAAGCATATGAGTCGACATGGAAACGTACAACAATTGATGAATTCTTCAATAAAATATAAATATACTAATTCAGAATTAATCAATTCTTATAGGAAGGCATATGTAACGTACCAAATTTGGTAGTTACATAGAGTAACCAATTATTACGTCAAGTGACGGGAGATCATGAAAATATTTCAAAGTACATAAAATAATGTAAACAAAAAGTGTGTATCTACAGAGATATATTATTGTAAAATTCCAACAAAGAAGAAGGAAGAGTAATATAGCATCATCGAGTACAAGGGAGAAAGAAAATGACAACGAGCCAATATAAAATGTTAGAAACTAGGCCCAATAGATCCCAAACAATGAGGGGAAGCAACAAAATAATAACTATGTAAAATGAAGAGAAGACAACAGAATCCAACAGTGAGGGGAAGCAACGAAATAATAACTGGGTAAAATGAAGAGAAGACAATAGAGTCCAAACAGTGAGGGGAAACAACAAAAATCACAACCCTTAAAATGGAGAAGACAACTCAAGGACAACCACAATGATGGTAAAACAACCAATTTATTTATTAGTATAAATACTATGGACCAATGACTACCACAAATGGAAATATTGAAGACAACAATTAAACAGAAGAAGAAAGGAAGAAGAAAAGCAAAGGAAACATAACATGAAGAATGAAGATAATATATGGACAATACAAGAAATCACCATTCACCAAGTATACAAGGAACTATACTAGTGACCGGAAGAAGTATAACGATTATCAACTATGAAGAAACCAGTGTTTAGCATAATTAAGCAATCACAAACAGTAATAGTGAAAACTTAATGTAAGTGTGAGAACCTGTAACAAATTAACCATTTTTAACCCAAATAAACCCCACAGACAATACAAGTGAGAAGGTTTATAACAGAGGAAAATGCGTTGCCATTATAGTGGAAGAATCAAAGATTAAATAGTTAAAATGCACAGACAATTAGTGTGACCAGTTTAATCAAGATTGTAACCCAAAATAGATAATCATAAGACCACCAAGAGAAATGTGAGATAGAACAGTAAAATCATTGTTCATAGAAACTGATAATAAAAGCTTTGTAAACTTTAAAATGAAATATAACTGAATGCCACGACAAGACAGAATAAAATATAAAGAAAGTCCAGAACAAATAATAACAAACAAGCTAGTTTGTTAGGTATCAAAAAACAATGTACCAAAAACAAGGTACAACACAACAAGAAATGTAATACTATTAGATTAAGAATAATTGTGTTATTGTTTAGAAAAATAGTGTAAACATGTGTATTAATCAACAATTAAACCATTGTAATAGAATACCATAATGAAATCATAATAGTAGAATCAAATACTGCATAAGAATATGTTGCACATTGATACATAACCTCATAGGAAGTGCACCTATAACATAAAACCATATATATTAATTAAACCAAGCAACTACCAACAATTGTTTCAATCAAAGATTCCTTATGAATAATAATGCAAACTAATAAATAATATTTATGCTGACATACACAGCACATAAAGCAGATTCAATATGATAGCATAAAGATAGAAGGACAGAGACACTATGTAACAAGTTAGTTAAGCAAAATACACTATTAAAACTTGTTCAAGGATTACTGAAAATGTTACCAGTAGTTAGAAAAATATCTAATACTACTATGAGAACAGATCACAATTATAATAATAGTAGTTTTATAATCAAATTAATGAAAACTAAATGACTATGATTGTAGAACCAAATGTAAACAAACACAACGTGACAAGTTAGTTAAGCAAAATACACTATTAAAACTTACTAAAGGATTACTGAAAATGTTACCAGTAGTTAGAAAGACATCTGATACCGCTATGGGAACACATGTCAAATGTAATAATAGCAATTTAGTAGTTGAATTATTAGAAACTAACTGACTGTCATTGCAAAACCTGATGTAAACAAACCCAATACTAAGAATTGGACAGCTTTCAGATAACAAAAGACTGATAAACATATTAAATAAACAAAGTACTATAATTGTACACTGTTTTAATTCATACCATCACATACCTTATATGGTAAAATAATTGAAAAAGTGACGATTTAAGGAAAAGAGAACAGAAGGTATTTCGATAAGACTATTAGTATATGAAAAACAACATTTTTCATAAAATAAAGTGTAAACCAATGTAAATAAATGTATATAGTATTGTTAGAATGCCAAACAAATGTAATTGAAAAGGAAATAATAGTATTATAAGTGATTATAAACAATCGAATATGGTCGTTTGAGGACGCCATTACCAAATATTGTTTGAATGATAATTACAACTATTTTCTGTATTAAACAAATGAGAAATGGACTCAAGACGTTTAATAATGAGTGTTATAGTGCAATTGGTGCAAAATATGGTGAAATAAACTTATTAATATTAAGATTCACCATATGAATTTGCGAAACGGCTTAGTGCGTTAATAATGGACGGATTTTATCCTTGTTTAGACTTTAATTAAAGCCGCAAGTGTCCGCAATCTATTGCCACTAACCATTCAACGATACGATGATTAATAAAATAGTTATAGCAATTAAAAACTTTTTAGTCATTTTGTGTATCAACACTTACGTCACTATAGCCTCTAACCCATACAAAAAATTGGTAAAAAATTAAAAGTTTAATTTAACTAAAGTGTTTTGGGGTAGAGAGTTCGACAATTTAAACCAATCAAATGACTTAAAATAACCAGACAAACAGGAGACGCTTAGATGAAGCGTTCAGTCATGATTCAGTCGTCAGAGTCTACCAGCACCATTCAACGAGCAAGGTTGATGAAGAAATGCATCAAGATTTTATTTAAATTGTGCGCGACACATTCATAAGTTACGCTATACACACATAACCTGTACACAACAGAACAATAGCGAGTGTCCAGTGCTAAGTGAATTAAAATAATAAACCGGCCAGTGTATAATAAAGGTCATGTTTTCGTGTTTTGTGTTTTATAAAAAACAGGGAGTACTCTATTTTTATTATTTAACGAATTGAATGGAAATAATAATTTTCGTTAGTGAATGAAGAATTATTGTTTGGGTACTGCTCTAGTCAGAAGTACCGAAGTGCATTACTCATGATGAAAATTATCAGAATTAAATAAAAGAATTATCTCGCATTTATTAATTTAAAAAATAAATGTGTTATGATTTTATCGTAATTAAAGAAATCAATATTAATTTAAATATCGAAAATATGAGTGTAATGAATAGTCACTCATTTGACTCATTTCGTTTGAATTGACGAATAAATAATTTATTGCGAAAAATATTCTAACCAACTGATAATTATCCATCAGATGCAATATGAATAAAATATATGTGTTTATATTATTAAGAATTTAATGAATAATTTAATTATTCAAAATAACTACTTACTTTTGTTAACTAACCTAGAAATAACAATGACAACTTTGTCACCAAGTAATGATTCTGTTCTCAAATAATTTCAATCCAATGAAAGCTATCACAAGAGTTTTTTTATTATAGATTTTTTTCTCTTGTCAATAAATGATTTTTATAACCAATTAATAAATAATAATAGTAATTTTTAACAGTGCAGCACAAAGCACGTGTTGTCAAAGTAACTACTGTATCCAGTATACTTAACGTACGATAGTACGATATATATCGGTTTTATGGTACCGATTTTTATTTTTAATATTTGTTTGTTTGTTTGTAGCAATTCTTTATTAAATATTGTTAGAAAAGGTAACATCTTGTATCTGGTATCATGCAACTTCCAAGAACACACGAATTTGGTAATGTAACTGTGTAAAGAGGACATAACCTCGTTAACTAAAATTATTGTACCAAACCCCAGTGTTACCAGCCTTGAGGTTAAAAGAGCTCAAGAATTGTTTATAATAATTATTATTTTGTAAAGACATTGTTGATTGATTGTTTTAAAAGAGTTAATGGCATTTCAGAATTGTTAATAAATCCCGATTTATTTACCAGCGGAAAGAGTTTTTGATTTCAAAATTAAAATAGTTTAATTTTCACAACTAGTTCTATCAGAAGGTGGCGGTAGAATTTGAATGTTCATTACAATTCCAATTACAATTAAGCCATTATTTTACTTATTTGTGCATGTATATTACTTAGGATATTCAAATAGAATATGTGTATAAAGTGTATGTTGCAGCAGAAGAAGTCACCGAACAGAACATTGATAACATCCACATATGGTAAGTGGGGAGGTCAACAGTGAAGTGCTAAATACTCTTTTAAACTGAAGGAATTAAACGTGAGCACCCACAACAACTGTACTAATAATCAACACTAATAATAATCAAAATTTAAATCTTATATCTTATATACTATATCGTTGCGACTAGATACGTTACAATATATATATGTTTCTACTAGTAATTCTATACAAACCACTACGTTGTATTTGGTACTGATGAGCGCTTTCGGCAGTCAAGCCATCTTCAGGTCATTTACCAACAGAGAAATATGAAACCGTTCACTTCTTATATACCGTTTTACCGGACCTATCTAGCCCCGCCCCCTGACAAAGTAACGTCGTACTTAGCTCCACCCACAGTGGGTTGTCTTACATTACCAATTTCGTAGCCGTTACAATTTACGTTTAACTTATTCTTTTTTGTTGTCTAATAAGCTGCTATATATTTCTTCATTTTCAAATGTGGTTTTTATATTCATAAGTTGTTTTTCATCTTTATTTCTTATTTTTAATATTTCCACTTCTTCTTTAAATTTCCTTTCTCTTTCTTTACTCATCACTTTTATTATCTTATAATTTACGACTGGGTCTATGAATTTATGCCCTTCTTCTATAAAATGCCTAGAGTATAATTTGTCGTGAACTGTCCTTCACCCCTCCTATTTTCTTTAAATCTCTGGCAAAATTGATGACCCGTTTCACTCCCACATTGATGTATTGATGATACACTTTTTCACATTCCCCACAACTGAGCATATATACTCCACTTTTCTTCAATATATCTTCTTCTTCAAAATTCATAGTTTTATTATATCAAACACAGTTTTCGATTTTTTAACCGCTACCTCTATATTATATTTTCTAAAACATTTTTGTATCTTTCTTGTGTTATAACCTATATAAGATATAGATCCCTTACACTCCTTCTTTTCTTTACTATTCTCATTTTTTGTTTATTCTTTCGTTTTATATTATTAAATATTTTATCTACTACATTTGTATTATATTTGTTGTTTTTTACAATTATTTTTATTCTTTCTATTTCTTTCTTTCTGTTTACCTCATCTTCTATACAACTGTTTATTCTATGACAGAAATTATTTATCGCTACCATTTTATACTGTATTGGATGGTATGAATCATTTGGTATTATAACATCCGTATATATGCTTTTCATATAAATGTCAAATTTTATTTTCTTTTCTTTTGTTATTCTTATGTTTAAATCTAGGAAATTTATTTCCTTGTTTCCTACTTCCATTTTAAATTTTATACTCTCTTCTAATTTGTTAACCTCTTCAAAAAATACCGTTAATTCTTCATCATCAATTAACCCCATATTAACAAGATATCGTCTACATACCTAATTCATTTCTTAATTTTGCCTTTATTTTTCACTGTTGACATTATTTTATTTTCAAAGTAATTCATGTAAATTTTTCCCATTATCGGTGACATTGATGAACCCATTGGTAGTCCCTTCTTCTGAATATAAAACTTATTATTAAACCTAAAGTAATTTTGCTTCAAACACTCTTGTATTACTTTTATTAATTCTTCTTTCTTTTCGTATCCTTTCAATTTGTTCTTTTCAATTAGTTTTAACGTTTTTTCAACCAGGATGTTTGTAAACATATCTACTAGATCAAGCGATATTAACCTTGAACTTTCTTTTACTTGTACTCCTTCTTTCAGTGTTTCTATCAACTTTTTGTTATTTTTTATACTATGTTTTTTCTTGAAGTCATAATATACTTTTAGTATTTTACTATATTCTTTTGATAACTTACATGCTGGTGCTCCAATAAACGATATTATTGGTCTAACTGGGTGGTTTTCTTTGTGCAATTTTATCTGACATTTAAATTTAGGCGCTTCCGGATTTGATTCTGTTAGTTTTATTTTATTCTTATACATAGTGGAATTTTTTATTAATTTCTTCACCCTACTTTGAAATTTATTAGTATAATCATATTTAATCTCTTCATAATTATTACTTTTTATAAATTCATTCCCTTTCTTTATATACTCTTCTTTATCTATTAGCACTACGGAGTTGCCTTTGTCCGCTTTTGTTACCATAATATTATTTTGTTTTATTTTACTTTTTAACTGTTTTATGTTTCTCTTAACAGCCATAGTATTTCCTCTTTGTTTTCTGTTCTTTTCTTCTAATGTTCCCACAATGTTACTAATTTCAAATCTCAATTGTTTTTTTATTTTCTCCCCTTTTCCTTTGCTTATTATACTTTCACATTCTATTAATAAACCTTCTTTATTCAAATTCTTTGGCGGTACATATTTTAGGTTTTTTTCTAGTAATTTCTTTTCTTCATTATTGAATACCACCTCTGTTAAATTAACTATTCTCTCGGATAACTTCAAATCTGCTTGATCTGGTTTTTTCATTCTCATATTCATTTCTTTTAAACATTCTAATTTAGTTTTCAACTTCTTATTTCTTTCTTCCAATTTCGTCTTCATATACCGCTCACCAAAATCGTACAAAATTTCTTATATTTCTATGTAATTATACTTTTGATGTAGTTCTAAGTGCATTTTTAGTAATTTTTTATTATACGTATTCAGTTGCTGATACAAATATTTTATTTCCTGTTTTACCCATAACTGTTCACTTAACTTGACTTTTTTCCGTATTTCACTACTTCGTTTTATTTCGATTTTTGCATACTTTGGTATTATATTATGAAGTAAATACTGCTTATTAAACCAAATTTTAGACAAAGTTATCTTTAACTTAATTTTTGTTTTCAAATATTTATAGAAATCTTCTACTTTATTTCTCTGCTCCATTCTTCTTCTACTTCTCAGATTTGTCAATCTATTAATTTATTATTTCTTTTATGAATTTGCTAACTGCTATAATTTTTTTTTTTTTTTTTTTTTTATTGTTCGACTAAGCTTTTCGTCATTACTGACATCTTCAGGTCTTAAACAACGATCCGCAAAAAAGAAAATTAATAGAAGAACTAGAAATACTTAAAGTTAAAAAAGAAGATAAAAATAAATTAATGAATATAAAAGTAGATTTTACTAATGAAGAAATATTTTATTATATATTAAACAATAAACAAAAAATAAATTAAAATAATAAGAATAACACACTAAAAAATTACGAAATGTAAAAGGTTACAAAAAAAAATTATAAGTCAAGAATGAAGAAATTAACGGGAGATTCTTAAAACAATTTGACGGACGTTAGAAAAAATGCCTAACGGAAAAAGGTAGACAAAGAAAGGTTGTTTAAGACCTGAAGATGTCAGTAATGACAAAAAGCTTAGTCGAACAAAAAAAAAAAAAAAAAAAAAAAAAAAAAAAAGCAGTTAGCAAATTCATAAAAGAAATAGTAAGGATGGCTGCTAATTTAAACAATACGAAGAATATTAATTTATTGTTATTTTGGAGTGTTAGTAGTCTCAAATATAACTACTAGTAATTTTATACAACATTATGACATTGTAAATTACGACACTTCATAATTGTTATGACATTACAGAACAATCTACGTGTTTCTTGAATGTTCCAGAAGAATCCGGCTATAATGTTGTGTGCGTACGTGATTTCAACATGCATTCACGAGACTTTTCTAGACACCACCAGCCGCACAGACTGTGTCAAGGCCGCAATCAATTACATCTAGTGTAGAGCTAATGCATAGTATGTGGAATGTTCTGGATTTTTGCGGGGTATAAATACAAGTACTCAGCGACGCACAGTCAGTTTGAGTTGCAATTTATTGGAATGAGGTTCGTAGTATTATAGTTCAGTTATTTGTCAGGCGATTACACAGTGCGTTTAAGTGGTGATTTACATAATGCGGTTTGAAGTAATGTGGTGAAGTATTAAGTGTTTTATAATGGTGCTCTATTAGTGGATATTTTTATTGCATTTGAACAATTTTTATTTGTTGTACAAGACTATTTTGTTAATTACAACCTGTTTAATTGTGATAATTAAAACTGGTGATTAGTGACTTAATTGGTGTCTTGTATTCCATATGATGATTAGTTAGACCGTCGTAACAATATTGTCCTATTTGTTTTCTCAATATAAAATATATACACAAACCAAAAATGTAAAATATGTGATAAATTGTAAGTAACCTATTAAATCTTCTCAAGAAAATGACTAAAAATAGCCAGAAGCCAGTAAATCTTAGGATTTACTGCTTTCCACTTGTGCTATAGATGGCTAATGCCACACCAGGTTTTATCTCCAGGTTTCCTTTCTTTTACAATGGGCCAGTTAAATATAAAATCAAACAGGACAATGTCATTTCATCGTCAGTGGGTTTTTAAATACTTTTAAAGTACAGAATTTTAGTAGAATTTTAATAATAATAATAAGTATATTAGTTCTTGGTATCCAAGTCACGTATGAACAGTAAATTATTATAAATAAATCACCTTATATCCGTCGTGTGACTTCGTTACGTCGATTAAAATGACGCGTTTCGGAACATCTGTTCCATCATCAGATAAAATCGCTCTATTGAGGTCGTTAAACGTTAAAAACACATGTTACATATAATTGTCCACTATGTAATTCACTTGCTTCCTAAATGGTGCGCACCACGACGAAGCCGATCGGACACTCAGTCCGAGTGTCCGATCGGCTTCGTCGTGGTGCGCACCATTTAGGAAGCAAGTGAATTACATAGTGGACAATTATATGTAACATGTGTTTTTAACGTTTAACGACCTCAATAGAGCGATTTTATCTGATGATGGAACAGATGTTCCGAAACGCGTCATTTTAATCGACGTAACGAAGTCACACGACGGATATAAGGTGATTTATTTATTTATTTATAATAATAATAAGTAGATTTTAATAATAACATTTAAATCTAGAACATGACATTTAAATACAAACTGATTCTCGTTTAATTGCAACTGCACCAAACTGACACACTAGGAAACCCATTGCAAATGAACAAAACAATTGTGCAGTACTTTGGCAGCTTCAAAAAGGAAAGAATAGCACAAAATAACTTCATGTATATTTAAAAAATATCCTATTATAAGCCAGGAATGAAACTGAGTAAGTAATTAACATGTAAATATCTTTCTGGAATATTGCAGATGTCTTTTGTAGCAATATTATATATATCTACAGCCTCTTTTCATATAATACACACAATATTTTATATTAACATAACTACAAGAATTACTAAATATAGTAACAATACTTGAATCTATTCAATATCTTGAATCACTTAGGACTCGAAAAATACCTGGTTAGGCACCAGTTTACCAGAAATGTTCCAACAACATAATTCAAAGTTAACAAAATTTCTATTTCCTCAAAATGGCAACAAGCACAGTTAATGAATATGATAATTGTACAACTTGTGAAATAAATAACATACAAAATGAATAGAAAATACTTAAAAATTTCTGCCTACAATTTTTGGACTCTATGAACCTTACTCCGCTTATTTTAAAACAGTAAATATAAAAGAATAACTAAACTATCTGAGCTGTTAATAATTTGATTATGTTAACAAAAGGCCCTTCATCAGTCAGCATTGTGTCTAATCATAGACACTATTAGTCACCAAATTTTTTGCTCATTTTGTAACTTAGCATTCTCATTCTAGCTTTTAATATTAAGATGGAACACTACAGATGGAGTGTACATTTGGCGATAATAATTTATAGTGCCATTGCTGTTCAATTTCCAAACTTTTTCTCCATTGCGCTCTGATGCTACACAGGTCATCAGTTAAATCAGTTAAATTATGCTCCTTTAGCTCTTGAATGATTTCACCCCATGTCCTAGCTAGTCTTCCTTTTTTCCTTTGACCTTGGGCACTGATTGAAATGTCATTTTTGGCATTCTTTTATCTCCCATTCTGTGCAAAGATCTAAACTAGATTAATTGTTTTGTTTCAGCTTATCCAGAAAAGTGTGTGGCATATTCACCATTGCCCTCATTCTCTCATTTTGGATTATCTAGTCTATATTCTACATGATCTTCTCAATACATCCATTACCAGGGCCATAATTTTTCTTTTATCAGACTCAGTCATATTCCAAGTTTCAGCACCATATAATATATAGTACTGTATTTAATGACGGTACTGTAGATATGCCAATTTCTACTTGTTGATATTTCCTTGTGCCACCATACTCCATCCTAGACCAGTTTGTATAATTTCTTCCTTATTTCTCCCAAGCACTCCTAGGTACTTTTCAGTCCTAACATTTTTATCCAATCATTTTCTCCTAATTGTAAGTTCCTTTGAGGAATTTCTATGCACAGATATTGTGCTCTATCAATATTTATAGACACTCCATGCTTTATTAAGAGGATTTTTTCTTGTCATATAATCCAGATCATATATATCTTGGGCTACTATATAACTCTCTCATCTGCAAATTGTAGCACCAAAATATACTTTTAATTTATCTGTAGCTCCATTCCTCAACATTTTCTCTTCCACTGCTAGAGTATTTCATCTGCCTTTCTGTATACGCATAAAATATTTTTGGGGATATAGAGCACCCTGTCATCTTCTAGGCAGCAAATCAAAATAAAACACTTGTATCGCTGTTATTAGAATTTTGGCTTGCCAGGCTGTAAGGCTGTGGTTTAAAGTTGTTGGTTGCAAACGTCTCAGCCACAACTCTGACGCCATCTTCAGTGCATAAGGCTGGCTGTAACAAAAGATTGTAACACTGACCAAGTAACTATTGTTACTGGCTGTGATAACCATATGGGCGGAGATACCAGAGAAAAGTAGCTAACAGTTTCTATGAGGATTTTGAGGAAACAAAAACTTCTAGAAAACTGTAACGGCCTGAAAATAGGCTTGATTTAGTTTAAAATTTGTATACCATTCTTGTGCGTATATTGCTTACATTAGTAAAGTATATCTGGCATCTAAACTAAGAAAGTTTAGTTCCATGAATATTTACATGGAATTTTACTCAATTTCCATAAATCTCATCTGATCTAGAATTTACTAAGGTTTTCATACCACTCACATGTTTATGCACATGGAGATTTTTAAGTAGATGTTATACGTATATCAATAACTTTTATTAAAATTTTTATGTATTCACGGAATGTGTAAATGCAAAAACTGCAGTAGTATAAAATCAACTAAGATCAGAGAAATAATATTTTGACCAAAAGTTACTTACTTGGTCTTCCAATCGAAATATACTCAAACTAGGTATTTCGGGTGCATGTTCTGGCATATTCTTAAATGTCCATCTCGATTCTTCTTTCTTTGGAGCTAAGTAAAGTTTTTTGGTGAGTTTCTCAACACTCTCTTTGCGTGGAGGACTTCGTTTATGTCTTCCATACCTCATGTTGTTTGCAACTATATTTTGCTGATAATGATTATGTTTCTGTTCTTGTTGCTGTTGTTTTCCATTTGCATTAAACAACAGAATTTTCTTTCCCTGGTACAGAGGAGAAATTTGAGAATAAAACAAATAAAATTATATAATTATATGAAATACATGAATTTTATATGTGTTATATATTATATACCAGTATGAAATAGATATATAAATTATTAGGTGAACTATAATAATATAACTATATGAACAATATATGTAATTTGGCATTTCCAGCAGCAGCAGCACCAATGAACCAACTAATGATTATTTTCATCATGAACTGAATTCATCATATTATACTCCCACTGTTTAAATATCATACCATGCTGTGTCACAACTGTAAAACTATTGACACATTCAATTCTTACACTTAAACTACTGACTCTGGCTTCTCAACAAACTGTGGTTTCACTGTGGTGAATTAGAACCTATGCTACACTCTATAAGTGAAGTATTAATCTAGGATATCATTCCACAAACTATCAGGAATTGGCCATAAGAAAACCCTATTTGCTATGTTATTATAATAAAAACCTGTTATTTGCTGTGTTTTAATTTATTTTTGTTCATAATCAAAATTTTCAAAACATACAATGCTTTTAAATTGCTCGCCCTGTACAATACAATGACAAAAGTGAGTCATCATCATTATCATCACAACACGGCATAGGCAAGGTGCTGCCTGTTCTGCATTCAACAATCCTCCAGTCATCTCTTCCTGGGTCTACCCACACACCTGTGTCCTATAGGTTTGTATTTCCAGACTTGTTTTGTCAGTCTGGAATCTGACATTCTTTCTAAGAGTTCTTTCTACCATTGTTTGTAATATTGTAACTTTTCATTCAAGTTAAAAACTTGTAACTCTTCTCTTATGGCCTCATTTCTTATATGGTACGGTGAAGTTTAGAACACCTTTCAACTCCTCTTAAGAATGCCATCTCCAAGGCGTGTATTTTACTGTCTTGTTTTGTGTTGTTGTCCATAATTCACACCATAGGACAGTACAGGGACTCCCATAACTTTGTAAAACTTCAATTTTTTAATTTTGACATACCTCATTTCTAAAAATATGGTTGATTGTTCCACAGATTGTCTGGAACTTACCTACCTTAACATCAATGTCATAATTCCTATCTTAGCCAATATCATTTACCAATAATTAAAGTGGCTCATCTGTTCTAGAAGTTAATCTATAAACTAATCATTATTTTTGTTCTTATTGGCTCTTTACTTTGAAATGCCATTACCTTTGTTTTTATAGTGCAGATATTCATATTGTACTGTTTACAAATCTGATGAAGCTTAAAAACTGATTTTTGCAAATCAGATTTAGTATTTTGAAGTACAAGCAAGTCCAGCAAAAAACAGCACATTTAAGTCTTGTGATAACTTAATACCAAGGTTCACTAGATGTTTCAATTTCTTCACCAGATCATCAATATAAATGTTAAAAAGAGTAGATGATGTACTACACCCTATTTGTTGAGATATCCTACAATTATTTTTGACAGCTATTCTTGCACCATTATATAGGCCTTGTATAGTTCTTATAAGTTGTTGAGGGTATCCCCATTCTTCTAATATTTACTACATTGTACATTGTATGGACATGTTATCAAGACGGATCCAAAAAGACTGCCCAAAACTATACTATAAATGGGAACACGTAGAACACATAAGGGAGGTGAAATGACAGTAATGATTAAGAGATGGCAGTTCTCTGAAACACATGGATTAAGAGAAATGATAGTAAACAAAAAAGGGTGGAGGAAGTACATAAGGAAATCAAAATTACCTACAAATCCAACACCCCATAACAGAACATCAGGAGAGGTGAAGAGGACAAGGGCTGTTTAGGAGCAACCAAATATTTTATTTGCCACACTTAAGAACGGGTGTGTTAAAACGTTGCAAGCAATACCTGATACATATTATCACTACTCCTAAAATATTACTGTTTTTGTTTACCTTATCATTACCAACTGGATGCATATCTTTTCGCAACTCTTCACTGTCAATAAACTGAAACATATTGATAAAAAAGATACAATTCTGTTTTATACGTAAACAAAAAATGTATAAACTATTTTAAAAATATGACTTGTATTGTGTCAATTTTCAATTGTAGTGTATGTGTTTTGTAAATGAAGTGCATTATTTTTATCAATAATTAAATTTTCCTGCACTGTGTATAACTTGACAAATGCATCCAGAACAATGTGTACAGAATGGAATGTAAGTCACTTGGGGCAAAAATGTACCCCAATGATGTTAGCTTCCAATGATGAAAGGTTTTGCAATGTTCAGTCATTAACTAGACGCAATTTTAAAACATTTATATTGGCATTTTTTGGTCACGCTTTGAAACTTATTGCCACTGTCACAACATGTACACAAGGAGTGCAAAAATAAATAATATACAAGTTAACATTTATGGACTATTATAATTAATATTATTAACATAAGAATAATAATATTGTATAACAGATGTTATCATTCTTTATTTAATAAAGACAGTCAAGACGTGTGTATTATTTCTTTATCATGCATAGTTGATAAACATACAGTGTGGATAAACATTCAAAGTAATATTATTTACTTTCAAAAGAAGGGATTTGTTTTCCTTCCCTTTTGTATAAAATTGTGACTTCAGATAAGTCACATTTCCACATTAGTAACATATTTAACATATTATTAACAATACAGTATCATGTATCCGTATATTATAATATATAGTAACTAACAACATTATACATTGCTGCATGGTTATCAAATAATTATGTTGAAAAAATATTATGAAATTAAATATTTATTAGTGATAATTACTATAAAGAGTGATAAATGATCTTGGATTATGTTTAATTGTAAACAACGTGACAAAATAAACAGTAAGAAATGTTATTTTAAAGAACAAATATTCAAGCTGATAGCAATAGTCTAAAATAATTATTTGTGTACACACTTTTCTGACATTTAACATTAATATTTTAGATAATTTTTCTTTAATTTCTGCCTTTCTCTTAGCCAGGTTTCACCTGTGAGCTTTGTCAGACATCTCTAAAGAAGCTGAGTGAAAGCTGTTTAAAGCAAAGGTAGAAGTTTAAAAAAAAGTATATACAAAGATTATATTTTTTATATAGCTAGTATATTTATGAAGATGACACTGTAAAATAAATTATATAAAGAACATATTCTTGTGGAAAATAAAAAATATTATTAATTATTAATATATAAACAGAATTATCACTGTTGCGCACCACTATAGAAAAATTATTCCGATCAGCGCTTTCAAGCTTCTCAGCTCATCGTCAGATTGGAAATCAGAAATCTGACGATGAGCTGAGAAGCTTGAAAGTGCTAATCGGAATAATTTTTCTATAGTGGTGTACAACAGTGATAATTCTGTTTGTGATTATAACCACTAATGCAACTTTCTTAATTAAACTTCTGATAAGATATTAATATATACATAAATATTAGTGTTCCATGTCAGAAGGTTTATACAAATCATTACTGATACTTGGACACAACTCGGACAACATAATCCAAGAATGATCTAACATAAAGTAGGATTTGCTAGTGAACCAGTCACACATGTTTGGGAATGGACCAGAGAAGTATAATACGCTGTAAAACTAATATTAAATGAAGCATGTGGCATTCAGGAGTAACAAAAGAGATTAATGAAGTAACAGATATATAAATTAAATAAAAAAATATCAGTATGGAGAACCATACATGACTTCCATGTTCTAAGATTTATATTTAAAATCATTTACGAAATGAAATGTTTCCATAGAAACTACTTCTTTCCACTTATTGCTTCAGCCTTAACCACAGTACTGTGGTCACTAACGTATACCACCACACGTTATCGCACTCAATTTTCACTGATGATGGCAGTCGACGGCAATGCCTAAACGTCTGGTTTTGCAGAAAACATTGGACTACAGCCAAACACCCCGGGAAGGAATTTTAACAACAAACTACTACTTTGTTGCCGATAACGTAGTACACATATAAAAATTATCCCCTCCCCCTTCAACTATAATTTTCATTTATAGAAAATTATCCCCACCCCGTTCAACTTGCCTCTTCACTTATAGATAATTCATCTACATTTCTACAGTGGGTTATTAAGATCTTATCAGGATACTTTATTTATCAAAATTAAGTACTTTACTATTGTTATAACAAAAAAATGTTTCAATTATCTTGTTGGTACATCCTCTTCATTCACTTTTTTAAATATTATGTATACAGTATATTAAACTTTCACTGTGGCCACTTACTTTTTGGTTTAGTTTTCCAGACGTTTCGACGTGGTGTTCCCACTGAGGAAGACGAACACCACGTCGAAACGTCTGGGAAACTAAACCAAAAAGTAAGTGTTCACAGTGAAAGTTCAATATATATATATAAAATGTTTCAGGTAAACTACCCTTTCCCCGTAACCGATCTTCACCAAAATCAATAGGCCTTGAGTCTTCTACAACTCAGGCACATATGTAAAAAATTATTTGATTCTGTTTGAATTTACGGCAGTTATCGTTCGTCATGAAAAAATTTCTCTTGTTACAACATAAAATGTTGCAGGTAAACTACCCCTTTCCCTTAACCGATCTTCACCAAAATCAACAGACATTGAGCTCTCTACAATCTAGGAATGTATGCAAAAAAGTATTTGATTCTGTTTGAATGTGCGGCAGTTATCGTTTATCATAGAAAAAATTACCCTTGTTAAAACATAAAATGTGGCAGGTAAACTACCCCTTTCCCTTAACCGATCTTCACCAAAAACAACAGGACTCGAGAACTCTACAATTCAGGGCTGCATGTGAAACATTATTTGATTCTGTTTGAATTTACGGCCGTTATCGTTTGCAAAAAAAAAAAATTACCCTTGATAAAAAAAAATGTTGCCAGTAAACTATCCCTTTCCCTTAACCGATCTTCACCAAAAACAATAGGTATCGAGTACTCTACAATGCAGGGCGTATGCAAAAAATTATTTGATTCTGTTTGAATTTGCGGCTGTTATCGCTTGCAATAGAAAAAAAATCTATAGACACACAGAGACACTTTTCGAAAAATGACTTTTTTTCATGTTTTGAGGGTAGTACAATCAGAATCTGCAATTATCTCGAACACGATTTTTTGCCATCACCATACTTCCATTTCCTTATGGAACATGGAAGTAATTAGGTAAATAATTACTCAGTTACTGAGTGAAAGAAATATTTTAATGTAAATTCAGGAGGTACTTAATAAGAATACTATAATTTATTTATACTACAGTCTAAATTTATACTACTTCCAGTACAATGGGTACACACATACCATGTAAATGCAAAATTGGTAGTGACGACCTCATATGAGGGATTTTTTAATATCTGACGATGAAGCATATGTTTTGACATCGGTCATAATTAATTGTAAATGAAGACGTCACAAGTCAGATTAAAAATTTTGTTAGTTTATCTGTTCATACAAGTGACTTGTATATTATTGAAACATACATGACAAATTTTGTTTGTACACGCTAAGAAGTCTTCAGAACTTTAAAATGTAAGCTTCTCAAAACACCCAGGAATACAAGTTTTATTGTTCTTTATGACATTGACACAACATTTATAAAAATAAAACCCTCCATACCAAAGACGATACCAATTTATTCAGAAAGTGTACACCAAGTTTTCCATAGAATGTTGAGGAAATAAGCTGTTTTAAATGTTGGGTGTGTAGGCCCACTCTTGTGAGTGGTCAGAGCATCTAGAAAACTAGACACTCATATCCATATAAAACTAATGTAACTTTCATAGTGGTCAAATTAGACAATTTTTTTGCAAAATTATAAATCACTATCAGCACTATTGAGATTTCATGTGTAATAATTGTACAACATTGTGTTGTTATAATCAATCAGCAGTTTCTGTACTAAAACAAATTTCTTCCTACCTCAGTCAGTGTTTATTATTACACTATAAATGGAAAACTCAAATGTATAGTTTTCTAAAGCTTTCATCAAGTTAAAAAAATAAATAGATCTCATAAAATATAAAAAATATGTGGGTACAAGTTAAATACATTTATTACAAGATTTATTTTATATTTCTTAAGTCAGGCTATTTTATAATAAGAAATCAAATCACTGAAAGTGAGGAAGAGGACACGACCAGACAACTGCACTGATTGGTTGCAATTTGATGGACATGGCAGCAAACCACAATATTTTATTACATGAGCTTTTAGTAAATGCGCAACAGGGCCAAAAAGTTTTACTGTTTCGATAATTTTTTTTTTAATGTGAAGAGACACAGAAAGGCAGGAGGGTAATTTTTCAGTTGGAGTAACTTAACTGGTTTGGAAAGCTGGCTCTTAAACTAATCAAATTGGAAAGAATCTTTTTATACACCTTTGGATTTCTTTTTCCCACAAATGATTATATTTTAATACACTTAGTTGTTTTAATATATTTAATTTGTCAAAAAACTAATTTTATGATAATCTGGATTTAACTGCATTGCATCTTCTACTTTTTAGGTAAAATGTATTTATTGTAAATTTCATTTATGGAACGAAACGTTCAGAAATTTATTAATACACCACAACAGTCTGACCTGTCTGTTGAGATT
Organism: Magicicada septendecula; assembly: GCA_034769895.1. NCBI lineage: Eukaryota > Metazoa > Arthropoda > Insecta > Hemiptera > Cicadidae > Magicicada > Magicicada septendecula. Next base: position 385,895,231 of record CM068374.1, on the reverse strand, counting down.
AAAGAGTTGCATTCGAGCTACAACATATTTAAACTGTTTCTGTTATAATCTAACAAAATTAATATTAAACAAACAAAGGAGATGTTAACTTCAATAACAAAGGACATTAATGTTATATGCAAATCAATGGTAAACTGGTCATTTAAAAAGCAAAAGGACGCTATTCATTTTACTTGTCTACTTACATTATCTTTTTCTTTTTCCAAAGCACTCCTATCTATGGATGCCTGAAAATGTTAAATAACTTTGTATAAATACTGGGAAAAGATGAAAGCCAATTCTTTGCCTACTATTATAACTTTATACTAAACTATGAAAACAATTAAAGAATTTAATATATAGTATGTTATGACATAGGATAGTGGCTCATAATAAAAATGTGGGTTAAAGTCTGAACAGTAGATGTGGAGTATACAATGAATGGCTACCAAAGGAAAATAAGCAATCCAAACGAAGTTCACAACTTTTGTTCACATATTAGAATGAGTTGGTACTCTTTGGCAATCAGACAATGATATATATTTTTTGCTACAACGAGATTGTACAAGTACAGTACCTAGCTCAGTACCTGACTACATGTGGAGGATGACATTGAGGATGAAGTTGGGAGACATACAGCTGAAGTTTTATAAATTCATAACAAACCAAGCATTTTTGAGCAGATCAGAAATGTGAGGAAGACGTGATACAAGATGGGATCTAAGTATGCCTCTGGTATAACATTTTGAGGTTCACAATAGCTTGCTGAAAGTGTGGCATAGTAAAAGAATTGAATTGCTCAATTTGTTGAATCTTGATATGGATTGTTGTTATCACTAAAATTTTTAGTTCCAACTGCAGTGACCCCATGTCTCAAGAGATGATATGCCTATAAACCTGACAAAAATGTGACAATTTGCAAGCTGAAATGCCGAAGAAACTCTACATGCCCATGAGTTACTATAACAAATGAATAGTTTGATCAATAAATGATATACTGACCCATAAATTTATATATAAACAAGCAAATATAAGTAAGCAGAGACCAGCAGTCTGGCAAACCACCAACAAACTATAAACCTGAGGTAATCAAATACCTGTCTGTGTCTAGTAACTGAAAATTGGAGAATAAATGCAAATGATCTTCATCTCAATGTTGGTTGAGGATACACAACTGTGATAAGTTATTTGCAGTGTCTGTACTACAACTCTTGTTGAATAAGCAGCAAAATCTTCAATAGCAGATTGCTAGAACATGCTGGTCCGGATATTTTGAAGAATGTGATCACAGTGATAAGTTCAGGCATGTGAATACAGATGGAACATTTTATGTTACTGTGGTGTTATCCATTATACATGGCTACTTGAAGGCCACACTTGCAAACAAGATGTATAACTTGAAGGTTCTTCAATAATTCATTGTCCTAACTTACTTTATGCTATAATTTGGGGGGGGGGGGAGATTGTCTCATTTTTCTGGAGATGACTTCACATTAAGTTATATTTCCTCAAATTTCAGATGGTTGGCAGAGAAATTTTTATAAATAATCTAAGTGTACTATACATAAAACAAATTAAAAACCATCACATATTAATGTGTAGTACATTCAGGGCTTGGTTTCAGGGGGAACGGTGTTCCAGAACCTCTTGTATCCAAAATAAACGAAAAAATATATGAAAAGAAAAACCTAATTATTACAAAAATTTACTACTACTTTTTAAATTGTGCCCCTCATCAGCCCCACTACAAAACTAAACATTTGCCAAAATCAAACACCAGCACTAATCTTTATCTTAACTAATTTTTTTTCCAGAATCGCAATGTTGGTCTGGGTTTTGACACCGAAAAACTGAAAATTACAGCTTCTTTATTTGAAAGCAGAAAATCAGAACCAGGCCTCCATTATTCTATGGCCCTGAAAGCACTACAAAAATTAACTTTTTTTGGAGTTCCGCTTCAAAAAAAGGAAGGTAGGAAAAACAATAATCCCGTTGACCCTATAAAAGTTTAAGAGGCACTGAAAAAATCTATTGAAAACAGACTGCATAGTGAACAAGATCTCGAGCTAATATAAAATATAAGTATATTGTGTCTGTACAACTTTTGAATTGGTGCGTTCCGGCACATATAATTTTAGAAATTGACCACCGAGTACATTACATATTAAATTGATACATAATTGACGTAACATTTTTGTACTCTTTATGAAGATGGGTAAAATTCTTCCAGTTCTTCATTTGTCAAGTACAGTAATTTCTGCTCCAGGAAAGGGATAACAAGATTATGATTTTGTGACATTTTGTACTTGCGCTGTCCGCTCTTAGAAACTTAATTTAATAGTCTCCCTTTGAACTGAATATAAACAGAAAGAGCAGTACAGTAAAAACTGATACACACTTTTATAGAAAACTAAACAAGACTGTTTCAAACTCTGAGAACATTCCGATGTTTCTCTTCAACTAATTTGCTATTTCGCTAGGAACTAGACTGTAGACTGTGCATATCTTCCATATGATTATTTGACTGCTTGGATTCCCACACATTTATCCTTTGAAAATATGTTACATTACTGACTTCCAGTTAATTTATGATGATGTGTGTGTGAGACAGACACAGACAGACAGATATACGGAGACAGATACGTTGCCCCATAATTCATATTTAATCAATAGTGATATGAAAGTTGAGAGTGTACATTAATTTTTATGTAGGCCTACACACTGGAAAACTAGAATCTTAGGACTATTCACATGTGCAGATCAAAATTCCAAATAACGTGGAAGAGAACTCTTAATGACTATCAGCTACCAGCAGCAATGTACAACAGTATGTTAGTTACTCACAAATAAAGATTGCAAACTTCTGTTGACTGTAGTTTTCTGTGGAACATTCTGCACTGACTTACTCTCTGCATTTTCATGTTTCGATATCTAAAAATAAATTCACAACCACGCTTATGTATAAACCAAATACATACACACATGAATACGTTTATACTGAAGATACCTTGTTTGTTGTACACACATTTTAAAACATAGATCATGCATCACAAACACGAAGCATAAGCTTCATCTTAATATACTTAAAATTGTATATGTCTTAATTGTAGGTACCCCAAATTTGAGAGTGCCTTTTCAAAATTACTTATAAACAAACAAAATTAAATAAATAATTCTCATGTAAGCAAGTGGAACATTTTACAGGATTAACCTGTTAACAAGTTCTGAGTAAATTACTAACAACCAGCTGGAAGTATCAGCTATTACTAATGCAGCTGGAAGTATGTTATCCTGACAAATTAAGAAGTTTGTCTGGACAGTAAAACAATATTCAAACATGTGCATACACACAAAATTGTACAAATTGCACAAGAAATTATATAAGAAATATGGCAGATTTTACAAATAATATTTGTATGATGGTCCATTTGTATTTCACAAATTAAATTATTTTTGTCACTGAGGCAAATGATCTACTTGAGCTCAATACAAATAAAATTAATTATAAGTATAATACTACTGACTCAGAACACTAAGTTTTTTATTGGTAAAATGTAAAATTTTTACCTTATAGCCTGAACCAGTTTTTGCTTATTACAAGCTTCGTCAGAGGCTGCCACTAGGAGCACTGTCCGTCTTGTTCTTGATGTCGGCGCCAGCAACACAAACTAGCTGCCTTCAGAACCATGATACACAGACTAAACAACACCCCACTAGACGAAAAAGACTACAAAGATGAGCTAAACACAATAAAATATCTAACAGAAACCATTGGATACAACAGAACAATAATCAATAAACTCCTACACAAAACACAACACAAACAATAGACGAAGACAGAAAACAAGTTCATGACACTTATACACACATCAATTTAGGAAGTTGCCTGGTTAGCGCATGCTCAATGAATGAGCGTCTCCCACCATACAGTGTGACTGTAAGTGTGGTGTTGTTTACACGTACAGTCTGCAAGCATTCCAAAAGTTACTGAGTTGCTGTTGTGTTTTGTGTTTTGCAATCTGTGCTGTGGTTTTGTATTTTAATAGCTATCTTAGTGATTAGGTTTACCTTTCTGTGACGTTATTTAAAACTAATTTGTTTGTATTGTTTTTCGTCGCGATACATTTTATATCTTTAATTTTTGTTATTAGTGATTGCTTAACAATGAGTAAGTTGGTTGTCAGGAAAGGTGCTTAAAAGCCAAACTCGCGAAGTTATATACAATGTGATGGAGTTTATGAAGAAGGAAGCAGATCATGGAGGGTTTTTAATAGACTGTAAAAAAGTTAGAGAAAGAGTGTCGGCTGCAGTTGGTGTAAGTCGGATGACACTAGCGAGAATAAACCAGGAAGCGAAGAGGCAGAGAAGCGAAGGGCAACCTTTATTTGAAATGCCAAATAAGAAAAGGAAGAGAGAAAAGCCTGTGACAGATTTGGACAATTTTGATAAATCTGTTAGACGCCGAATGATCAACAGCTTTTACCTCGTCGAAAAATGTCTACCTACACTACCAAAATTATATTCAAAATTAGTGAAAGATATAGGGTTTAATGGAGGGAAGACAAGTTTAAGGACAGTAATCAAACAGTTGGGTTTTAAATGGAAAAAGACGAGAAACAACAGACATGCACTTATTGAACAACAACACATAGCCTTCCACAGACACGAATATTTAAAAAAACATTAGGAAATACAGAGAAGAAGGGCGACCAGTAGTTTACATGGACGAGACTTATATTCACTCATCACATGTGAGCCAGAAATCGTGGGCAGACAATAACAATGATGGTGTCGCTATACCCCTCACTAAAGGAGCAAGACTTATAATAATTCATGCGGGAGGAGAGATGGGTTTTATTGAAAACTGCTTCACCATGTGGAAATCAAGTCTGTTCAGGAGACTATCACAGTTCAATGAACTTTGGAAACTACCAAAAGTGGTTGACAGAAAAATTAATACCAAACCTGCCAGAAAAAAGTGTACTTGTCATTGACAATGCACCATACCATAATGTGCAGTCAAAAAAGTGTCCAACCTCCGCTTCAACTAAAAGTAAAATGCAAGAGTGGCTTCGAAGTAACCGAATACCTTTCGATGATTCGATGCTGAAGGTACAGTTACTGCAGTTGATTTCGTTACATAAACCAAGGATCAAAGAATATGTAATCGATTCGCTCCTTCAACAACACGGCCACACTGTATTGCGCTTACCTCCATACCATCCGGAGCTCAACCCAATAGAACTTATTTGGGCCGAGGTGAAGAACTGGGTAGCAACCAACACCACAATGTTTACAATTGAAGACGTGAAGCAGCTAACAGTACAAAAATTCGGGGAAATCACCAGAGAATCCTGGCAAAAAAATGTGACCATATAAAAAAGGTTGAAGAAGACTACGTTACATCTCAACCACAAATAGAAAACACTGTTGAAAATTTCATCATTCAACTTTGCGGGGAAACCAGTGACACAGATGAGGATGACGCCAGTGGATGTAGTCAAATGGACACGGACAGTGAAGAAACTCTATCAGGAATTGAAGACTTAATGTGAAGTGTGGTTTACCTGCTGTCATAGCTGTTAACTTAGTTGAAAATTTTTTTGTTACAAAAAAGTACATTACTATAAAAAGTCATATTACTATATGACTTGCACAGTAAAAATTTTATTATTTTCTATTTGAACAGTTAGCAATTATTTGTGACCATAGGACTGCATATTACTGATCGTCTACTGACATGAAACGAAAAAGATCCCCTGAAGATGACCCTTGGAGTCATTAAAGGTAATTTGTATAAACATAATTCCATTTTTCATTTTTGTTGTCTTGTGTAGGCCTACTTCTATAGTACGTAGTTCCAATGATCTATTTTACTGCATAAATAGGAGCAAGTGGGGTGAGGTGATGAATGGATTAATTTGATAATGTCGGCATATTTATAGGCCTACAGTAATTTTACAATAATTTTCGGTATGCTTTGTTAGTGTTCTGTGTTTAATTTGTAGTACGTTAACGATTATAAATGTTGTTCTTTAGATCCAGAAACATCAAATAGAAAATAATTTGCATTACAAAATTTAGAAATTACAGTAGCACATAATTACCAGTAGTATTTGCATTTCATTGTTCAGTTCTATTTTTAAAGGGACAGTGGATATTTTTCTTAAGATATAAAAATATAAGGCATATTTGCTACCACCTGGGGGCTATGAGCGCACGAGTGTGCAATTTTTATATTTAAAAGAGCTCTTAAATTATTGAAATTTAAACAAACACTGAAACAAACAAAGCGTTCCGAACACTGCTTGGAGTGGTGACTGTACCAACTAGTACACGCGTACTCATGTATTAGTGGGAAGTTTGTCAGCAGAGGGGAAATTTCCCCTCTGTGGGTTTCCAGCTACGTTGATGTATGTATACATACATCAATAACCACACTGAAAAAATAGCCACAAATTTAAAAAAGCAGGATACAGAATCGCATACAAAACTACAAACAGAACAGAACACACACTATCAAAAAACACATACAAAGAACAAAACAAATTTGATTTACCTGGTGTTTACAAAGTAAATTTTTCAAACTGTAACAAATTCTACATAGGCCAGCGTTGCTTCAAACAGAGCGGCACACACAAACAGTGTAGTGAACACACAAAGCCACTACACTCCACCACCGAATCCACCTTTGCAAACCACCTCATTGAAGCAAACCACATAATATACACAAACATAAACATTAACATGGATATTCTACATGTACACACAAAAGGCCGAAAACTAGACACTCTCGAACAACTAGAAATATACAAACTCACAAAAACACATAAAAACAACATACTAAATCACAATTCGACACAATTCAAATCACACGTACTATTTGAACATATCACACCACATACAACATCGATCTTTCAAACGACAGCGCCGTCATGAAGAACAAGACAGACAGCGCTCCTAGTGGCAGCCTCTGATGAAGCTTGTAATAAGTGAAAACTGGTTCAGGCTATAAGATAAAAATTTTACATTTTTACCAATAAAAAATTTAGCGTTCCGAGTCAGTAGTATATACTTATTACCTAATCAATGGACACGTGATGGACAACAAAATCCAAGAACAAATAAAATTATTATTGTTAATTTTTAAATCCCTAGTAAATTATATCGCAGGTATTAAAAAAATGTATCTCTGTGTGTGTGTGTGTGTTGAGAAACCTTGTTACTAGACAAGAGTATAGAGTGTATTATCCCTAATATTTGAATTCTGCATGAATTGCTTCTGTTTCTACCAATCTCTTTTTATCATCACTTCTTTTAATTTCAATATTCTTGGCATTATTTTATCTCAGATACAGCTACAGCTCCCCATATCTTGTTTTTCTAAATTCTTGCTTCCCAATTCTTTTTACTGGCTTTGTCTATCCCACATGTTGTAAACGTCCCTACAGATGACTCTAGACATCACTGTAATTCCTATGATTCTTCTCAGCTACTTTACCTCTATTGTCTGTATGCTGCTTTCATTCAACTTGTTTTCGATATTAACTGGAAAGCCTAAATTACATCAAAATGTTTGGGTTACACAGAAGAGGCTTGGTAAAAAACACCAGTCACGAGTTTATTACATCCTCCATCAATAAGCCACTGATAAGACTCTTTCCCCTCTGAATCTTTTTCTAATTAAATTCTGCACTTTTAATGTGAATCATGAGTACTATTAACAGTTTTCATGATTCTATACATTATATTACATTCACAACTACTTTTTTTATATTTAATGAAATCTTTAACCACTTTAAAAATCTTTAGAATACAATTTTAATCATGGGTACTCAAGGGACTACTATAATTATAATTAATAATGCACAGACATTTCACTTCATAGTGAATGACTGAAGCACTTGCAAATAATTATCAAAAATTAAATTACTACATAACTATATATATTTCTTTGAAATTTATAATATAGTAATTCCCAAATTTTTGGTTCTTGATGGCCTTTCAAAATTTCCTGAAATACTAGAACACCCCTGAATATTACTAGTCAAAAATTACAGTATCCTTCATGTATGACATGGATACACAAAAGACACAAGTACAAGGTATAACTGTTCACTACGGATATAAGATATAACCACGGATACTAGAATACACGGTAGGGGTCACGGGGTGTGTGCGCAGTAGCAAGCCGCTCCGCTGACATCACCGCGAACCCAGCCACCGCTCCACTGCCATAACCTATTGTGTTGTTACTGCGTTTATGAGTGAATACAACGTTGTTTACGTGAGTGTAAATTCTTATCGGTGATTGACGATTAAGTGCAGAGTTACGCTGCAGTTATCAGTGTATTGAGGGGTTTTGAGAGTAAGTTTGAAGTTGTTTTGAGTAAAAAATAATGGTTTGTTGTGCGATCGCGAGTTGTACTAACCACGGCAGACAAGGAAGTAAGTTAGGAATTAATTTTCATACATTTCCTAAGAACAATGAGACGAAACAAAAATGGATAAATGCTTGTAAACGTGCCGATTCGTTTTCAGTTGATAATGCTCGTGTGTGCTCAATACATTTTGCTGATTCTGATTATGAAAGGGATTTGAAAAGTGAACTGTTGAATCTTCCTCCGAAACGCAAGTTGAAGCCTGATGCTGTTCCAAATTTACATCTCCCATCCTCCAGTGTTGATTTACGGGGTAGTAATGAGCCTAATAATGAGAGAGAAATTCGGGCACAAAAACGAAGTTACCGTAAAGAAGTAGAAGAGATTTTACAGGTAAATATATTACCAACTAATGAAGAAACTACTAGTAGAGAAAACATCAACTATGAAAACAAACAATGCTGTAAATGCGACACTGTGGGCTTATGTCAAAAATTAGAAATTATGGAGAAAGAAATAAAAGAACTTAGGCAAAAGAATACAAATTTACAGGATCGTCTCTCTCGGTGTAATTATGAGTTACTTAAAACAAAACATTCGCTAAAAGTGGTTGAGGGTTCTTTTTCTGACTGTCAACAACAAGTGGTTATGAAAGGACGGTGCACTAATTGGTCATCTGAAGATATTGCAAAGGCTGCGACTTTACGTTGTATATCTTATAAAGCGTTATCTTTTGTCAGGGATGTATTGAAATATCCTCTTCCTAGTGAAGTCACTATTAAAAGAAGACTCAGGCAGTTTAGCGTTCCACCAGGTTTTATTGATTTAAGCCTTACTGTCATGAAAACCCAATCAAAGCTACTAACTACATTTGAAAAAGACGTAATTCTTAGCTTTGATGAAATGAAAGTTAACAGTGACTTATGTTTTGACCAGGTAGAGGAGATTATCAGAGGACCCCACAACAATGCTCAAGTTGCGGTCATCAGAAGTTTAGTAGGAAAATGGATGCAGCCCATTTATTATAACTTTGACACGGCCGTTTCTAAGGACTTGTTGACTGAAATGATTAAAGTCATAGAAAATGTTGAATTTAAAGTGAGAGCAATTGTGTTTGATATGGGGCCATCAAACAGAAAACTTATAGGGAATCTAAAGGTTACATTTGATGACTCAGGATTCGAAAATCCATCAAATCAAAACAGAAAAGTATGGGTTTTTTGTGATGTGCCTCATGCCTTAAAACTGTTAAGGAATCATCTGCTTGACGATGGTTATCGACTTAAATCTGGTAGTTTGCTCACAAAAGAAGCGTTCATTAAGTTAGTTGATCTTCAAGACACCGGCGTAGATTTACAATACGCTCATAAACTAACCATGAACCATTTGCTTGTTGCTGGTACGGAAAGGCAAAATGTAAGGAAAGCAGCTGAGCTGTTTTCTCTCACTGTAGGACAAGCCATTTGTCATAACCTTCCTGAGTTCAGTTATGTTGGTGAGGCTGTAAAGGTCATAAACAATGGATTTGATGTGCTGAACTCCAGAGCTCCTGTTGATGGATATAAATTAAAAAGTGCATACGGAAATTGTTTACCAGAACAAGATGGCGCGTTAGACAAGCTGTATGACCTCGTTCTCACAATGAGAGTAATAAAACACATACCAAAAGGAAATGAGAAGAAAGAAAAGATCAAAATGATTTCAACGATTCCACGGCAATTCCATTGATGGTAACCCAAAAGTTTTTGTAAGATTAAAGGACGTTATAAACGCGAAATATCCAGGAATAGAGGACTTTGCTGTGATGTGTTTTGTAAGGACCCGCACTTTCATCAGAATGAAAGCTATCAACAAGAAAAAAAAATGCAAATGTAATAAGCGAACTGAGGGCGAACAAAGACAAATAGTGAAGAAAATGAAAAAAGTTGCAACATAACTTTCCAGAATAAAGAAAAGGAAACACGTTAGCCTAATACAGTTAAAGGCTTTGGTGTGAAAGTAGAAAAGTTGATTTATATTATGTATATAAATATAATTGATATGTACAATTTGTAAAGATAAATTAAAATTTACTGTTTTAAAGAGTTTAAAATGACATTATTGGGGGTTTCTCCGTACCACAGGTCTATGTGGTCTAAGCCTGTGCGAGCCTCTTCCGCCAGCAAAAAAAAAGTAGTGCCCTCCGAGATGGTGAAAGAAGTTGACGTCCTTCGGAGGCTTTATACTAGCATTTCACCGACCATAGAAAAAATGTATTTGTTTATTTAACTAATAAATAACTTAGTAATAATAATAATACACTAAAACATGAAAAATCTCGATTATATTCACAAACGTGAATGAGTTAAACATGTGCGCGCGGTGTGCCTATAAGATTCTATGCGGTGGGGCGAGGCGAGTGGGTACGCGGTGACGTCACCGCTCACAGCCCACCTGCGCGTGACCCCTACCGTGTATTCTAGTATCCGTGGATATAACTATAGAGAACAGGAATGGAATTCAATTAAACAGTACAAAACCTGCCTTACTGCAAACATTTTTTGCTTACAATATTTCCATTTTAATAAGAGAACACTAAAATTTCAGGACACTAAGAGTATTGCAATGCAGCCTCTAGAAATCGTTGTTTTAAAATACCCAGTTAATGCATGTGCATATCCTGCAGGACCGAACTTTTTCTGAATACAAAAACATGATTTTTGTAATAATGGCTCATTTTTATGGCTTGTGAACCATTTTGCTTACAAGGAAAAGTAGTGTGGCTAGCATGATGCTTCAGTTACCTAATATTACCCATTATATAATCCCAGGAACCCAATACTCAATTGCATAGGGTGAGCTGGCTTTCGGGCTAAATTTTATGCTATGATTTTACAGTACTGCCTGGGAACTGAGCTAAGGACCTCAAAGCTTCTAAGTAGCCCAGGGCTTCTTACTAGCCAAGTACTGTACCCACTGGTCTATTAACACTTTCTAGTCTAAGTCCGAGTATATGGCAGGCAGTATACTTTTGCCTACAGGACGCAGCCCGTTTATACCTCGGGCCTTGTATTCGCTCACTTTACTGTCACATTACGGGTACGTCTTGGGTTTAGTCATCACGAAATGCTTTCATATCAATATACGATTGTGTACAATGCACTCTGGTTTTAATTTTCATAAACTTAATCGATTTTTAAACAGTTGATACAGTTTGTTTTCAGTGTGGTTTCTAACCTATTTTGTTTTGCATTTATCATTAGCATCTGTTCAATGTTATATTTCTAAATACCATAGAACAAAGTATGAAACACAATTAACATAAAGCCTTCATGTATACCAGAATGTTCCCAATTGTGCCACAGAGTTGCCAATTGTCTCTATAACCTGGGCATTTCAATTTTTTCGTTTATAAAAAATGGTATTTTCAAAAAAAAGTAGTACTATTTTATTTGCAACTTTGTGTATATAATAATGCAATATTTTAATAAAGTAATGTTTGAATGTTTATTTCATACGTAATACATGTATACACTAAGACTGAAAGGTGTTAAGTCTCTTAACATATGCATTTAATTATAAATAAAAACAAATTGTAAGTTAAATATTGCTATAAATAAATAAATATATAGACAGTCCTGTACTTACACTACTGCTACTTGAGCTGTTAGTTCCTGATGATTCCTGTAAACAATACATTACGGTACCACTGTTAATAATTTACAACAAAGAATACTAAATACACAATGTTACAAATTGTTTGTGTTTGTTAAGAGTTATAACATCGTTTTTAACATAATGTAAAATATACATAATTTACCTATTTATAGATATGTAGGGGACAGATAAGAAAAAATCTCTACTAAAAATGTTCAATTCATAATATTATATTAAACATTTAATTATATTTACGATTATATGAATTACAAAATTATATTTTTTGGATTAGCTACTAATAGTATCTACTGAAAGTTATCTTGAACAACATATTTTTAGCTGTCATCATATTTCTACTTTTTATTTATAGAGAATTAATTAAATCAGTCTCAATTCTATAACCACAAGCACTACAACTAACACAGTTAAGCTATATACAAGTACAATATCCATAGTAATATTCATTTACTTACATAGACTGAAGATAATGATATTGATTTATCTGAATCCAGCATTTCGTTGGAGTCGTAGTCGCTGCTGCTAATTTCTGATTCAGCTTTCTGCTCCTGCCTCAATTTTGCTGTTCTCAAAGCACTAGCCATTATCGAACTTGCACTTTGTAATCTCTGAAACAGAGATTTAAACTGGTTAATAATAGACATTATAGTTGCTAACACAAAATGCTCATATAACAACAAGACCTATACAGTGAAATTTCTTTGAAGACAATAAAGATTTAAACATTTGAAATGATCTATTACTGAAACAATGGAGTTGTTCTAAAAATTACTGTTAGTAAGAAGTGTTTACTATCTGAAAAAGCAAAAGACGGATGTAGTGATTTTTTCACTGCTTCTGTTAAAAAAATGAAATCAGTTTTTAATGTTTCAAACAATTGCTGTATTAAAGATTTATCATTTTTAAAATCAAAGAGTTAAAATATATTCAAGATAACAGTAAATGGTGTCATATAATGATAAAAAATTATATTTTATATTGGAGTTTATATTTTGTCTTCACATTTCTTAATAATCTGAAGGAAATGTTATGCTTAGCATAAAATTTTCCCATTTCTTAAAACATATTTTGACGTTATAATTCTTTTTATGCTAAATGTCATTCAATTTAATTATACTTATAATTAGTTAATCGATGGACACATCGTGGACAAAAACAAAAAAAAATTTAATGTGTTTTATTTTTTTACTTTTTTTTACTCCTATAAACCCATACAAATCTCATCAAGTAAAAACTTGTACCTCCAATGGGGTGCTGGTAAAATCTCCATAAAATATAACAAATAATTTAAAAAACTCATTTGTTTTAATTCTGAAGATAATACAAATTTCTTGAAGCAACAGAGTTCACAGTATGACAGGTTTATTAGGTCTAATTACTAAATAGGAATGTTTTTCTTGTTCCTGTAAACTTTAACTTTTTGGCGTACAAGATATGCTAATTAGCGTGAGGATATGTAGATACTACCTTCCACTCAAGAATGAAGTACCTTCCAGCCAATTCATTTGTTTACATTCACACTGGCCTGTAGTTTATATACAACATATAATATCTACACTAGAATAGTGAATGGAAGATTGAAGGCAATAGCTGATGCATTGCTATTGAAAGAACAAAATGGCTTTAGGAAAGGTAGATCACACATTGATTCAAACATTGTGCTTAAATTAATTATTGAAAACAGAAGAGAATTTAACTTGGAATTACCTCTAGCACTTGTAGATATAAAATCTTTTGACAATGTTAAACTTTTGCGATTCTGCAGCATAACAGAAAGAAGAGGTTCCTTATACAAGTGATAGAGTATTTAAAAGCTTCTATTACCAGACAAATATTGTAAAAACACATAAAAACAACATCCTAAACGAACAGACACAATTCAAATCACACACATTATTCGAACATATCACACTCCACACACACAACATCGATCTTTCAAAGGGCGATACCGTCGCCAAGAACAAGACGGACAGTGCTCCCAGCGGCAGCCTGTGAATAAGCCTTTTAAAAGCGAAAACTGGTTCAGGCTTTAAGGTAAAACTTTTACGTTTTTACCCTAAAAAACTTTGTGTTCTGAGTTGGTAGTGAATTAATTATATTTAGACAAATATTGTCTTAGATTTGAATGGTAGACTAATGAAAAATATTCCTACGAATAAATGTGTTGGACAAGGGTGTGCCACTTTACCAAGACTCTTTAACATATACATAGATGACATATTTCGGTTATGGAATACAAAAGGTGATGCAGGAATATCACTTCAAAGAAATATGTGGGAATTCTTGGCTCTACTCAGATGATGGTGTAATAATACTGAAAACAGAAGACCAGTTACAAAAGGTGACATTTACACTTTACAACATCCTACAAGATTATGGGCTAATGATGTTTCAAAACATCCAACGAGAACAAAAAATATTTATAAACAATAAAATTTCAAATCAGAGCTGTCATTTTAATTACTTGGAATGTGACATTTCATACAAAAGTGACTATGACTGGGAAGATAAGTTAGCAAAGTTTATAGGCATCTGTGGAACAGTGAGTAAATGTTTAAAAAATAAAATGACGAAAGATACTCCTACAAAATTTTATAATACAATAGTTATCTCAATGTTCCTGTATGCCAATAAAATATGGACCCTTGGTAAAAACGAAGAAAACCGACATGGCTGAAATGAAATTTTTAAGAAGCACACAGGGATATTCCCTCCTGGATAAGAAAAGGAATGAAGATTTTATACAAGATCTAAGAATCAAATCTTCACACAAAAAGATTAAAGACGGTAATAGGCGATGGTGTTAAAACTTGGACCGTGAACCAAATAACCAATTACCAGTGGCTGTCTTTAAATATGAATCCAATGGGAAAAGGGATGGGATGTTGGTACACCGAGGAGAAGGTGGGTTCCAGAACAGGTCAACTAGGTCCAATCCGAGGAGAGAAGAAGAAGAAGAAGAAGATGGAGGAGGGGAAGAGGAGGAGGAGGAGAAGGAGAAGAAGCAGGAGAAGAAGAAGAAGAAGAAGAAGAAGAAGAAGAAGAAGAAGACGACATTTTCACTGGTCTCTACACACTGGTTATCAGTCAAGAAATATGAATGGTAATTAGGTTTATGAACACACAAAACATTCAGCCACATTAAATTTACTGTCGGAATTGTGAAGTTTATGGGTTGGATTATAATGTCCCTCCTGCTAAGACATCATAACACAGGGAACCCATTTAATTGGCCTCTGTCAATTAAACTGGCTGCTGTTGTTAGTACTAGTTATTTACCAACAATTTGGGAAACTGTAAAGAACAGGAATTCATGCAAGGTTACTCAAATTTACTTACTCTCTTTTGGTTTTAGCAGAAACATCTCTTTATTTTTACTTCAAAATAATGTGTTCATTGGTACTACCTTTAGTGGTTATCACCTTTTCCTTTTATGTTTTAAATTTTCTGATAGATTCTACATCAAGACCTCTTGTACTCTTTAAAGTGTTACTCAGATGAGTTCAAAGCTATACTGTTTTAGATTACATTAAATACCACAGATCCGGGTTCTAATTTCATAATATTTCAAAATACTTCCACATTATGTAAACTATTTGAAGAATAGTTTGATTAATAGATTAGATTAATATACAGTAAATACAAAATTACTATGTTAAGATTTACATGGTTTGACAGAGTCTTTTCAAAACTTGTACTGTTTTTTACTTTGGTTGTTAGAAAACAATATAAGCACAGAAGTTCTTTTCTGTGTCACTTGGGTATAATGCTGATCTGCAGCTGGTCCTCTTGCAGATCCTCTTCAGTCGGTTTTCCGGGATGATCTTCATAGTAGGTTGAGTTTCTCCATTAAGATTGTCGATTCTAAGTGGTGATCACAGTAATCACGCTACAATTCTGCTACCTGGTGCTCGGGATGTTGACGTCATTGTTTCTTGTCGACGTGAGAGTTCACTTCTCACATCTTAGTTTAATATACACTAATGTTATCTTCCTACATGGTATGAAATATACCTTAAAAATGTAAACTTTGATTTACAAAGAGATGTGTCGACTATTATTTTCCTTTTATTCATTATCTACATATAAGTTACATTATCAGATTTACGTTGCACTTAGTTTCACCTACATGTCGAGTATTTTACCATAAAACACTAACTTTCTGTAACATAGTTTGAAATAAAATGTACGTTCACGTTCCAGCCACATTGTGATGCTGTTAACTCGTCGGATATTCTGAGTCGACTGGGGTTGATTTAGCAACCGTGTGTAGGGATGGGGGCGCAGTTCACGAGTCAAGAGAAAAGTAGTTCGTACTTTTATTATTAGTATCTTTCCACTAATTAACTATTATTAATTATCCTACCTTTCTTTATTTAGTTAGGTTTTTATTAATTATTCTCACGTCTTTTTATTAAATTAGAATGATTGTTAGTATTCGCTTCATAACAGTATAATTTGCATGTCCATACTAGACTTTTTACAAGTTGGTACATGTATTTAGGTACAGCGGGGAGGGTGGATTATTTTCTCATGCGGTATTTAAACCAAAATTTATTTTTTTTATTTTTGTGCTATTTAAATTTGCTTTTAAATCGTCACATCTTCCTCTACTTAAAGAAGACGACGGGGCGACATTATTGGATATTAAATGGAAACTATTTGGTACTTGCTTAGAAAATCTTATTGAATTCTAGTGTGTGAAATTTTTCTTATGACTCTTTTTCTTTCGTGAAGTTCCCTTTCTCTCGTTTTTTAACTGCTAACTTAATTTTATTTATTACTCTTAGTTCTCGTAACTTCACAATATCGTGGCCCGACTGATTTTGTTAGCATACTCTAACTCAAGTAGTTAGTTTTCTGCTCTTTTATTAACCTTTTCCAGTATGGCGCCATTGTGACTTTATTACGTGCTTACATCTATTTCTCTTATTTATACTTAATATAATCTAAAGTCGATCCCATACTCAACTTTAGATTATTCCTAATTCTAATATCTTATGCTACTGAGACAAGCAGAATTTCACGAAGAGGAACCTTTATTTTATTTTAAACAATCTTATGAAATTTGAGTTCATTTAAACACACACATTTATATATATATTATAACGATTCATATTAGTGTCCTATCTGAGCGTTATATGAAAGTGTCTGACGGAGGGAGTAGAGCAGCGTAAGCAAGAGAGAGAGCGTACAATCGCAGCCATCTCACTCTAACCTCGTCACAGCGACATCCGATACTGGTACGAACATGAAAATTTACTCAATACAAATTATCATTTCAACCTGTGATAACTTAAAAACTAATAAATATACGGCAATTCTTAAAACAGCATTGTATTCAGCAAGTGAAGCTTTATAAGTAGCCGCAATCTCAGTTAATATAATTAACAATTGAAGAAGTTATACGGATGACGTACGCCAAAAGGTATAACGAGAGAATTATGCTACATAGGAATTAGGTGTTTTCACACACACACAGATAAAGACCTAAGCAACAGTATTCTGTGGTCAGATCTTTGAAAACACATTTGCAAATACATGTAATCAATCGATTTGCAAACACAGGAAGTACGATTTTAACTAGAAATTCTCTGCAGTTTCAAACCTGTCACGGGGTGTTTCGTCGACCTGTTCGAGATTGTCAAAACTGGAAAAACGCATGATTTATTTGAACAACCAATCAGAACCCCGTATTTAAAACTGACGCCAACTCAAAGCGAGGGGTAGCATCACTCTTTGTTCGGATCTTCAATGCACTAGACGTGTATAATTTACGTACAGACATTTTTAAATCACGCAAAAGTGTAATTAAGTATCGAATTCGAGAAGTAGTCCGCAGTGAAGATGAACTAGTACCGTTCAACAACTCTCGCTGCGTAAAACAACGTTAATTAATTAAATTATTAGTTAATTAATCATCAGCCGTGAAGGACCTGTGCGACAGAAGGCTACAGCATCTGTAATTGGCAGGGCATCTTCTACAGCATTGATCAACATCAATTCTTCTGTGCAAAACCATCAAAAGGAGGACCCCTACGGATTCCTATCTTCGGTCAACGCATCAAACAGTAACAAATAGATTCATTGATCAATGAAATAAGTACTAAACAAATAATAAAAGCAATAAACAATTTTTAAAAGACACTAAGCATTTCACACTTTGTATATTAATTATAAGATTAGGTCTAACATAGTATAGGAGTGTTGAATGGAAAGTGGGGTGTAGTATTGGACGTGCAAATTATTGCAGACCTGTTCTTTAGCACTGGTTTGGGAGATAGCAATCTCTTAATTAAACCAGATAAGAGCCATAGGTCGTTTGAACGTCTTAATCGTTACTTTTCACACTCACTCAGTTATTATAAGTGTTAGGGTAGAATTAAGTCCTACCATTAGCATTTTCAAGATTAAAAATAATTGATTAAAACGTTAATATAATAATCAAGCAAATATTAAAGTGTTATTTGTAACGATTCCCCTTGAAAACCACAATCACTGAACGACTCCTGAGAAAGAGTGTCTCCATGCGCTGAGCTAAGGTGAAACCGTGTCATTTGTATCTGGGATTTGTTCTGGCGCCCAGGTAAAGTAATATCACGGGTAAGTAACATTTTGTCTAACATTCAAAATATTAGATAATTGTGTTAGATGAATGGTAGCGTTGTATAGATTTGTCGCCGCAACTAAGGGGCACGAGTAAATCACCAAATTTAATATAAAAATAAGTTTTGTATAAATTTGGCGCGGCCAACTAAGAAGCTCGATTAAATCAACAAATTTAGCACAAAAGAAAGTTATATAATTTGGCGTTGCTTTTACCCAAGTGATTAATTAAATTGTAATATTAATAAATTTGAAAAGAAGTGGAATTCAAGGTTACAAATAACTGTTAAATAATTGTTAAATTAATTTGTTAAACATAAATTTTAAAATGGCTAAATCATCAGCAGTAGATATGGCAGCAATTGAGCAAATGTTTAAGCAGTTGACCACTAAAATGGATGATACAAATAGTAAAATTGATAGTACGAGTAGTAAATTGTCTAATGAAATAAAAGATACTAATAGTAAACTTGAAAATAAAATTGAAAGTACAAGTAGTCAATTAAATAATAAAATAGAGGAAAATAATAAAAGTTTAGAAGAAAGTAATCAAAAATTAATAACTGATGTTAATAATAAAATTGAGCAAACTAATAAATATTTGTCCAGTGAAATGAAACAAATAAACGAAAATTTATCTAGCCAAATAGAACAAAGTAGTAAAGAAACTACATTTAAAACAGACGAAGAAATAGCAAATTTAGCTAATAATTTAACTGGTAAAATAGATGAGAGTAATAGTAGGTTTGATAAGCATACCAAAGAGGTTAAAACTACGTTAGAGGAATTTAGAAAACAAGTAAACACTAATTTTCGCCGTCAAGACGAAAAACTAAATAAGTTTAGAAACGAATTTCAAGAAAGGTTAGAACAAAAAGTAACCCTCATTAACCAACAATTCAGTGAAGTAACAGCTGAATTAAAAACACAATCGCTTCTAAATAAAGAAGAAATCCAGAATACTAGGAAAGAGTGTACCCAACTGGGTGAGAACATTAAAGAAGTTAAGAAACAGGTAGAGAGTAAGGCTAACAGTGACAAAATACATCAAAAGGTGGAACAGCAGTTGAAGGTAATGCGGGAGGACCTGACTAAAGCAGTGAAGTCACAGCAAACCAAAGTAGTGAGGTGTGGTGGCGGCTATAAGGAAGAACCGGAAAACCTTGCATTTTCAGGAAACCCACATGAGAATCCTGTGGAATTCCTAAAGCTGTTTGAAGCTTATGTAGCTCATGTAAATCCACTGATGGACGACGAGGACAAGAAGGACATGTTAGGCCGATTTCTCAAGAATTGGGCAGGTACGTGGTGGAAAGTCATCTCGGACAGAGTCCAAACCTACTCAGACTTCAGAGAAAAATTCCTTGCTCAGTACTGGAACGTTCAGATACAAAGAAGGGTACGCGATCATCTAGAATTTGGTAAGTATCACCCGTCAATGAATATGACAACCACCAATTATGTGCTTAACATAATGGTGCAAGTTAAACATCTAACACCACCAATAGAAGAGAGAGACCTAGTATATAAGCTAGCGCGTCATTTCTCAGAACGCACTAGAGTAGCAACCACTACTAGAGGAGTGGATACTCTAGAAAAGTTCATAATGGTTGTAGATGAGTGTCAAGATTTAGAGAGGGACCTACAGCGTGTAAATAATCAGCTGAGTAACTACTCTAGAGGGGATCATCAAGAACCAACTTTCTACTCAACTAAGAGGAGAGACAATGAACGCGCGAAAGCAAAAAGGTTTACCCCATATCCGGGTAACAAACCCCAAAATCGACTGGAATTGGAGGAGAAGGGTAGAAGTAGGAATGTAGAAAACAAACCAAATAAAGGGTATAAAGTAAGTAAAACAACTATAACCTCTACCGAGCAGCAACTGTCGACTAGTAAAATGAATACGGGAAACGGGAAACCACTGCAGGTAGAAAAGAAACAAAACTAAACCTACCATTACCAGCAGTGAAACAACCAAAGAAAACAGGTAAAATGAACGTAACTAATAATATAAAACAAGTAAGCGATAGGGAGTTCTTGTTAAAAGAGGAGCAAGAAGTGGGTAGAAACCATTATCCTGAATGTCCGGAAATAATTTGTAAGATCAGTAATCTACTAGTAAGAGTGCTTATAGACACTGGCAGTGAAGTTACCTGTATCAGCTCAAAGTTTGTAGATAATTGTCAGTTGCGAAATTGTCCCAGACTACCCATAAAACATTGTAATGTACAGGGAGCCACTGGAGCCAAAATGCAAAAGATAACTGAACAAATATATTTACCTGTCAATTTAAATGGTAACCAAACCCAAATTGTAGCTCTTATAGTCCCGAAACTCATTCATGATTGTATTATTGGGGTAGATATGTTACTTGAATGGAAAGCAGAAATAAATTTTAAAAGAAATACCATTACGATGGAAATTAATACAAATAAAATAAATGTAAGTATTAAAGAATATAAGCATTGGAAGTCGGTAAGTGTAATAAAGAACTGTAAGCAGCTAAAGTCATTTCAAGGTTTAGCTAACTACTATCAGAAGTTTACAAGTAAATACGCGGAAAGTACAGTTCCATTGTTAAAGTTGTTAAACAAAGGGATTAAATGGAAGTGGACAAAGGACCACGATGAAGCGCTGCAACAAGTGAAAAGTCTTTTTATAAATACTGTTGTATTAAATCATCCAAGAATAGGAGAAAGATTTTACTTGCAAACAGACGCCAGCAATATTGCTATTGGGGCACACTTGTATCAGATTGATGAGAAGGGCCAAAAAGCGGTACTAGGATTTGTAAGTCGCACACTTAAAGGGGCAGAATTAACCTATTTTATGACAGAAAAAGAGCTATTAGCGATAGTGCATAACCTGTCAAAGTTTAGAAGTTATATTCTGGGTGCTAAACTTACTATAATCACCGACAATAAGGCGTTAGTATTTTTATTAAAGTGTAAATTGCTAGGTGCTCGTCTGACTCGTTGGATCTTGGCTATACAAGAGTATCAATTTGAAATACAATATTGTAAAGCAAAAGACAACTTGGTAGCAGATGTACTCAGTAGAAATCCACCAGCAGAAAACAACATGGAAACAGATAACATTAAATGTAGTAGCAAAGATATTGGTATTTACGCGGTAAAGCATATAACAAAACCTGAAGTAGTTAGACGACTTAAGGAAATAGGGACTCATCAACAACAAGACCCTAGGATTAGTGTAGCTTGGAGAAGTGCAGTTTCCAACACCAAACCAGGAGTTTCTATATATGGAGGTAAGCTATATAAGCTATGTTCCCATAGGAGGAAGAATAAACAAAATATTGACCCATAAAGAAATAATAGTTTGAGCCAATAAGGTATGTGAGTCAAACATGGTCAAATAAAATAAATATATAATTGTTTTGAATCAAGGTCAATGATAATAATAATAAATTTTATTTAAATAAATGTAGTACTGTTATTTAAATTATTGACATTAATTAAGCCAAAATGATGATTAAAATATTAATGGTCATATAAATTTCCAATATACCATGTTAGGTTAAGTAACATTGTAATCTTTAGTTATAAGATAGATGTAAGGAAAATGGTATTAGTGCAAGTTTGTGCGGGAAAAGTGCGAAAGAATATGTGCAAATTTTTCATCAGTGTAAAACTGTACATTAGAAAAAAAATTAATGATTTATAAAATAATCAATTTTTTTCATACCGAGTGGGGGTATATATAACGATTCATATTAGCGTCCTATCTGAGCGTTATATGAAAGTGTCTGACGGAGTG
The DNA here is from genome assembly GCA_034769895.1 of Magicicada septendecula. Lineage (NCBI taxonomy): Eukaryota > Metazoa > Arthropoda > Insecta > Hemiptera > Cicadidae > Magicicada > Magicicada septendecula. The sequence goes on along the minus strand of CM068374.1, from coordinate 385,872,831 downwards.
AGTAGAGCAGTATAAGCAAGAGAGAGAGCGTACAATCGCAGCCATCTCACTCTAACCTCGTCACAGCGACATCCGATACTGGTACGAACATGAAAATTTACTCAATACAAATTATCATTTCAACCTGTGATAACTTAAAAACTAATAAATATACGGCAATTCTTAAAACAGCATTGTATTCAGCAAGTGAAGCTTTATAAGTAGCCGCAATCTCAGTTAATATAATTAACAATTGAAGAAGTTATACGGAAGACGTACGCCAAAAGGTATAACGAGAGAATTATGCTACATAGGAATTAGGTGTTTTCACACACACACAGATAAAGACCTAAGCAACAGTATTCTGTGGTCAGATCTTTGAAAACACGTTTGCAAATACATGTAATCAATCGATTTGCAAACACAGGAAGTACGATTTTAACTAGAAATTCTCTGCAGTTTCAAACCTGTCACGGGGTGTTTCGTCGACCTGTTCGAGATTGTCAAAACTGGAAAAACGCATGATTTATTTGAACAACCAATCAGAACCCCGTATTTAAAACTGACGCCAACTCAAAGCGAGGGGTAGCATCACTCTTTGTTCGGATCTTCAATGCACTAGACGTGTATAATTTACGTACAGACATTTTTAAATCACGCAAAAGTGTAATTAAGTATCGAATTCGAGAAGTAGTCCGCAGTGAAGATGAACTAGTACCGTTCAACAACTCTCGCTGCGTAAAACAACGTTAATTAATTAAATTATTAGTTAATTAATCATCAGCCGTGAAGGACCTGTGCGACAGAAGGCTACAGCATCTGTAATTGGCAGGGCATCTTCTACAGCATTGATCAACATTGTAACATGACATAAGGTAGCAAGAATTCAATGGTATTTAATTATAAAATAAACAGCTGAAAATAAGAGTAAAAGGCAAAAAACTTATAAACTTAAAGATCAATAACCCAATAACCCAATAAATGACAAATGACTATTAACCCAACAGACTTGACACAATAGATCGGATAGGAACCAAAAGAAAACCAAGAGACAGTGAAGAAGAAGTTTAAGTATAATCAAGTCATTCCAAAAAAGTGAACAGAATATTGTAAATTTTGTAATGAATTGATGTCTGTAGCATATGAGATGTAGCTAGGACAATAAGATTAATGAAGGGTAATAGTATCACATGTATCTTATTATTTAAAGAATGTAATTGTATAATATAATGTAGGGGGGTTAGAAGCTAACCATACCCCAAACCAATTGTAATAATAATGGCCAAAGGCTATAAACAATACTTTGAGCCCAAAACAAAAGCAATATTAGAATGATGACCAAAAGTGATCAGTGTGATTTGGAGGTAAATAGTTATAAATGACCATAATCACACAGTGATGTAAAGTAATCAGACAACCATGAATAAGCGTGAATAAGCCCAAAAGTGTGTGTGTAAAACTAAATAAGTAGTGAAAGTGATAGGTATAAAAGAATGAAACAAAGTGAGCAGGGTAGTAATGATAGAAACTTTCTAATGAAAGAAAAGTGTAGTGAGAGTGTAGAACTAAATATTAGGTAAGCTAACTATGTTAAACAGATAAACAATTTGTGATAAACTGTGCACTAGTAGGTAAGATTGAACTAATTGTAATATTGTTAATTTAGGTAATAAGATATCAAGATTATATATTAAGGTAAGAGTTAAGGTATCAGAGTGTAGCAAATTAAGAAGGACTAACACTGTGTTAAAGTGAAGGGAATAGTAGATAGGACATAGCATACAAGGAACAGTTTGTCAATAGTATTATAAGAGTTTCTTTAAGTAAGTATTAAGGATTTTATTTGTGTTCAGAAAATCATAGCATAGAGTAAATTGTAGGATAAGCAGATAACAGCTATTAAAAGTTATTTCAGGGTAGAACCTGAAAAGAAATGTTTAATAGTAAGAATTAGAGTTAGGGATACTGATGTTTATTGTTTGTTTTGTTTGTAAATTATATTAGAGTTACCAGAAACGTTAGTAAGAAATGTTAGATGGTAGTAGAATGGAATCTAGGCTCTAAGCCAAACTGTTGAACATAAATTTATTAATTTGAGAACAAATAATAATCCAAGGGTAAGGCAGAACGTGCCAAATGATTAAACCATGTAAGTGGGTATTCATAGTACCAAAATATGTGATTAACAACTAATTTTGAATAAATTATATGTAAGATATAAAATTGGGAAAATAGTAAAAATGTAATTAGCTATCCAAAAGTAGGCATGAGGGGTATCAAAATGTTCATCATAAAAATTTAGGAAGAATGGTACTAATGTGATGACCATAGATATTAGAACAAAGTAGTAATCTTCAGTTGAAGATATTTTGGTAAAAATTGACGAAAAAAGACGATAAATCTTAACAATAACCTGAGTTAATAACCAATGAAAAATTAGCATAATTTCTTAAGTAACCATAGCAACAAGAAAAATAACGCCAAAAAACCGTTAGATTTTCAGTAAGTCATTATTAACCAACGCCAGAGGGTGGACCGAGTAGCTCTCGTATTAACATTAAATTATTATTCTTCAAACAATTTCAAAACCATTTAAAACTAATAGAAGACAAGTACAACAGTACAGGGAATCCTGAACGTAAATTTTATTTATAAAAAATTAATTTAACAAACCGTAGTGATCCAAAGAAGACGAAGCGACGCCGTGACGAAGAAATACGACACGGACACTATATGAAGATCAGTAGAACCTCCTAAAAGAAGAAAATGACACCAACTGAAGAATTACGAGGCCTGAAGTAGCAAAGAAAACCAGCCGAGACGAGGGAAATAGACGACAGGAATTATTCATAGAAGAAGACGACAGCCCAGGAGTTATCTATCGAAGAAGACGACACCAGGATCTTCAGCAACAAGTAACTGATGAGTATAAACATTATCCCTTAAAGCGTATTCACAAATTTTGGTCTGAATTAAATATAACTATTTCAAAATCACTGATCACTATTCCGAGTCAAAATAAATGCTGATTTAAATTCACTGTCTAACTATAACAAATTAACGATTATTAAGAAAGTAAATTATGATAAATAATTAACGAATCTTCTAATAACGAACTTCTAGCAAATGAACATAACCAAAAATTGCTTCACAAATTTTCATTGGTGATTACTTAGTCAAATGTAATGAGATATCGATTTATTTATGTAATTAGATGTAAGAATTATTATAACTTTGTGTGTGTTAGCCGTAAACATATATTTCTGTAGCCAAAAGGACTTTACACCCCTGAGAAAAAACGATAATTTTTACTGTAAACTAGAGTAACTGATGACTGTATACAACTGAGCTGAGCGTACCAACTACGCAATTGTAATAGCCGGTGCCGAAAACGAATTTTGATGTATAATAAACCAAGTGAAATATTCTAAAGGATTAATAAATGTTCTCAATCTGCAATGCTGTATGTTTGATTCCGTTAATTTAGAAGTACGACTAGTAATTATTGAAGTGAAGGCGTTAAAGCGAGACGCAAGCTGGGTAATACTGCAGAGAGCTGTACGCCAATCAGGTGGCGAGGCGGCAACGTTTGCAACGTTTGAATGCGGCAGAGCAGAATACGGTTTACCCGTACACGACTGAGAGCATACATTTTGACACGTTGACACAACAAACAAACATATTAAACTTTAATTAAATTTTTACAACAGCCACATAAACACATTTTATTACAAAGTGGCTTCCATCGCGGGGCTTAAACGGTAGCGGCCACAACCCACACATAAACATTATATAACAAAGTGGCGCGCCAACTAGTAGGGCTAGAATAGTTAGGGAAACATACCTTTAAACTTTACAGATTCTAGCGGCGACTACAGAAATGGAACCGGCAAAACAAGGGACGAGACTCCAGACCAAGCTACGTGTAAAGGAGGCGGAAGAGGAAGCAAGGAGATTAGAAAAGAAGATCGAGAAGGGTGCCAGAATGGAAGGAAGAGAAGTAACTTCGGTGGAAGATGTGGAAGAATTACTAACTCCCATGGAAATAGATAAACCCACACAACAGGAGGAGACCAGAGGTGACCCGAACTTAATGCGATTCTGGGAATTAATGAAGGGAGAATTAAATGACAATTTTAAGAAGCAGGAGGAGAGAATGGAGAAGAAAATGGACAAAAACAAAGAGGAAATGAAGGAGGACAATAAAAAATTATTACAACAAAATAACGAAGAATTGAATAAGAAATTTGAGTCAATAAATGACAATTTCAAGAAAATGGACAAGAAGTTTGAAGATAATTCCAAGAAACAGAATGAAAAACTAGACAAGAAGTTTGAATCATTAAATGAAACACTAACACAGAAGTTGAAGGAGGAGAATAAATTGATTAGTGAGAAGATAGAGAGAAGTAATGAGAAAACCAGTGAAACCTTGAGGCTGATGAAGGAAGATATAGAAACACTGAACCACAAAATCGATAGTAACAGTAAAACTATACAACGACAATTAATAGCGTATCGTAAGGAAGTAAAACAGACGAAAACGGAGATGAATCAGAGATGGGAAGAAACAAATTACAAAACCGATCAGATCAAGGAAACATTAGATAAGGGTTTCAAGAAGGTGGATGAAACACTAGAAAGAGTTTCTGAAAGTATTAAAGAAACATTGAACGAGAACGAGGAACCGGTAATTACGAAAATAGAAGATAGTAGGAAGGAAATAAAAACTACAGAAGACAATAGCATACTATTACCTGCAAATAAAAATAACAGCCACAAGGGGAATATCCAAATCATGGAGGTGACGACTAAGAAGAGGCATCCAAGGAAACTCATAAATTCCAGAGAAGAATTGGAGATGATGAAGAATGGACTACTTGAGATGTTTAATGTACTAGTTAACGACCAGGATGACATAGTGAAGTTTAAAAATGACAGAAGGGACTTTATAGAACCTTTAGAAAGGAATCACTACAAAATAGTGGGTAACAGAATAAGAAGGAGAAGACACTCAATGGACATGCATAATCCAATATCAACGATAGCATCTACAATGGAAATAGCATTGACCTATTTGTTGTATAAACAAAATAATGAAATGATTGCGATAGCAATGGAAACCAGTGAGAATTCTATGACAGAAACATTTAAATACAAGATGGCAGCAAGAAGGTGGACACGAACAGAAATCATACTGAAGACGACAGCAATCCGAACAGGAGCAACTCATATAATCATGGACAATGGTTAAACCAAGTGTGGAGGAACACTGAGAAAATGGGACTGATTTTGAGTAAATTGACCATGCAAACCAATTAATGTAGATAAATGAGAAGATTAACTTATAAGAAAAAGGGATGTATATAACAGGGTCCATTATATAACAAAATAAATACCCTACCTCATATCGAAAGATAATAAAAATAATACCTATGTCATAAGTGAAATCACAACTAAAAAGATAAAAGGGACTTATAACCAGTCTTCTTTAAAAAAGTATTATGAACCAGTGTCTGAAAATTAAAGAGAATTTTGTAAGTAACTATTATCAAAATTCAAAAGTAATGTAAGCACAACTTACAATAAGTATTTGATTGGAACCATTATTATTATAAATGAGAGGGAATTTAGAAGAAAGATAAGCTAAATTCAAAACAAAGTAAGGCTAAACTTACGACCAAGTGTGAAACAAAATGTGTAAACACATGTAAATTTTGAAAATGTATAATGAAATATCATAAAAATTGAGATAATAAATAATTAAATATTACACAAATAATGATGACGCTACATAACATCATTATCAAACCCCATCACAAAAAGGGGATAAATAAAATAATTAAATATTACACAAATAATGATGACGCTACATAACATCATTAACAAACCCCATCACAAAAAGGGGATAAATAGAAATTAATGTTTCACAAAAGAAGAAACCAAAACAATCAAATAAAAAATAACACTGGCAGATTAGCTGAGTTATCAATGAAAAAATATAAATGAGTCAAAACCAGCTACAATGTTAATTAAATATAAATGAGCATTAGAGTGATGACAAATAGAATCACTACCATATAGAATAAGCTCTTAAAACAATACAAAATGCCTATTAAATATCGCCACAAACTTAAAACAAAGGAATCCTAATAAGTTATTGAAATGAAAGGTCATGAGTTGTATGAAAGAAAGAATAATTAATCCCAAAAGTGTTTTATTGTATTAATATTATGTGAGTCGGAAATGAACGACTATTATTATAATTATTATGAATATTATTATGTGATGATTTTATGTTGAGATACGTCCAACATATGTTATTGAGCAGATAGGCAAGGCCTCTGAACTCAAAATGTGTATAAATGGATAGCAGAGTAATAGAGCCACACGTGCCCTCTGACTATTACCAATTTATATGAAGGAGAGAGAAGAAAAATTTTAGGGAAATAGAACATAAAGGGGAATAATGAAGAATAATAAAGGAAAAGAAATAATACCAATTATTATATTATGAACCATGACTTAATAAAGAATGAATACAGAAGAAGTAGCGATGGAGGAATTCCTGAATCATAATAACTTGATAAAATGAACTATATTGATGATTTCAGAAAAAACCTAATAATCTTTGTTTCGAAATAATCAATTTTGGTGGCGATGCATTATGTAACATGACATAAGGTAGCAAGAATTCAATGGTATTTAATTATAAAATAAACAGCTGAAAATAAGAGTAAAAGGCAAAAAACTTATGAACTTAAAGATCAATAACCCAATAACCCAATAAATGACAAATGACTATTGACCCAACAGACTTGACACAATAGATCGGATAGGAACCAAAAGAAAACCAAGAGACAGTGAAGAAGAAGTTTAAGTATAATCAAGTCATTCCAAAAAAGTGAACAGAATATTGTAATGAATTGATGTCTGTAGCATATGAGATGTAGCTAGGACAATAAGATTAATGAAGGGTAATAGTATCACATGTATCTTATTATTTAAAGAATGTAATTGTATAATATAATGTAGGGGGGTTAGAAGCTAACCATACCCCAAACCAATTGTAATAATAATGGCCAAAGGCTATAAACAATACTTTGAGCCCAAAACAAAAGCAATATTAGAATGATGACCAAAAGTGATCAGTGTGATTTGGAGGTAAATAGTTATAAATGACCATAATCACACAGTGATGTAAAGTAATCAGACAACCATGAATAAGCGTGAATAAGCCCAAAAGTGTGTGTGTAAAACTAAATAAGTAGTGAAAGTGATAGGTATAAAAGAATGAAACAAAGTGAGCAGGGTAGTAATGATAGAAACTTTCTAATGAAAGAAAAGTGTAGTGAGAGTGTAGAACTAAATATTAGGTAAGCTAACTATGTTAAACAGATAAACAATTTGTGATAAACTGTGCACTAGTAGGTAAGATTGAACTAATTGTAATATTGTTAATTTAGGTAATAAGATATCAAGATTATATATTAAGGTAAGAGTTAAGGTATCAGAGTGTAGCAAATTAAGAAGGACTAACACTGTGTTAAAGTGAAGGGAATAGTAGATAGGACATAGCATACAAGGAACAGTTTGTCAATAGTATTATAAGAGTTTCTTTAAGTAAGTATTAAGGATTTTATTTGTGTTCAGAAAATCATAGCATAGAGTAAATTGTAGGATAAGCAGATAACAGCTATTAAAAGTTATTTCAGGGTAGAACCTGAAAAGAAATGTTTAATAGTAAGAATTAGAGTTAGGGATACTGATGTTTATTGTTTGTTTTGTTTGTAAATTATATTAGAGTTACCAGAAACGTTAGTAAGAAATGTTAGATGGTAGTAGAATGGAATCTAGGCTCTAAGCCAAACTGTTGAACATAAATTTATTAATTTGAGAACAAATAATAATCCAAGGGTAAGGCAGAACGTGCCAAATGATTAAACCATGTAAGTGGGTATTCATAGTACCAAAATATGTGATTAACAACTAATTTTGAATAAATTATATGTAAGATATAAAATTGGGAAAATAGTAAAAATGTAATTAGCTATCCAAAAGTAGGCATGAGGGGTATCAAAATGTTCATCATAAAAATTTAGGAAGAATGGTACTAATGTGATGACCATAGATATTAGAACAAAGTAGTAATCTTCAGTTGAAGATATTTTGGTAAAAATTGACGAAAAAAGACGATAAATCTTAACAATAACCTGAGTTAATAACCAATGAAAAATTAGCATAATTTCTTAAGTAACCATAGCAACAAGAAAAATAACGCCAAAAAACCGTTAGATTTTCAGTAAGTCATTATTAACCAACGCCAGAGGGTGGACCGAGTAGCTCTCGTATTAACATTAAATTATTATTCTTCAAACAATTTCAAAACCATTTAAAACTAATAGAAGACAAGTACAACAGTACAGGGAATCCTGAACGTAAATTTTATTTATAAAAAATTAATTTAACAAACCGTAGTTATCCAAAGAAGACGAAGCGACGCCGTGACGAAGAAATACGACACGGACACTATATGAAGATCAGTAGAACCTCCTAAAAGAAGAAAATGACACCAACTGAAGAATTACGAGGCCTGAAGTAGCAAAGAAAACCAGCCGAGACGAGGGAAATAGACGACAGGAATTATCCATAGAAGAAGACGACAGCCCAGGAGTTATCTATCGAAGAAGACGACACCAGGATCTTCAGCAACAAGTAACTGATGAGTATAAACATTATCCCTTAAAGCGTATTCACAAATTTTGGTCTGAATTAAATATAACTATTTCAAAATCACTGATCACTATTCCGAGTCAAAATAAATGCTGATTTAAATTCACTGTCTAACTATAACAAATTAACGATTATTAAGAAAGTAAATTATGATAAATAATTAACGAATCTTCTAATAACGAACTTCTAGCAAATGAACATAACCAAAAATTGCTTCACAAATTTTCATTGGTGATTACTTAGTCAAATGTAATGAGATATCGATTTATTTATGTAATTAGATGTAAGAATTATTATAACTTTGTGTGTGTTAGCCGTAAACATATATTTCTGTAGCCAAAAGGACTTTACACCCCTGAGAAAAAACGATAATTTTTACTGTAAACTAGAGTAACTGATGACTGTATACAACTGAGCTGAGCGTACCAACTACGCAATTGTAATAGCCGGTGCCGAAAACGAATTTTGATGTATAATAAACCAAGTGAAATATTCTAAAGGATTAATAAATGTTCTCAATCTGCAATGCTGTATGTTTGATTCCGTTAATTTAGAAGTACGACTAGTAATTATTGAAGTGAAGGCGTTAAAGCGAGACGCAAGCTGGGTAATACTGCAGAGAGCTGTACGCCAATCAGGTGGCGAGGCGGCAACGTTTGCAACGTTTGAATGCGGCAGAGCAGAATACGGTTTACCCGTACACGACTGAGAGCATACATTTTGACACGTTGACACAACAAACAAACATATTAAACTTTAATTAAATTTTTACAACAGCCACATAAACACATTTTATTACAAAGTGGCTTCCATCGCGGGGCTTAAACGGTAGCGGCCACAACCCACACATAAACATTATATAACAAAGTGGCGCGCCAACTAGTAGGGCTAGAATAGTTAGGGAAACATACCTTTAAACTTTACAGATTCTAGCGGCGACTACAGAAATGGAACCGGCAAAACAAGGGACGAGACTCCAGACCAAGCTACGTGTAAAGGAGGCGGAAGAGGAAGCAAGGAGATTAGAAAAGAAGATCGAGAAGGGTGCCAGAATGGAAGGAAGAGAAGTAACTTCGGTGGAAGATGTGGAAGAATTACTAACTCCCATGGAAATAGATAAACCCACACAACAGGAGGAGACCAGAGGTGACCCGAACTTAATGCGATTCTGGGAATTAATGAAGGGAGAATTAAATGACAATTTTAAGAAGCAGGAGGAGAGAATGGAGAAGAAAATGGACAAAAACAAAGAGGAAATGAAGGAGGACAATAAAAAATTATTACAACAAAATAACGAAGAATTGAATAAGAAATTTGAGTCAATAAATGACAATTTCAAGAAAATGGACAAGAAGTTTGAAGATAATTCCAAGAAACAGAATGAAAAACTAGACAAGAAGTTTGAATCATTAAATGAAACACTAACACAGAAGTTGAAGGAGGAGAATAAATTGATTAGTGAGAAGATAGAGAGAAGTAATGAGAAAACCAGTGAAACCTTGAGGCTGATGAAGGAAGATATAGAAACACTGAACCACAAAATCGATAGTAACAGTGAAACTATACAACGACAATTAATAGCGTATCGTAAGGAAGTAAAACAGACGAAAACGGAGATGAATCAGAGATGGGAAGAAACAAATTACAAAACCGATCAGATCAAGGAAACATTAGATAAGGGTTTCAAGAAGGTGGATGAAACACTAGAAAGAGTTTCTGAAAGTATTAAAGAAACATTGAACGAGAACGAGGAACCGGTAATTACGAAAATAGAAGATGGTAGGAAGGAAATAAAAACTACAGAAGACAATAGCATACTATTACCTGCAAATAAAAATAACAGCCACAAGGGGAATATCCAAATCATGGAGGTGACGACTAAGAAGAGGCATCCAAGGAAACTCATAAATTCCAGAGAAGAATTGGAGATGATGAAGAATGGACTACTTGAGATGTTTAATGTACTAGTTAACGACCAGGATGACATAGTGAAGTTTAAAAATGACAGAAGGGACTTTATAGAACCTTTAGAAAGGAATCACTACAAAATAGTGGGTAACAGAATAAGAAGGAGAAGACACTCAATGGACATGCATAATCCAATATCAACGATAGCATCTACAATGGAAATAGCATTGACCTATTTGTTGTATAAACAAAATAATGAAATGATTGCGATAGCAATGGAAACCAGTGAGAATTCTATGACAGAAACATTTAAATACAAGATGGCAGCAAGAAGGTGGACACGAACAGAAATCATACTGAAGACGACAGCAATCCGAACAGGAGCAACTCATATAATCATGGACAATGGTTAAACCAAGTGTGGAGGAACACTGAGAAAATGGGACTGATTTTGAGTAAATTGACCATGCAAACCAATTAATGTAGATAAATGAGAAGATTAACTTATAAGAAAAAGGGATGTATATAACAGGGTCCATTATATAACAAAATAAATACCCTACCTCATATCGAAAGATAATAAAAATAATACCTATGTCATAAGTGAAATCACAACTAAAAAGATAAAAGGGACTTATAACCAGTCTTCTTTAAAAAAGTATTATGAACCAGTGTCTGAAAATTAAAGAGAATTTTGTAAGTAACTATTATCAAAATTCAAAAGTAATGTAAGCACAACTTACAATAAGTATTTGATTGGAACCATTATTATTATAAATGAGAGGGAATTTAGAAGAAAGATAAGCTAAATTCAAAACAAAGTAAGGCTAAACTTACGACCAAGTGTGAAACAAAATGTGTAAACACATGTAAATTTTGAAAATGTATAATGAAATATCATAAAAATTGAGATAATAAATAATTAAATATTACACAAATAATGATGACGCTACATAACATCATTATCAAACCCCATCACAAAAAGGGGATAAATAAAATAATTAAATATTACACAAATAATGATGACGCTACATAACATCATTAACAAACCCCATCACAAAAAGGGGATAAATAGAAATTAATGTTTCACAAAAGAAGAAACCAAAACAATCAAATAAAAAATAACACTGGCAGATTAGCTGAGTTATCAATGAAAAAATATAAATGAGTCAAAACCAGCTACAATGTTAATTAAATATCAATGAGCATTAGAGTGATGACAAATAGAATCACTACCATATAGAATAAGCTCTTAAAACAATACAAAATGCCTATTAAATATCGCCACAAACTTAAAACAAAGGAATCCTAATAAGTTATTGAAATGAAAGGTCATGAGTTGTATGAAAGAAAGAATAATTAATCCCAAAAGTGTTTTATTGTATTAATATTATGTGAGTCGGAAATGAACGACTATTATTATAATTATTATGAATATTATTATGTGATGATTTTATGTTGAGATACGTCCAACATATGTTATTGAGCAGATAGGCAAGGCCTCTGAACTCAAAATGTGTATAAATGGATAGCAGAGTAATAGAGCCACACGTGCCCTCTGACTATTACCAATTTATATGAAGGAGAGAGAAGAAAAATTTTAGGGAAATAGAACATAAAGGGGAATAATGAAGAATAATAAAGGAAAAGAAATAATACCAATTATTATATTATGAACCATGACTTAATAAAGAATGAATACAGAAGAAGTAGCGATGGAGGAATTCCTGAATCATAATAACTTGATAAAATGAACTATATTGATGATTTCAGAAAAAACCTAATAATCTTTGTTTCGAAATAATCAATTTTGGTGGCGATGCATTATGTAACATGACATAAGGTAGCAAGAATTCAATGGTATTTAATTATAAAATAAACAGCTGAAAATAAGAGTAAAAGGCAAAAAACTTATGAACTTAAAGATCAATAACCCAATAAATGACAAATGACTATTGACCCAACAGACTTGACACAATAGATCGGATAGGAACCAAAAGAAAACCAAGAGACAGTGAAGAAGAAGTTTAAGTATAATCAAGTCATTCCAAAAAAGTGAACAGAATATTGTAATGAATTGATGTCTGTAGCATATGAGATGTAGCTAGGACAATAAGATTAATGAAGGGTAATAGTATCACATGTATCTTATTATTTAAAGAATGTAATTGTATAATATAATGTAGGGGGGTTAGAAGCTAACCATACCCCAAACCAATTGTAATAATAATGGCCAAAGGCTATAAACAATACTTTGAGCCCAAAACAAAAGCAATATTAGAATGATGACCAAAAGTGATCAGTGTGATTTGGAGGTAAATAGTTATAAATGACCATAATCACACAGTGATGTAAAGTAATCAGACAACCATGAATAAGCGTGAATAAGCCCAAAAGTGTGTGTGTAAAACTAAATAAGTAGTGAAAGTGATAGGTATAAAAGAATGAAACAAAGTGAGCAGGGTAGTAATGATAGAAACTTTCTAATGAAAGAAAAGTGTAGTGAGAGTGTAGAACTAAATATTAGGTAAGCTAACTATGTTAAACAGATAAACAATTTGTGATAAACTGTGCACTAGTAGGTAAGATTGAACTAATTGTAATATTGTTAATTTAGGTAATAAGATATCAAGATTATATATTAAGGTAAGAGTTAAGGTATCAGAGTGTAGCAAATTAAGAAGGACTAACACTGTGTTAAAGTGAAGGGAATAGTAGATAGGACATAGCATACAAGGAACAGTTTGTCAATAGTATTATAAGAGTTTCTTTAAGTAAGTATTAAGGATTTTATTTGTGTTCAGAAAATCATAGCATAGAGTAAATTGTAGGATAAGCAGATAACAGCTATTAAAAGTTATTTCAGGGTAGAACCTGAAAAGAAATGTTTAATAGTAAGAATTAGAGTTAGGGATACTGATGTTTATTGTTTGTTTTGTTTGTAAATTATATTAGAGTTACCAGAAACGTTAGTAAGAAATGTTAGATGGTAGTAGAATGGAATCTAGGCTCTAAGCCAAACTGTTGAACATAAATTTATTAATTTGAGAACAAATAATAATCCAAGGGTAAGGCAGAACGTGCCAAATGATTAAACCATGTAAGTGGGTATTCATAGTACCAAAATATGTGATTAACAACTAATTTTGAATAAATTATATGTAAGATATAAAATTGGGAAAATAGTAAAAATGTAATTAGCTATCCAAAAGTGGCATGAGGGGTATCAAAATGTTCATCATAAAAATTTAGGAAGAATGGTACTAATGTGATGACCATAGATATTAGAACAAAGTAGTAATCTTCAGTTGAAGATATTTTGGTAAAAATTGACGAAAAAAGACGATAAATCTTAACAATAACCTGAGTTAATAACCAATGAAAAATTAGCATAATTTCTTAAGTAACCATAGCAACAAGAAAAATAACGCCAAAAAACCGTTAGATTTTCAGTAAGTCATTATTAACCAACGCCAGAGGGTGGACCGAGTAGCTCTCGTATTAACATTAAATTATTATTCTTCAAACAATTTCAAAACCATTTAAAACTAATAGAAGACAAGTACAACAGTACAGGGAATCCTGAACGTAAATTTTATTTATAAAAAATTAATTTAACAAACCGTAGTGATCCAAAGAAGACGAAGCGACGCCGTGACGAAGAAATACGACACGGACACTATATGAAGATCAGTAGAACCTCCTAAAAGAAGAAAATGACACCAACTGAAGAATTACGAGGCCTGAAGTAGCAAAGAAAACCAGCCGAGACGAGGGAAATAGACGACAGGAATTATCCATAGAAGAAGACGACAGCCCAGGAGTTATCTATCGAAGAAGACGACACCAGGATCTTCAGCAACAAGTAACTGATGAGTATAAACATTATCCCTTAAAGCGTATTCACAAATTTTGGTCTGAATTAAATATAACTATTTCAAAATCACTGATCACTATTCCGAGTCAAAATAAATGCTGATTTAAATTCACTGTCTAACTATAACAAATTAACGATTATTAAGAAAGTAAATTATGATAAATAATTAACGAATCTTCTAATAACGAACTTCTAGCAAATGAACATAACCAAAAATTGCTTCACAAATTTTCATTGGTGATTACTTAGTCAAATGTAATGAGATATCGATTTATTTATGTAATTAGATGTAAGAATTATTATAACTTTGTGTGTGTTAGCCGTAAACATATATTTCTGTAGCCAAAAGGACTTTACACCCCTGAGAAAAAACGATAATTTTTACTGTAAACTAGAGTAACTGATGACTGTATACAACTGAGCTGAGCGTACCAACTACGCAATTGTAATAGCCGGTGCCGAAAACGAATTTTGATGTATAATAAACCAAGTGAAATATTCTAAAGGATTAATAAATGTTCTCAATCTGCAATGCTGTATGTTTGATTCCATTAATTTAGAAGTACGACTAGTAATTATTGAAGTGAAGGCGTTAAAGCGAGACGCAAGCTGGGTAATACTGCAGAGAGCTGTACGCCAATCAGGTGGCGAGGCGGCAACGTTTGCAACGTTTGAATGCGGCAGAGCAGAATACGGTTTACCCGTACACGACTGAGAGCATACATTTTGACACGTTGACACAACAAACAAACATATTAAACTTTAATTAAATTTTTACAACAGCCACATAAACACATTTTATTACAAAGTGGCTTCCATCGCGGGGCTTAAACGGTAGCGGCCACAACCCACACATAAACATTATATAACAAAGTGGCGCGCCAACTAGTAGGGCTAGAATAGTTAGGGAAACATACCTTTAAACTTTACAGATTCTAGCGGCGACTACAGAAATGGAACCGGCAAAACAAGGGACGAGACTCCAGACCAAGCTACGTGTAAAGGAGGCGGAAGAGGAAGCAAGGAGATTAGAAAAGAAGATCGAGAAGGGTGCCAGAATGGAAGGAAGAGAAGTAACTTCGGTGGAAGATGTGGAAGAATTACTAACTCCCATGGAAATAGATAAACCCACACAACAGGAGGAGACCAGAGGTGACCCGAACTTAATGCGATTCTGGGAATTAATGAAGGGAGAATTAAATGACAATTTTAAGAAGCAGGAGGAGAGAATGGAGAAGAAAATGGACAAAAACAAAGAGGAAATGAAGGAGGACAATAAAAAATTATTACAACAAAATAACGAAGAATTGAATAAGAAATTTGAGTCAATAAATGACAATTTCAAGAAAATGGACAAGAAGTTTGAAGATAATTCCAAGAAACAGAATGAAAAACTAGACAAGAAGTTTGAATCATTAAATGAAACACTAACACAGAAGTTGAAGGAGGAGAATAAATTGATTAGTGAGAAGATAGAGAGAAGTAATGAGAAAACCAGTGAAACCTTGAGGCTGATGAAGGAAGATATAGAAACACTGAACCACAAAATCGATAGTAACAGTGAAACTATACAACGACAATTAATAGCGTATCGTAAGGAAGTAAAACAGACGAAAACGGAGATGAATCAGAGATGGGAAGAAACAAATTACAAAACCAATCAGATCAAGGAAACATTAGATAAGGGTTTCAAGAAGGTGGATGAAACACTAGAAAGAGTTTCTGAAAGTATTAAAGAAACATTGAACGAGAACGAGGAACCGGTAATTACGAAAATAGAAGATAGTAGGAAGGAAATAAAAACTACAGAAGACAATAGCATACTATTACCTGCAAATAAAAATAACAGCCACAAGGGGAATATCCAAATCATGGAGGTGACGACTAAGAAGAGGCATCCAAGGAAACTCATAAATTCCAGAGAAGAATTGGAGATGATGAAGAATGGACTACTTGAGATGTTTAATGTACTAGTTAACGACCAGGATGACATAGTGAAGTTTAAAAATGACAGAAGGGACTTTATAGAACCTTTAGAAAGGAATCACTACAAAATAGTGGGTAACAGAATAAGAAGGAGAAGACACTCAATGGACATGCATAATCCAATATCAACGATAGCATCTACAATGGAAATAGCATTGACCTATTTGTTGTATAAACAAAATAATGAAATGATTGCGATAGCAATGGAAACCAGTGAGAATTCTATGACAGAAACATTTAAATACAAGATGGCAGCAAGAAGGTGGACACGAACAGAAATCATACTGAAGACGACAGCAATCCGAACAGGAGCAACTCATATAATCATGGACAATGGTTAAACCAAGTGTGGAGGAACACTGAGAAAATGGGACTGATTTTGAGTAAATTGACCATGCAAACCAATTAATGTAGATAAATGAGAAGATTAACTTATAAGAAAAAGGGATGTATATAACAGGGTCCATTATATAACAAAATAAATACCCTACCTCATATCGAAAGATAATAAAAATAATACCTATGTCATAAGTGAAATCACAACTAAAAAGATAAAAGGGACTTATAACCAGTCTTCTTTAAAAAAGTATTATGAACCAGTGTCTGAAAATTAAAGAGAATTTTGTAAGTAACTATTATCAAAATTCAAAAGTAATGTAAGCACAACTTACAATAAGTATTTGATTGGAACCATTATTATTATAAATGAGAGGGAATTTAGAAGAAAGATAAGCTAAATTCAAAACAAAGTAAGGCTAAACTTACGACCAAGTGTGAAACAAAATGTGTAAACACATGTAAATTTTGAAAATGTATAATGAAATATCATAAAAATTGAGATAATAAATAATTAAATATTACACAAATAATGATGACGCTACATAACATCATTATCAAACCCCATCACAAAAAGGGGATAAATAAAATAATTAAATATTACACAAATAATGATGACGCTACATAACATCATTAACAAACCCCATCACAAAAAGGGGATAAATAGAAATTAATGTTTCACAAAAGAAGAAACCAAAACAATCAAATAAAAAATAACACTGGCAGATTAGCTGAGTTATCAATGAAAAAATATAAATGAGTCAAAACCAGCTACAATGTTAATTAAATATCAATGAGCATTAGAGTGATGACAAATAGAATCACTACCATATAGAATAAGCTCTTAAAACAATACAAAATGCCTATTAAATATCGCCACAAACTTAAAACAAAGGAATCCTAATAAGTTATTGAAATGAAAGGTCATGAGTTGTATGAAAGAAAGAATAATTAATCCCAAAAGTGTTTTATTGTATTAATATTATGTGAGTCGGAAATGAACGACTATTATTATAATTATTATGAATATTATTATGTGATGATTTTATGTTGAGATACGTCCAACATATGTTATTGAGCAGATAGGCAAGGCCTCTGAACTCAAAATGTGTATAAATGGATAGCAGAGTAATAGAGCCACACGTGCCCTCTGACTATTACCAATTTATATGAAGGAGAGAGAAGAAAAATTTTAGGGAAATAGAACATAAAGGGGAATAATGAAGAATAATAAAGGAAAAGAAATAATACCAATTATTATATTATGAACCATGACTTAATAAAGAATGAATACAGAAGAAGTAGCGATGGAGGAATTCCTGAATCATAATAACTTGATAAAATGAACTATATTGATGATTTCAGAAAAAACCTAATAATCTTTGTTTCGAAATAATCAATTTTGGTGGCGATGCATTATGTAACATGACATAAGGTAGCAAGAATTCAATGGTATTTAATTATAAAATAAACAGCTGAAAATAAGAGTAAAAGGCAAAAAACTTATGAACTTAAAGATCAATAACCCAATAACCCAATAAATGACAAATGACTATTGACCCAACAGACTTGACACAATAGATCGGATAGGAACCAAAAGAAAACCAAGAGACAGTGAAGAAGAAGTTTAAGTATAATCAAGTCATTCCAAAAAAGTGAACAGAATATTGTAAATTTTGTAATGAATTGATGTCTGTAGCATATGAGATGTAGCTAGGACAATAAGATTAATGAAGGGTAATAGTATCACATGTATCTTATTATTTAAAGAATGTAATTGTATAATATAATGTAGGGGGGTTAGAAGCTAACCATACCCCAAACCAATTGTAATAATAATGGCCAAAGGCTATAAACAATACTTTGAGCCCAAAACAAAAGCAATATTAGAATGATGACCAAAAGTGATCAGTGTGATTTGGAGGTAAATAGTTATAAATGACCATAATCACACAGTGATGTAAAGTAATCAGACAACCATGAATAAGCGTGAATAAGCCCAAAAGTGTGTGTGTAAAACTAAATAAGTAGTGAAAGTGATAGGTATAAAAGAATGAAGCAAAGTGAGCAGGGTAGTAATGATAGAAACTTTCTAATGAAAGAAAAGTGTAGTGAGAGTGTAGAACTAAATATTAGGTAAGCTAACTATGTTAAACAGATAAACAATTTGTGATAAACTGTGCACTAGTAGGTAAGATTGAACTAATTGTAATATTGTTAATTTAGGTAATAAGATATCAAGATTATATATTAAGGTAAGAGTTAAGGTATCAGAGTGTAGCAAATTAAGAAGGACTAACACTGTGTTAAAGTGAAGGGAATAGTAGATAGGACATAGCATACAAGGAACAGTTTGTCAATAGTATTATAAGAGTTTCTTTAAGTAAGTATTAAGGATTTTATTTGTGTTCAGAAAATCATAGCATAGAGTAAATTGTAGGATAAGCAGATAACAGCTATTAAAAGTTATTTCAGGGTAGAACCTGAAAAGAAATGTTTAATAGTAAGAATTAGAGTTAGGGATACTGATGTTTATTGTTTGTTTTGTTTGTAAATTATATTAGAGTTACCAGAAACGTTAGTAAGAAATGTTAGATGGTAGTAGAATGGAATCTAGGCTCTAAGCCAAACTGTTGAACATAAATTTATTAATTTGAGAACAAATAATAATCCAAGGGTAAGGCAGAACGTGCCAAATGATTAAACCATGTAAGTGGGTATTCATAGTACCAAAATATGTGATTAACAACTAATTTTGAATAAATTATATGTAAGATATAAAATTGGGAAAATAGTAAAAATGTAATTAGCTATCCAAAAGTGGCATGAGGGGTATCAAAATGTTCATCATAAAAATTTAGGAAGAATGGTACTAATGTGATGACCATAGATATTAGAACAAAGTAGTAATCTTCAGTTGAAGATATTTTGGTAAAAATTGACGAAAAAAGACGATAAATCTTAACAATAACCTGAGTTAATAACCAATGAAAAATTAGCATAATTTCTTAAGTAACCATAGCAACAAGAAAAATAACGCCAAAAAACCGTTAGATTTTCAGTAAGTCATTATTAACCAACGCCAGAGGGTGGACCGAGTAGCTCTCGTATTAACATTAAATTATTATTCTTCAAACAATTTCAAAACCATTTAAAACTAATAGAAGACAAGTACAACAGTACAGGGAATCCTGAACGTAAATTTTATTTATAAAAAATTAATTTAACAAACCGTAGTGATCCAAAGAAGACGAAGCGACGCCGTGACGAAGAAATACGACACGGACACTATATGAAGATCAGTAGAACCTCCTAAAAGAAGAAAATGACACCAACTGAAGAATTACGAGGCCTGAAGTAGCAAAGAAAACCAGCCGAGACGAGGGAAATAGACGACAGGAATTATCCATAGAAGAAGACGACAGCCCAGGAGTTATCTATCGAAGAAGACGACACCAGGATCTTCAGCAACAAGTAACTGATGAGTATAAACATTATCCCTTAAAGCGTATTCACAAATTTTGGTCTGAATTAAATATAACTATTTCAAAATCACTGATCACTATTCCGAGTCAAAATAAATGCTGATTTAAATTCACTGTCTAACTATAACAAATTAACGATTATTAAGAAAGTAAATTATGATAAATTATTAACGAATCTTCTAATAACGAACTTCTAGCAAATGAACATAACCAAAAATTGCTTCACAAATTTTCATTGGTGATTACTTAGTCAAATGTAATGAGATATCGATTTATTTATGTAATTAGATGTAAGAATTATTATAACTTTGTGTGTGTTAGCCGTAAACATATATTTCTGTAGCCAAAAGGACTTTACACCCCTGAGAAAAAACGATAATTTTTACTGTAAACTAGAGTAACTGATGACTGTATACAACTGAGCTGAGCGTACCAACTACGCAATTGTAATAGCCGGTGCCGAAAACGAATTTTGATGTATAATAAACCAAGTGAAATATTCTAAAGGATTAATAAATGTTCTCAATCTGCAATGCTGTATGTTTGATTCCGTTAATTTAGAAGTACGACTAGTAATTATTGAAGTGAAGGCGTTAAAGCGAGACGCAAGCTGGGTAATACTGCAGAGAGCTGTACGCCAATCAGGTGGCGAGGCGGCAACGTTTGCAACGTTTGAATGCGGCAGAGCAGAATACGGTTTACCCGTACACGACTGAGAGCATACATTTTGACACGTTGACACAACAAACAAACATATTAAACTTTAATTAAATTTTTACAACAGCCACATAAACACATTTTATTACAAAGTGGCTTCCATCGCGGGGCTTAAACGGTAGCGGCCACAACCCACACATAAACGATTTTATAACAACATCAATTCTTCTGTGCAAAACCATCAAAAGGAGGACCCCTACGGATTCCTATCTTCGGTCAACGCATCAAACAGTAACAAATAGATTTATTGATCAATGAAATAAGCACTAAACAAATAATAAAAGCAATAAACAATTTTTAAAAGACACTAAGCATTTCACACTTTGTATATTAATTATAAGATTAGGTCTAACATAGTATAGGAGTGTTGAATGGAAGGTGGGGTGTAGTATTGGACGTGCAAATTTTTGCAGACCTGTTCTTTAGCACTGGTTTGGGAGATAGCAATCTCTTAATTAAACCAGATAAGAGCCATAGGTCGTTTGAACGTCTTAATCGTTACTTTTCACACTCACTCAGTTATTATAAGTGTTAGGGTAGAATTAAGTCCTACCATTAGCATTTTCAAGATTAAAAATAATTGATTAAAACGTTAATATAATAATCAAGCAAATATTAAAGTGTTATTTGTAACGCTTCCCCTTGAAAACCACAATCACTGAATGAATCCTGAGAAAGAGTGTCTCCATGCGCTGAGCTAAGCTGAAACCGTGTCATTTGTATCTGGGATTTGTTCTGGCGCCCAGGTAAAGTAATATCACGGGTAAGTAACATTTTATCTAACATTCAAAATATTAGATAATTGTGTTAGATGAAAGGGAGCGTCGTAATATATATATATATATATATATATATATATATATATATATATATATACACATACACACTTAAACACTCTTATACTAATCAATCAAATTTAAATTATTTCACATCAAATCAAATAGATGCAAATCTAATAATTATCTGTTGAGGTAATGAGATAATATCCTTTTATAGTTGAAAGAAATTTCACACAGAGAGTTCATTGTGTTTACATAGCGCAATAGATCAGCTGTTGGGGAGGTTGATTCACTGCGTTATGGTGGCTTATTGTTCGCTTTACAAGGGGGTTTCTTAACAAGAGGGTGACTTTCTACAATCTAAAACACGATTTTTTCCTGCACAAGTTTGTTGTTTCTTGACAAATTTAGTTAATGACTTTTGGGACAGGCACGAACCTGAGTTTACAACCTTTAAATCTGCGCTTTATTATTATTTTGCATTTTACTAAACTTCTATTAACTTTACTACACTCACAAAAAACATATAATGACTCTTGGTTTAGATTTTGTTGACATGTATTACACCTTAGTTTATTTACCATAATACGGTTTGTTTTCCCTTGCTTGCTATTCAAATAACTTATTTTGTTTACGGGGCAGAACGGACATTCCTCGACACAACTCCTACATGAAATAGCCTGTCAATATACTGGCAGGTTGAAAATGGAATTTTTTTACAAGCGGGGACTTGCTTATTACGTTGACTTCTTTATACCACTATTATTATTTTATTAATAAGACTCTAATTATTTTGCTCTATTTCACAAATTCAGAGTAAATAAATTTACGACCTTGCTAAGTTACTGTTTATTAATTAGCAGTGGCGCATTTTATATGTGTCACAATGTACATAATATTTTTCTTTACACAAAAGCAGAGTGGCGCATTTTATAATGTCTCTCCTGCTAAGACATCATAACACAGGGAACCCGTTTAATTGGCCTCTGTCAATTAAACTGGCTGCCGTTGTTTGTACTAGTTATTTACCAACAATTTGGGAAACTGTAAAGAACAGGAATTCATGCAAGGTTACTCAAATTTACTTACTCTTCTTTGGTTTTAGCAGAAACATCTCTTTATTTTTACTTCAAAATAATGTGTTCATTGATACTACCTTTAGTGGTTATCACCTTTTTCTTTTATGTTTTAAATTTTCTGATAGATTCTACATCAAGACCTCTTATACTCTTAAAGTGTTACTCAGATGAGTTCAAAGCTATACTGTTTTAGATTACATTAAATACCACGGATCCGGGTTCTAATTTCATAATATTTCAAAATACTTCCACATTATGTAAACTATTTAAAGAATAGTTTGATTAATAGATTAGATTAATATACAGTAAATACAAAATTACTATGTTGACAGAGTCTTTTCAAAACTTGTACTGTTTTTTACTTTGGTTGTTAGAAAACAATATAAGCACAGAAGTTCTTTTCTGTGTCACCTGGGTATAATGCTGATCTGCAGCTGGTCCTCTTGCAGATCCTCTTCAGTCGGTTTTCCGGGATGATCTTCGTAGTAGGTTGAGTTTCTCCATTAAGATTGTCGATTCTAAGTGGTGATCACAGTAATCACGCTACAATTCTGCTACCTGGTGCTCGGGATGTTGACGTCGTTGCTTCTTGTGGACGTGAGAGTTCACTTCTCACATCTTAGTTTAATATACACTACTGTTATCTTCCTACATGGTATGAAATATACCTTAAAAATGTAAACTTTGATTTACAAAGAGATGTGTCGACTATTATTTTCCTTTTATTTATTATCTACATATAAGTTACATTATCAGATTTACGTTGCACTTAGTTTCACCTACATGTCGAGTATTTTACCATAAAACACTAACTTTCTGTAACATAGTTTGAAATAAAATGTACGTTCATGTTCCAGCCACATTGTGATGCTGTTAACTCGTCGGATATTCTGAGTCGACTGGGGTTGATTTAGCGGCCGTGTGTAGGGATGGGGGCGCAGTTCACGAGTCAAGAGAAAAGTAGTTCATAATTTTATTATTAATATTTTTCCACTAATTAACTATTATTAATTATCCTACCTTTCTTTATTTAGTTAGGTTTTTATTAATTATTCTCACATCTTTTTATTAAATTAGAATGATTGTTAGTATTCACTTCATAACAGTATAATTTGCATGTCCGTACTAGACTTTTTACAAGTTGGTACAGGTATTTAGGTACAGCGGGGAGGGTGGATTATTTTCTCATGCGGTATTTAAACCAAAATTTATTTTTTTTATTTTTGTGCTATTTAAATTTGCTTTTAAATCGTCACAGGATCTAATGAGTGAGAGGCTAAATGGGGAAAGTGATTTAGAATGTTTAATGAAGAAAAGGAGAATGTGATAAGGAGCATAGCCCCAGTCAATAAAGATTTGCTACACAATGGTGAAGAGAAGGTTTGGTAAGAAAGAGAAAATGTTTATTGAAAAGACTGCCACTGGCAATGAAACATGCTTGAAAACTTAAAGTGAATAACAGTTACTGTTAGGGTAGCATATGTACTCGTTCCCTACAAGAAGAAAACAAAGATGATCTGCTCTGCAAAAAAAAAACCATGTGCACAATTTTCTGTGACTGTTTTACCATAAAGTACAACAAATAATGAAGAACTGTACTGTAAAATTCTGAGTAATTATAGTGCATGACACAGAAAATGCAGCAAGGGCTACTGAGTTCCATTGCTGTGTTGTGCACGACAAACATGCAGCACCAACTGCTCACTAATTTAGCTAGGAACAATTCAGATATTTCCCTACAGTTCAGAGTTAATGCTGAGGCGTTCCCATCTGTTTACGTATCTCAAGAAATTTTTTTACATGTTACAGATTTGGCAGTGGTTCAAATCACAGGCAGTGGCATTCTATGGAAAGGTATCTTGAAATTAGTGTTAAGGTTTGATAAATGCCTCAGTTTGGATGAAGTCTACACTGAAAAGTAGACTGAAGTATAAACAAGTTCGTTGGAAATAAAACAATACAATTATTTACTTTTTAAGGAGCCAAACAGACAAACAGAGCCTAGTAGTGACCCTGACACTTCCTAAACTGTGTTTGTGTGATGCACTACTTATTTGGTAGTCAACAAGCATGCCTACAAGCACTTAGAATAATATTAAATAACACAATACTATACATTAACAAGCTAAAGTATTTATACACATTATTTTGGTAAGGAACACCAGGATTTTAGATAAAAATTTTTACCATATCACCAGAGCTAGTTTTTTTATCATTGTGAGCTTCATCAAATGCAGCCGCTAGGAGCGCTATAAGTTCTGTTTTTGGATATGGCACTGTTGTTTGAGAGATTGTTGTGTGCGTGCGTGTGCGCATACGTGTGTGTGCGTGTTGTATAATATGTTGAAATATATTTAAATCACATACACTATTTGAACACATTACACAATAATCTTTCAAACAACAGCGCCATTTCCTAAAATATAACAGACAGCACTCCTAGCAGCAGCCTCTGAAGAAACTAGCAATGACCAAAAGGTAGCTTAGGCAACCAGGTAAAATGCTAGTGTTCTGTGTCAAAAAAGTATTTATAAATCCTTAGTGATATTCTGGCACATCTTGGATAACAAAAACCAAGAAAACAAATTTAAGTTTCCAGTTATAAACAAATTTTTAGACTTTACTTACCCTAATGACATCTTCAGATTTAGATGGAACCGATCTTAAGTCTATCGATTTAGGAGCCTTTTCTGAAGGTTCTTCTTTTTCTGCGGACTAACAATACATTGTCATTAAACATGCTATGTGTATCTGCACTACATCACAAACCAATGAGGATACAATGTAGTCGAGTTTCAAAATTGAAAATATAATCTTTTTCATGATTAATGCAGTTTTAGAATATAATGGTCAGTATAACATAAAGAGGAAGAAAACAAAAAGTAGCCTTCAGAAATTTGACCAAGAACTGTCTCAATGGACAACATAGGCAAATTGCAAAATGACATAGAAAACAAATCAATGCAAAGTTAATGCCATATGGGATGTATTTTTTGTCAACATTCAACTTTTCACCTTTACAATTGTGTGCCCACAACCACATTACTAACCCACAAGAACCTGACTGCAATCTGAAGCCAAAAAATGGGTTATTGATACCTGTGATTTGGATCATAAGTAGTTTTTGTTTGCCATCTAAATAAATCAAGCAAATTGGTTAATTATAATAAGTTCAATAATATTCGATAATATCGATTCATCTGCCTTCACAGCACGATACCTGCAAGCACTCTCTCCTTTGCAATGATTCATTGTTTGTATCTGCAAAACATAACACCCTATTCACAATCAGAGCCAGATCTACAGAAGGAAACAACAGAGAAAAATTCCCCAATTAAAACAAAAAACATCTACAATCCCCTTAACAGAAGAATGTTGTATTTTTTACTTGTAAGCTTAGTTTTAATGTTTAAATATTCAAATATGGCATTTTAAAATCTTCAAAAAACTGTATTCTTAATTTTTTAAAGAAAATATGAAGATATTTCGATAAGGTTTGTATGATAAATTGTACTGACAGATTTTACACATCATAAATCATAATCTGTAGTCACTATTCCCAGGAATTTCTCTACCTTGCCCCCAAAATTATATTTCTAGATCCCTCACTAATTATATTTCTGGACATAATTAATCTAATGTCAGGAATTAACTTTGACTCAATAAAAAATAACTTAGTACAACTTTGCAGAAGCAAAGGTAAAGAAGTGTATAGTAATCAATGTCTGTGATCACAGCAGAAATGATAGCAGTCACAAACCACAGGTTTCCATCAGGCAGTGACCGAAGTTACTTGAACATTCTGCCATGCTGTTTTAGTTTTTAACTAATTTCTCTTCTTATTAAAAAAAGTAGAGTATCACATACCTAGCTTGATGACCACACGACAGCTCACTGGAGATTTGTGTACTCTTAAGTGGAGGTATACAGAGGATAAAGATTCAATTCGATTCCACAAAACAGTTGTACTTTGTAACAGTAATATATCTATGGTTATAAAATCAGTAGGATAAATGACAAATATAGTATCAGATACAATTGTAAACAAATTTTCCCATTTTAGTTTTCAGTGACTGCTGGATTGCTAGACAAGGATAGAACTAATGAGAGGTTCCACAAAAGTGTCAGAGGGGGAAAAAGTATATAATAAAAACAACACAACCAAAATTTAATGGTTCCCTCATTAGAATTAATGGATCAAGAAGTGAGGTACAATATCTTAGTTAAAACAAAATATAAAGACATTTTGAGATGGATTATAAAAAGATAAAGCAATATATAAAACACTAGTAAACAGGAAAATGGAATAAAACTAAGGCAAAAGATGACTGCTGCAGACTAATCCTCAGACTGAATAGTACAAACACTATGCTGTTTAATAAAAGCAAATATTAGTCAAAAACATAGTTTGTTATATTTCTTAAACACAAACAATTTAATAATATTATTAGTTTTGCACATTAAGACACCTTATACAGTCAACAAAACACTTCTAATAATCTTATTATTTTATATCTGTATAACAAAAAAATACATACTACATACATAATTTCGGTGTATTAATAAAATTATTTCTTCAGAGGCTAAGTTTTACTGCAGAGTCAAACCCAGATCTCAGTTATTTGCGATACTTCATAGTCATTTAAATGCTCATAATTTTACAGCAAAACTCTCCTCTAGACATAAAACATTTGATACATAAATAAAGGAGCAATTTGTGAATTTGTTAAATTTATATAATCCATACACTACAAAATAAAAAAAAATTATCCATACATTCAAATAATGCACTAAGGATTATTTTCAAATATAAAAACATTTTATTACAGTATGCTAAATAATTCCATATTATACTTTAACAAAAAAAAATATATACTGTATATTATTTTCTCTGTCAATAGATACATTTTTATAAAAATCATAATCAACAAGTTATACTCAAACAAGTAATAGTTCATATCACAAGGAATGAAAAATTGATGCTACTTGAAATTAAAAAAATCGATACACAAAAAAATTGTACTTCCTTATTTATGGGAGGCTACCAGTTCCATATAGACGTAATGATGAGATATATTGTCACTTCAATGAACAAACAGTAGAAGCATATGTAAAACTGAGGAGGGATGGTCATGTTGTAAGAATGGATGAAATGGACACCTAATGGATGGATGACAAACGAATGCCTAAAAGAGTCGTGGGGAGTATGGATGGCAAAAGACCAAAAGGCAGTCCAAGGAAAAGATGGGAAGATGCTGTCGCTGTGGATGCAACAAAGAGTTGGGAGTCCAAGGATGGAAGTCCTTTGCTACTGATAGAGAGAGGTGGAGAATTAGGATAGAGGAGGCCAAGGCTTGACTTTGGGCTCTAGCGCCATAGGAGGAGGAGGACCAGTCCTTCATTACGTTTGTACACATGTCCTGTAGCTTCTTTGTACAAACTTATTTTTTAATAAAGTCCATTTTTTCTAATAAATTGATCTAAAAATCAAATAAGTATAGTTAACTAAATCATTGTTACCCAACTTTTCTTGTTTTTTTTTGTGTGTGCATAGTATTTGTAACCTACACATATTTTGAAAACTGTGTCAGAAACTAGTGAAACTACACTTAACACTTTTTATTTTGCTGTGTGCATTCACTGACTTTGGATCAAAGAAAAGTAACATTAAAATTCTGATTATCAGTTAATGTCAGTTTATACCTAGTTACATTTGATGTATTAATCACACCCCAAAACATGTGCTCCTTCTTACTGGCCACTCAAATTAAATCTTTTAATATTTACAATATCTTTTATAATTTAAAGATTTCAACAAACAATTAAAGTGATCAAAATGCTGAATTTAGGTGACAGTGGTCAGTGTCGGTCACTGAGTCACCTACACCATGAACAAATCCACTAAATGTCCCCATGCACTCCAGACTGCCACTTATACACTGAATTGGAATAACTTAACTGTACTGTGAGGTACTGTTTTAATATATTCAGCATAATAAATAAACCAATTTGTATCCATTTTTTCATGAACGAACTGATTTAACAGACTAGTATTTGGTATTAATGTAAAAGCCAATGCCTCGTTGCCTTTACAAAAAGGACCTCATTTTTTATTAGAAAACAATAAATATTAATTTTATTCGTAGAACTTAATAAAATATATTAAACATACATACATTATACTGGAAAGTACTTTTAATGTAACACCATCTGTAAGCAACTATTACATCATATTATTTACTTTAAAATTGGTTAACATTTTCCTGACAGTATCTGACCAGCTGAGACTGTAACCATAACTCTAACAGGAATTAGTAACCCTTCTTGTGTTTGGTAAAAGGCAGGTATACAATTATATTCAAGAGATTGTTGAATACCTTTACAGCTTAGTTAAATTAAGATTAAAAAACTCATCACTACATTAGGTTAAAAAATTACTAATTGTCTTATGTTCTCCATGAGTGTTGTAAACATATATAAATGATACAACATAGGTCTGTAATACTGACAATCAAGCCACTAATTGCAAACTGATATTTTGACAATTTATGAAAACTGTACTTACACGTTTATGAATGGGAGGAACCACAGGTATTTTAATAACTTCATATCTCTTTTTTGGTTCATATGCAGGAAACCTCTGCACATAAATGTATATATACTTTAATAAAAAACATAATTGTATAATTATTGTTAAATATTATATTCGCTACACATCTCTTGACTTTTCTTGAATATTCTAACAACAGAATATACTATCAAATGTTCTCATTTACAAAGTTCTATAGAAATTCAGTTTAGTTTTTCGAAAATTACTAAAACTATGCTGGATTAAAATTATACTTTAGCTACATGCCCAAGTGTTATCACATGATAATATTTAAAATTTTCCCCCTTTTCCAACTTAATATTATTAGTTTTGTTACTTTGATAAATACAGTTTAATTTACTTGTATTTTTCATTCCCAACAGGCGCCAACACTGATTTTTAATTCTTTCATCAATTCGCAACACTAGTTTCAACATATACATGCCGCAAGTATTATATATATTGTACTTAATAGAAACACGGTATCCAAGAAAAGTCAGGAAAATTATAATAAGCAGTAGGTACCACACCTTTAAATTATTTGATAACAAAACACAAACACAAAAACTTTTATAATAGTTGGAAACTATAAATAATCTAGCTCCACACACAAATAATTAATGTCTACTTCTATTAATTTATGACACCAAATCAGAGAAATTGTGGCGACTCAAACACTGAATACCTTACCTTTGAATAACAAACTTCTCTTCTTCCCTATATTGTAGTTCGGATTTAAACATAAGTTAAAAGGTTTTAAACGTGTACATTCACAAACCTATACAAATCTGTTAAACAAGTGATTTTATGTTTACAAAATAAAAAATACAATTTTATGGGCAAAACATATTGAAATTACTAGGTATACTATAACTTTACTTTATTTGATATTCACTGCCATCTAACTGACTGCTAATAAAGTATGATTAACAACGCTGTTTTATATTGTTGCAAAAACAGTATAAATACTAAATACAACTATTTCACTAACAGGAAGCTATGTCCTGTCTGGCCTATGTAAAATTTGTTGCAATCTGAGCATTTTAGTTTGTAAACACCAGGTAGATCGAATTTGTTTTGTGCTTTGTGTGTGTGTTTTGATATTGTGTGTTCTGTTTTGTTAGTAGTTTTGTAAGCGATTCTGTATCCTGCGTTTTTGAATTTGTGGGCTATTTTTTCAGTTTGTTTATTGATGTATGTTAGTGTTATGAATTTGTTGTTTTCTGTTTTCGTCTGTTGTTTGTTTTGTGTTTTGTGTAGGAGTTTATTGAATATCGTTCTGTCGTATCCGTTGGATTCTGCTAGATATTTTATCGTGTTTAGTTTGTCTTTGTAGTCATTTTCATCTAGGGGGATGTTGTTAGGTCTATGTATCATGGTTCTGAAGGCAGCCAGTTTGTGTTGTATTGGGTGATTGGAGGAGTTGTGTATTAGTGTGTCAGTTGTAGTCGGTATACAGAAAACTGTCTGGCCTATGTAGAATTTGTTGCAATCTGAGCATTTTAGTTTGTAAACACCAGGTAGATCAAATTTGTTTTGTGCTTTGTGTGTGTGTTTTGTTTTGTTAGTAGTTTTGTAAGCGATTCTGTATCCTGTGTTTTTTGAATTTGTGGGCTATTTTTTCAGTTTGTTTATTGATGTATGTTAGTGTTATGAATTTGTTGTTTTCTGTTTTCGTCTGTTGTTTGTTTTGTGTTTTGTGTAGGAGTTTATTGAATATCGTTCTGTCGTATCCGTTGGATTCTGCTAGATATTTTATCGTGTTTTGATTATATTATATATATCGTGTTCGGTATAATTATGATTGTGTAAGGTGGGCAAAGTTGGACTTGATATTATTTAACAGAGTGAGATTATTTAGGTGACGTTTTGGTGTGTGCTCTTTAAATCGTTTGAGGAAACCTCTCCCCGTTTGACCAATGTAAAAACTGTTGAGTCGTTACATGATAATTTATATATGCCAGATTTCTTTTCTAAAGGTATGGGGTTTCTGTGATATAGTATTTTTAATAGACTATTGTTTGTTTTGAAGGTAGCGGTAATATTCAATTTATTAAATGTGGAGGTTAGAATCTTTGGCATTATATTTGTGTATGTGGTAGAAATAAATGTTATTTTTGTATCCTTATCTACTGGGGGCTTGGATTTTCGAATTTTATGTTTCTTGATGAGATTATCAATTAACATGTTTTTGTAACCATTAGCTAAAGCTATATGGTTAATGGTATTCAACTCCTCACAGTAATCATCATCACTGAGAGGCACTGCCAACAATCTGCGGATAAAGTAATTATAAGCTGCCAACTTTTGCGAAAAGGGATGATAAGAGTCAGCATGTATTGTCACATCAGTGGTGGTCGGTTTTCTATAAATATTAAATTTCAGTTTATCTATGTGTTTAATGACAGACAAATCTAAAAAATTTAATTTATTATCCACTTCGGTTTCCAGCGTGAATTGAATGTTTTTATTGATACTATTTATATAATGTTTTAGGTTTTCGATCTGTCGTACAGTACCATTGTAGTGTACATTATTACACTCTGTTAAATAACATCAAGTCCAACTTTGCCCGCCACTTAATCTTACACAATCATAATTATACCGATTTCAAATCTAATTTGATACCCCTACATGTGTGCAACAAAGGCTGTTACATGGACGCAATAGAAGAGTTCGAAATATACAAAGCATATAATAACATAAACAGCCGAGACTTCATATTGAATGATCATTTAAATTTTAAATCCAACCCGCTGTACGATACAGCATTGAACCTGCATAGGCGTAATCACTCAGATAATAATTCAGTGTTCGATCGGCTTCGCTGTGGTGTGCACCATTTAGAAAGCGAGTGAGTTACATTAGTTGACAATTATGTGTAACATGTGATTTTAACTGTTAACGACCTCAATAGAGTAATTTAATCTGATGATGGAGCATATGTTCCTAAACGCGTCATTTTAATCGACGTACAATGAAGTCACACGACGGATACAAGGTGATTTATTTATCTATAATCTACTATTCCTACGTGACTATGAACCAATATGCATTTTAAATAACATGGACATTCTACATGTACACACAAAAACAAATAAAAACGACATCCTAAACGAACAGACACAATTCAAATCACACACATTATTCGAACATATCACACCCCACACACACAATATCGATCTTTCAAAACTTGATACTGTCGCCAACAACAAGACGGACAATGCTACCAGTGGCGGCCTCTGAAGAAGCTTTTTAAAAGCGAAAACTGGTTGAGGTTATAAGGTAAAACTTTACGTTTTTACCCATAAAAAACTTTGTGTTCCGAGTCATTAGTGAAATAGTTGTATTTAGTAAAGTAACGGACACGTCATGGACAACAAAATCCAAGAGTATAATTACATATGTTTAATATTTTTGTATTGTGTGAAATTGTTTAACAATTGTCGCCTAAAATAAAGGAACTTAAAAAATTTTGTACTGTTCAATAACACCGTTATCTTGTTTATTAATAAGCATAATAATTGCCCCGAAAGTATAAAAAAAAGCGCGTCTTTCAAAACGATAGATTTAATGTAATGTTTCAGTTTTTTATGTGTTTGATTCATTAGGCTTTTGTCCAATTTCAACCTTTTTCATTCACAATATTTGAAAATATTAATACTAACTTAGAGAAAAGTTGAAGTTTTTTTCATTCGCCGGTACATAATACATTTTGAGATCTCTTGTGGGTGCTATCCCAATAACCGTACCTGCAGTCATTTTTGATATTTCGATTTTGCGATTATTGGCATCGATATGTAGTGAATATCGCATATAATTTTAGTTGGATAATAGAAATCGTGAAAATTTATTTCTCTATGTTATAAAATAGTTTGTTGACGATTGCAATCATGTTTCATTGTCATATGTTTTACAAAAAATGTTTTTAGCAGTAATATAACTCCGATGTGTGCCTGTGCCACTAAAAGTTGGCGTAGGTTAACATGCAAACTAAAATTACACACGGAAACCAATATGCCTTTAAAATCGTATACACTTTTGTGAAATCCAAGTAAAAAAAATCTCAAAGTACTGAGATGGGATGGCCCAAGGGCCTTGCCTGTTACTATACATGTCTCCCTTTTTATAGCAGAACTCGTTTTCCCTTAATACTCGGTTTTTGTCCAGATCAGTGGAAATCCAACCAACTAGAAGGAAAGCGGGATGCTATATATGCCTCCATTACTTTGTATTTTGCAAAAAATTTCCTTCCAGAGAAGTTTTCGAGAGTTTACTGAATAACAAAAATTTGGGTTGTCCACCCAATTTGGGTTTGGTATTGATCACCCAACGAATAACAAATCTGTTTTCTTGGATTTTGTTGTCCTTGATGTGTCAGTTGTTTAATAAGTATAATACTACTGACTCAGAACATAAAGTTTTTATTCGTAAAAATGTAAAATTTTTAGCTTGTAGCCTGAACCAGTTTTCGCTTATTATAAGCTTCGTCTTAGTCTTTACTGTTTACAGTAAATCTGTTTTCATTTACATTGGTTTTTGTTTTAATCTTATTATTCAGAAATAATTGTATTTTTCACTTTTTTCTGTTGTTTTTGTTAAAAATACGCTGTGCTCTTTGTTTTTAATGTTTCTCTCTTCCAAGAATTGTGTGGACATATTAAATGTCATATTTTTCCCAACCATGGCTTTTATTTCTTTAAACAGTAAGCTAAAAACCAAAAACCATGATTACCTCTCCTCACAAATGAAAAGACCACTTAGTTTCGCTTTACATTAGCAAATAACAGGATAATTAATTTACAATTAGTACACCTCTTCTCCACATCGAAGTATATCGATGCAACTGCTTATTCAAAACATAGAAAATGCAGTGAAGGTTGGGACAGTCCCAGTTTTCACATCCAATATTCTACTGGCTGCAAGTCATTAACTAAAATATACATTATGATTGTTACGCCATTACACAACATGCTACGTGTTTCTCGGCTATTCCAGCGGAGCCCGGCTATAATGTGTGTATGCGTACATATTGCATATTGCTACTTTGAGATAAAGGACAATTACGTGACACTAGTCACACGTCCGTATCCAGACTTCACCGGTCCACGCACACTGTGTTCAAGGCAGCAAGCAATTACGCCCTAGTGTTTTCTAGTAGCGTTGACGCGTAGTACCGGTATGGATTATTCTGGAATCCCAGCAGGGTATAAATACAAGTATACAAGCATTCAGCGACACTTAGTTTCAGTTTAAGTGGCGAGGTTCAAGTTTACTTCGGGCGATTACTCTGTGGGTTCAAGTGGTTATTAGTGAAAAGTAATTATTGTGCACAACTCTGTTAGTTGACATTATTATTGTTGCGGACAAATTAACTTGAATTATTGTACGAGTATAATCTTGTTGGATAGCGTGTTGATTACAAACTGTTAATTGTGATAATTAAAGCTGGTTCTTAGTGACTTAACTGGTGTCTTGTATTTTGTTTTCCACTGTCCTATACGATGATATAGACACGCAGAGAGTAGTACGGGACATAAACGAATGTTTTCTGTTTATCATATGTCTTTTTTTTTACAAGAAATATTTGAGACAGCTATTTGTTTTCACATATTTACCTCTGTTGTTAACTGCTGATATGTAACAACTTATTATATGACTCTCTGATAGTTACTTTTTTAATTACTTTTATACACACACACACACCAGTCCATAACTGTTATACTGTTAAAATGACATTCAGTATTTAATCCCACTGAGGAAGAGGAACATCACCTCGAAACGTTTGGGAAAGATAAATGAAAGTAAGTTCATATTGTGAAAGTTTATATATATATAATAATAGTCACTTTTTTGTTTTTCTTCCTGCTTCCACAACATTACTGAAAAAATATGATGACCTTTTACTACATCTTTACTGAAGTTAATCAAGAGTTGGCAAACTAGGCTCTTAGTCTACAAATCAGAGCAACCTGGACCTCAGTGAGCACTTCTGTGACTAGTCTATTAGGAGACACAGCTAGGAGTCTCTAAGTTCAGTAGTTTATTGTACGAGATTGTTTAAGCTTTAGTCACTTTATGTAGGGATAAGCTGCAGCTCATCAGGGGAGGCAATGGAGGCTAAGCCTCCCCAGTAAAATTTAGAAAAATATTAAAGAATAATAATACTAGTCTACCTAGGTACCTTATCATTTAATCTACTACTACTGTTGCTGCTGCTGGTGCTACTGCTACTACTACTACTACTACTACTACTACTACCAGTAGTACACCAGAATCTAGGTGTTATCTCCAATCAAGATACGTCAATAAAGACAAAACTGAACCTATAATCACAATTTGGATTTTAAGTTATCTGATTACATACAAAACAAAAACTTTGTAATTACGAATTATTGATACTAGCGCAGAATAGCAGCAGAGGCAAGGATCTTAGTACCCGTACAGCTGTATGAACTATGCCCAGCAAGTGGTGGGGGTACGCTAGTGAATCTGTAACTGTTAGCCTCTCGGCTCGGTTTACTGTGGTTTGTGTTAGTTTTAGTCTTTACGTTCTCGTGCTCTTTGTGCTCGTATATTATTATTATTTTTCTCTTCTTGGTGTGTGTTTGTGATCTACAAGGATAAAACGGATTTAACAGAAAAAAAGTAAAAGTGATATTGCATTAACGAACACTACTGGAAAAACCACTTTCCCGGTTGAGTGATTTTGAGAGAAGTGAAATCCTGAAATGTGGTCGACATACCCCTTTTATTTCTTAAAAAGCACAAAAACCAATCTAGAACTTTCCAGTCATCATTGGTTTACCTTGTTAAAGATACGCGTATATTTCTAATAAGACATGTATGCTATAAAAATCAAATAACTATACTATAACTAAAAGTGAAATAACGAATGTCAGGGGGGTGCTATGACTGAGCACGGCTCAGGTGACTGTTCGTAGCCTCCCCATCCTCAGGACTCACCGGCTGCCTCTGGTAGGGATATATACTAAGAGTCTTCTTATTTTGTAATAATTACCTTGTTAGTAGTCAAGAGACTTGAGATAGTATAGATAAAGTTTGAAAAGTAGTATATCATTGCCAACTAATTAACTCAGAAAAGATACAAGCATTGCTAATCTTAACACACTATGTAGGTATCAATGCTGAATACTTACACTGTCATAATTTGAGAAAGCTTCGTATGATCCAAATCTTGGCCTGACTTTGTCCTCCGTTAGATTCTGAAAAAGTGTATGCAGATATTACTAACATTATACTTATGTTTCCTAAGTGCTGAGTATACCAATAAGACTTATGTATAACTTGGAATATTATTGTATTACTTCAAACAGCAAATTGTACACAATATTACACTTTTACAGACAAAACTTAGACTATTACTTTAGACTGTTCATTTTGGAGAAACACAACGATAGAAAATTAGAGACTTACTTGGTTGTACAAAGTAAGAGAAGACTTACTTGGGTGTTACATAATGCATAACAGTGCATTATAGTCTTACAACTTACATATTTCCACTTATGAGGATGCTTCCAGCTGTATGTAACCCATTCCAGTGATGGATATGATTCGTCTATTTTATCATTTACAATGTCCATCTGTTCACAAAATATACTTAATTATAATATGTTGCAACAACTTCGATATCTGAAATAATTTCCTTACAAATAATTTTGTGTTATGGTACTTACAACATATTGATTGTATTGCTCTTTCTTTGGTCGTTTTTCTGCATACTTTTTGATGTACCAGCCCCGTCTCTGTCAACAAAAGACACACAGTGTCACTACAGTATTGTTATATTTGAGTTCATGTGTGTAGTACAGGTGTGTGTGTGTGTGTGTGTGTCCTTATATGTGCTCTCAGAACCACAGAACCAGAGTCATATTTAGGCATTGTGTCAGGACAAGTGTAGCAAATTTTGGCAGAGTGGCAAAAAAATGAGCACCTTGGTTTTAAAAATGGGTGTTGTGAAGAGACGTTTGTCTCATGAAGTCACTGAAGTTTCATTCTGCAATCAAGAATCAAACAGGTTAATTTGTTAACATTTTCGTACTGTGCTCAGCCCATTCCTTTAATTTTAGAATTTTAGTCAGATTAAAAAACTGCAACTGACCTGATGTGGTCACCTTTATTAAATTAAAAAGGTTGGAATGGGCTAGACACGTTGCATGTGCTTGTGAAAGAAGAGTTGTTAGGAAGATGTTTGTTGCAAAGTCAGAGGATAAAAGGAAAGTTGGAAGGCAAAAACTGAGATAGATAGATGGGGTGAGTCAGGACACCAGTTTCTTGAAATTAGAAACTGGAGGAGTGTGGCTAGGAATAGAGAAGAATGGCAAAATCTTCTGAAGGAGACCAGGGCCCACAAGGGCTGTTGAGCCAATGGTGATGATGAAGTACTGTAATGTTTTGCAGCCTGAGTATATCCTTTTCAGAGTTACTGTAAATTCTATATAATTTTATCTGAAAACAACATTTTGTTGAAATCTCTTAAAGCTCCCTTTTT
Organism: Magicicada septendecula; assembly: GCA_034769895.1. Lineage (NCBI taxonomy): Eukaryota > Metazoa > Arthropoda > Insecta > Hemiptera > Cicadidae > Magicicada > Magicicada septendecula. The sequence goes on along the minus strand of CM068374.1, from coordinate 385,834,851 downwards.
TATATAAGGAAACCTTTCTTTAATAAAACTTTGTGGAATGTGATGATTCACCCAAAAAGAGGCGTGTAAAAGTTTAATAAGTGATTTTGAAGTCATTATTAAACAATTAAGGAGCATAAAATGAAAATGGGAAGACAGTTAGGCCCACTGCACAAGACACAAAGGGAATTTTGAAAACTCTATTCTTCTTAATGACTTTGATGGGAAGATATTCTGGAAAGATTCAGTATTGTAAATATACATGAGTAAATGGATATTGATTTAGTGGTCAACATGTCTGACTTGCTCACTATCTTCTGTGCTTGGAAATGGCATTTAATGCTTATAAAAGTGCTGAAGAAAAACCGTTGAACAAGGAATACAGACAGAATTAAGTACATCTAAAATAATTAAAAATTCTAAAGTTTCTTTGGGGATATACTGTCTGTACCAAAAATTTATTTAAATTGCGTTCCACAGATCAGTTGCAAACTGACAAGAGAATGAAGATTTTGAATATATTTTTAAAATTAATTTACTAAAAAATCTACATCAATAAACAAACTGAAAAAATAGCAGGATACAGAATCGCTTACAAAACTACTAACAAAACAAAACACACACACAAAGCACAAAACAAATTCGATCTACCTGGTGTTTACAAACTAAATTGCTCAGATTGCAACAAATTCTACATAGGCCAGACAGGATGTAGCTTCAAACAAAGATACATTGAACACACAAAGGCACTCCACTCCACTACAAAATCCACCTTTGGAAACCACCTCATTGAAGTAAACCACACATACAAAAACATGAACATTCTACATGTACACACAAAAGGCCGAACACTAGACACTCTAGAACAATTGGAAATACACAAACACACGAAAACAAATAAAAACGACATCCTAAAGGAACAGACACAATTCAAATCACATGCATTATTCGAACATATCACACCCCACACACACAACATCGATCTTTCAAAAATTGATTCCATCGCCAACAAACAAGACGGACAATGCTACCAGCGGCAACCTCTGAAGAAGCTTTTTAAAAGTGAAAACCAGTTAAGGTTATAAGGTAAAACTTTTAAGTTTTTACTCATAAAAAGTTTTGTGTTCCGAGTCGTAATGAAATAATTATATTCAGTAAAAAATGTTATTTTTATCAAGTCTCACAGAAATTGATATTGATATAGAAGAAACATTTGGAACAGATTATAACAATCTAAAACATTTTCTCTTAGAAAAAGGAGATAATAGCATAATCCACACTACCACTTTTAATCAAACCTGTGAGTAATACAAAACTTTATGAGTTTTATCCAAAGATTTGCAGTGACAAGCTATTCAGCTGAAGCTTACTTTATAGTGCTCATGAGGGTTAAAAATTATTTGTGTTCCCCAGAAACCCAACACTGTTTGGTATGTCTTGATATGCTTGCCACTGACAATTTAACTGCATAATTTGGATTACAAAGATATTTTAGACTCCTCTGCATGGCATTTTATAAACATGTTGTGATATATTCTTTACAATTAACTTTCATGTTCAACACATTCTCTGCCACATCTGTCATATTGACTGAAAATGGGTTGAGTCAGTCATGCTGTATCAGTCATTATGACTGAAGAATCACATTGTATTGTGTGCAACAAAAAATGGTTTGGAGCAGGAGGGCGGAAGAACCAAAACATGCTGGCAAGAAAACATGTTAAAACTAAGTTCCTCGGAATAGAGGAGTGCTCTCTAATTTTATATTATCAAATATTATTTTTTTCAAGTCAGTACTCATAGGATGAATTTAAAATCAAGATTCCTTGCTGTACGCGAAGAATTCTTTTCTTCTTGATTACATATAAAGAAAGTAAAACAAAATATCATAGAATCCTACACATTCAACATTATGTACTGGTATTGCTGTTAAATAAAAATATCATGTATATTGCCATGATACATAACACTTTTACTGTACATACCTTCTACCCATAGTTTATGCTTTATTCTTGGGGTTGTGCTAATAATTAACTAATTAATTAACAGGCTTTTACAACTGTTTTAATTAATTTATTCTGACTTTGGAGTGTACTTACAGATATGAATATATTTGTCTAATCATTCTTGATTATGTGTGCAAGGATATAAAAATGTCTGAACCAAATGTAAATTTTATACTTTATACAGTGAATTTCATATCTTTAATGGGTATTTAGAAAACGTATTTTTGTTATCAGTATATTCTCAACATGACCAAGATGCACTCTCTGGCCCCTATTAGCCAGCCTCTTTTGTCTTATTCTTGCAGGTTTTACTATACATTTAGAATTTATAAATAAATATTGGTATGGAGAACCATACATGACTTCCATATTCTAAGATTTATATTAAAAATCATATTCGAAATGAAATATTTCTATAGAAACTACATCTTTCTACTTATTGCTTCAGCATTAACTACAGTACTGTGGTCACTAACGTATACCACCTCACGTTTTCGCACTCGATTTTCACTGATGATGGCAGTCGATGCCACTGCCGAAAAGTCTGGTTTTGTAGAAAACATTGGACTATGGCTAAACAGCCCGGGAAGCAATTTTAACAAAAAACTACTTCTTTGTTGCTGATAACATAGTACACATATAAAAAATTCTCCCCTCCACCTTCAACTATAAATTTTAATAATAGAAAATTGCCCCCACCCCATTCACCTAACCTCTTCATTTATAGATATTTCATCTACGTTTCTACAGTGGATTATTATGAGCTTCTTATCAGGATACATTATTTATAAAAATTAAGTACCTACTTTACTCTTGTTAAATCACAAAATGTTTCAGGTAAACTACCCCTTTCTATTAACCGATCTTCTCCAAAATCAATAGACCTTCAGACCTCTACAATTCAGGGATGCATGGAAAAAATATTTGATTCTGTTTGAATGTGCGGCAGTTATCGTTCGTCACGGAAAAATTTCTCTTGTTACAACATAAAATGTTGCAGGTAAACTACCCCTTTCCCTTAACCGATCTTCACCAAAATCAACAGACCTGGAGCTCTCTACAACTGAGGAAAGTGTGCAAAAAATTATTAGATTCTCTTTGAATTTTCGGCAGTTAAAAAATTACCCTTTTTAAAACATAAAACGTTGCTGATAAACTACCCCTTTCCCTTAACCGATCTTTAACAAAATCAACAGACCTTGAGTTCTCTTTAGTTCAAAAAGGTATGCAAAAACGTAGTTGATTCCGTTTGAATTTACGGCAGTTATCGTTTGTCATATAAAAAATTACCCTTGTTAAAACATAAAATTTTGCAGGTAAACTACCCCTTCCCTTAACCGATCTTCACCAAAAACAATAGGTATTGAGAACTCTACAATACAGGGCTGTATGCAAAACATCAGTTGATTCTGTTTGAATTTGCGGCTGTTATCGTTTGCCATAGAAAATACCCTTGTTAAAACATAAAATGTTGCAGGTAAACTACCCCTTTCCCTTAACCGATGTTCACCAAAAACAATAGGTCTTGAGAACTCTACAATTTAGAGCTGTATGCAAATACTCATTTGATTCTGTTTGAATTTGCGGCTGTTATCGTTTGCCATAGAAAATACCCTTGTTAAAACATAAAACGCAGGTAAACTGCCCCTTTCACGTTGCAGGTAAACTACCCCTTTCCCTTAACCGATCTTCAACAAAATCAACAGACCTTGAGTTCTGTATAATTCAAAAAGGTATGCAGAAGAGTAGTTGATTCTGTTTTAATGTACAGCAGTTATCGTTTGTCATAAAAAAATTACCCTTGTTAAAACATAAAATGTTGCCGGTAAACTACCCCTTTCCCTTAACCGATCATCACCAAAAACAATAGGTCTTGAGTACTCTACAAATCAGGGCTGTATGCAAAAAATTATTTGATTCTGTTTGAATTTGCGGCTGTTATCGTTTGCCATAGAAGAAAATCTACAGACACACACACAGACAGACACACACACACACAGACACTTTTCGAAAAATGACTTTTTTTATGTTTTGAATGTAGTACAATCAGAATCTGCAATAATCTCAAACACGATTTTTTTTGCCATCACCATACTTCCATTTCCTTAAGGAACATGGAAGTAAAATATCGGTATGGAGAACCATACAGGACTTCCATGTTCTAAGATTTATATTTAAAATCATATTCGAAATGAAATATTTCCATAGAAACTACTTCTTTCTACTTACTGCTTCAGCCTTAAACCACAGTACTGTGGTCACTAACGTATACCACCTCTCGTTTTCGCACTCGATTTTCACTGATGATGGCAGTCGATGGCATTGCCAAAACGTCTGGTTTTGCAGAAAACATTGGACTACGGCTAAACAGCCCGGGAAGGAATTTTAACAAAGAACTACTTCTTTGTTGCCGATAACGTAGTACACATACAAAATTCTCCCTCCCCCTTCAACTATAATTTTCATTTATAGAAAATTACCCCCACCCCGTTCACCTAACCTTTTCATTTATAGATATTTCATCTATGTTTCTACAGTGTATTATTATGAGCTTCTTATCAAGATACTTTATTTATCAAAATTAAGTACTTTACTCTTGTTAAAACATAAAACGTTTCAGGTAAACTACCCGTTTCTCTAAACCGATCATCACCAAAATCAATAGACCTTCAGTCCTCTGCAATGCAGGGATGCATGCAAAAAAATATTTGATTCTGTTTCAATTTGCGGCAGTTATCGTTCGTCATGGAAACATTTATCTTGTTACAACATAACATGTTTCAGGTAAACTACCCCTTTCCCTTTACCGATCTTCACCAAAATCAACAGGCCTTGAGCTCTCTACAATTTAGGAAGGTATGCAAAAAAATATTTGATTTTCTTTGAATTTACGGCAGTTATCGTTCGTCATAAAAAAAATTACCCTTGTTAAAACATAAAATGTTGCCGGTAAACTACCCCTTTCTCTAAACCGATCTTCAGCAAAATCAGCAGACCTCTACAATTCAGGGCTGTATGCAAAACATTATTTGATTCTGTTTGAATTTGCGGGTGTTATCGTTTGACATATAAAAAATATTACCCTTGATAAAAAATGTTGCTGGTAAACTACCCCTTTCCCTTAACCGATCTTCACCAAAAACAATAGGTCTTGTGTACTCTACAAATCAATGCTGTAAGCAAAAAATTGTTTGATTCTGTTTGAATTTGCGGCTATCATTTGCCATAGAAAAATATTACCCTTGATAAGAAAAACGTTGCCAGTAAACTACCCCTTCCCGTTAACCGATCTTCACCAAAAACAACAGATATTGAGTACTCTGCAAGTCAGAGCTGTATGCAAAAAAGTATTTGATTTTGTTTGAATTTGCGACTCTTATCGTTTGCCACAGGAAATACCCTTTTAAAACATAAAATGTTGCTGGTAAACTACCCCTTTCCATTAACCGATCTCCACCAAAAACAATAGATCTTGAGTACTCTACAATTCGGGACGGTATGCATAACATTATTTGATTCTGTTTACATTTGCGGCTTTTATCGCTTGCCATAGAAAATGCCCTTGTTAAAATATAAAATGTTGCCGGTAAACTACCCCTTTCCCTTAACCGATCTTCACCAAAACCAATAGGTCTTGAGAACTCTATAATTCAGGGCTGTATGCAAAAGAGTAGTTGATTCTGTTTGAATTTGCAGCTGTTATCATTTGCCATAGAAAAAAAAATTACCCTTGTTAAAAAAAAACCGTTGCGGGTAAACTACCCCTTTCCCTTAACCGATCTTCACCAAAATCACTAGGTCTTGAGTACTCTGCAAATCAGGGCTGTATGCAAAACATTATTTGATTCTGTTTCAATTTGCGACTCTTATCGTTTGCCTTAAAAAATACCCATTTAAAACATAAAACGTTGCCGGTAAACTATCCCTTTCCCTTAACCGATCTTCACCTAAAACAATAGGTCTTGAGTACTTTACAGATCAGGGCTGTATGCAAAACATTATTTGATTCTGTTTGAATTTGCGGCTCTTATCGTTTGCCATAGAAAAAAATCTATAGACACACAGACACACTGTAGACACACAGACAGACACACACACACACACAGAAATTTTTCGAAAAACGACTTTTTTTCATGTTTTGAGTGTAGTACAATCAGAATCTGCAATAATCTCGAACACGATTTTTTTTGCCATCACCATACTTCCATTTCCTTAAGGAACATGGAAGTAAAAATGCAATGTCATGTTTTATGTACATTTTATTTGTTGCACATAAAAGGATACTGTATGTAAATATATATCATTAAGTAATTTTTGTATATTTTTTAAAACATCAAACTTTATAAGTGAACTTGCTTGTTAACGTGAACCTATGGAAAGACCAGAAAATTTATTCTTTTTAAATACATTCAAAATAATACTGAATTAATTGATGTACTTTTTAATTTTTAAAAATTAAACATAAAAAATTAAAATATACTTTTCTCCCATAATTTCAGATACTTAAAAAAAATATTATTAAATCACTAACAACTCAGAACACAAAGTTTTTTATGGGTAAAAACGTAAAAGTTTTACCTTATAGCCTGAACCAGTTTTCTCATATTATAAGCTTCATCAGAGGCTGCCACTGGGAGCGCTGTCCGTCTTGTTCTTGGCGATGGTGTCGAATTTTGAAGGATCAATGTTGTGTGTGTTGGGTATGACATGTTCGAATAATGCGTGTGATTTGAATTGTGTCTGTTCATTTAGGATGTCATTTTTTTGTGTGTTTGTATATATACTGAATTTGTGTCTGTGTTCAAATTTTGTGATGGAGAGGTCTAGGAAGTTTATGCTATTGTTGTGTGCTTCAAAAGTCGACACCGTCGCCAAGAACAAGACAGGCAGGGCTCCCAGTGACAGCCTCTGACGAACCTTATAATAAGCAAAAACTGATTCAGGCTACAAGGTAAAACTTTTACGTTTTTACCCATAAAATCTTTGTGTTACGAGTTGGTAGTTGTTTAATTATATTTAGTTAGTCAACGGACACGTCATGTACAACAAAATCCAAGAACTTAAAAAAAAAGAAAAAAGTATCAATGAATCTATAATGCCACTAACTGAGGGCTTAATTCTACAAAAAAAGTACTTTTTAAAGAATGAGAAAATTTAAGACCATTTGTGGCAGTTGAATAAACAATAGCTGATAAGCCAAAATTGAATGGTTTCATTGTAACTAGTTTCTTGATTTTTGAAACCTATTTCTTCATAAAACAATAAGTCAATTTGTAGATCCAGCACTGGAAAAACGAACAATTTATTTGCTTAATAAAAACAATGCAATTTTCTGAAATGACTGCCACACTATTGAGACCAGAAACTCAAGAAGTTCTGAACTAAGACAACTCTCACAGAAGCCTTAATAAATTACGAACAATGTGATATAAATAGCTATTACTTACATGTTGAGTAGGATCTCCCATCAGAGGAGGAATAGGTGCAAATGTGCCTCCAAATCGGACATGTGGAATAGGACGGTAATTCTATTAAACATAATAAGACATTAGATTTTTTTTATGTTTAAAAATATTCAAAACATTACCATTTACCATCTGTTGTTTAAAGACCATTATATATTTCAAACATATTCTAAAGATATTTGTAATCATGCTGTGACATTATAAATTAAAGATGTTGACAATTTTATTAATCATTTTTCCAGTGATTTGCAAAGCATTCATTAAGAAAAAAGAAAATTATGTTATTTTTTAGTGCACCAAAATTGTAATTTTCCTTTCAAACAAAATTTGTTATAGGTAATTGTATATAAATACTTCTCATTCCCTTTGACATTAACATAAACTAATATTAACACTATTATTCTCTGATAACACACACACACACACACACACACACACACACACACACACACACACACACACATGTGCACACAAACATTCATACATGTATGCATAAAAGAGTATAGTTCAATTCTCACGACTTAAGTAATGAGATTACCATACCTGTCTGTAGTCACCAGGCATGCCTTCGTATGACCCTTGTGCATCTTTGGTGAGGTTTATTATTTTGTATTTATATGACTGTAAATGAAAGAAAAATGTTACCTCAAGTTACATACATAAAATACTATTAAATATGTGACTTACATATTAGAACAACATCAACATGTAAGAAAGGGTTCTTTAATGTTTTTTATTTAGGGACTGTTATCTTCAGCTTCCCTAGTTCACCACCATGGACTATGCTTTCAGTCCATCATTTCCTTGTTTCCACAAAAAAGGTTATTTACATAACTTTTCCTTTATAGGTTGGCCAGTGAAGAATGCTTTATGACCAACTTTATTCCAGCTTTCTCTACATTTTTTTACAGTTAGTTTTCAAATTTCTCATAACAAGGGGTCTAAAATTTTATTTCCCACCTATTCTTCAATCCTCCAATTATCTCCCTGATAACTTTAAGATGGCTTTCTGCACTGCATATGTAGCTCACATGCCAGATGCACAGGCCTATGTCATATTGAATCAACTAATGTAAATGAATTGGATATTTAAGACCAAAGCATGTGCATATTGCATCCTGGTTGCAAGCAGCAAGTGCAGCTTGGGAAATGACTAGTCTTTTCTTTTTGTGGCATTCATCATTGTATGTAGTGTTAGTATAACCCACAGTCATGGCAGTTGGAGGAGCATGCTTAAAGTTTTTCAACACAATTATCACTAATTAATGAATCCCTACGAAATACTATTCTCTGGCACTACTGCATTGTCAACAACATAGTTCTCTGGGAAATATTGGTGGTATAAAATGCCTGCACCAGATTCTGAACATTTCAATGCTGTACCCTTGAGGGAAATACAGATATATACTAGGTAACATCCAAGGAATAGTACAATAGAATCAAAACAAAATAAAATGTGGAAAAATATCACCCAGCACTGAATAAATGATAGCAAGTTGTTCCTGTTTTATTGTATTACATCGTCATACCCAGCAATGGGTTAAAAAAAACTATTCAGATAACACACTACACTCCAAATAACTTACAATGTAATCAACTTTATACAACTTATAAAAAGTTGAGGAACTGTTTACCAAAGGATATGAAACTGAATATATTGTATACAATAAAAGAGAATACAATAAAAGCAAGAGTCAAAGAGAAATAGATAAACGAACTCAGATTAAAAGCACATTACCAGTACTTTAGGTAACATTTATGTTGTGTTAAGAAATATGAAAACTTTTAACATTTCATTTTAATAATTGTCATTGGGATATTACATACTTTTATAAGAAATAACAGAAATTAAATCATTTTTATTGTTAACAGAAAACCACTGATTACATGAAAATATAAGGTTGTACTGGCAATGCAGTAAACAGTTAAAAGCTATCATGCATTTTAAGTAAATTATTTGTTTCCTAGAGCTTGTACTCACAAAAGCTGGTCGTTTCATTCCAGGCCTCCAGTTCCATGTTCCAGGCTTAAACGAAGAGCTTTCTCTTTTTCTGGTTGGCAATGGTCTGTCAGCAAATGGATCTAACTTGTCAGCATCCTACAGAAATTTTTAAGCGGAATATGTTAGACATTGTAAGTAAGTAGTTAAGACTGTCAGTCTGTCTACCTAGCTCTCCACCTTTCAATCTACTGGTCTCTCTCTCTCTCTCTCTCTCTCTCTCTCTCTCTCTCTCTATTTCATCAAAAAGGCCTGTAGTTAAATCTTTATTTTGAGATAAATTTCAATTTATTTCAATTTTTAATTTTCACAGTGACTAGTATAAAACTAACATTAAACAACACCTTTTTTTAAATAATGATTTTTTTTCAAAAACAACACAACATTTTCCACTTGGGTCATTTTGTGCTTATAATTAATTTGTAAACAGGTGAAACATACTTGACTTTTTTAAAGTGAATTACTATGTATCCATTTCATGTACACAAATTTTGCAAATAATGTTACAAGAATTCACAAGCACAAGAGAATATAAATTGATGAACACAAATGAGTATTTGAAAATATGTCTCCTAAAACTACCAATGTGTGTTGAAAATTCAGTTATATATAAATAGTTGAACTACAATTCCCAAATATTCATTCAAGTGAAGGCTCATTAGATTCGTAAATCATCTGCAGAAAAACTCATACAATCCTGTCTTTACAAATTGTGCACATTTGCACTTGATGTTCTTGACGTACAAAAAGTTCATTAAAAAAAAAAAGAAGAAAGAATAAAGGATGAAAAATAAGATTTTAATGGTACAACAGGATACTACACTATTACAAGTTTTTTTTGTTTCTAAGTACTGGTGGCTGGTATGTGCTACTTATTCTATGGCATATTACTATTTTTATGGAAGTTATCAAAATCAGTGTATATTCAACTGTTTTTACTTTTCACTCTAGGAGATGTATCCAACAAAGTCCAAGAAATAATTATTTTTATGTTGGTTGTGTGCTGATGATGACAATAAATTTTGTTGAAAGACTGACACTGATGTTTTAATGACTGAACAACACAAAGCCTTTTTCCTTTACTCATTACAGGTCGCTGCTAAACGGAGGATAACATCTAGTGACAAGAGACTCAAGGCTCTTTTTATAATGAAGGTAGGGAAAATACAAAGAATCTATCACAAGAAAAACATGCAAAAACAAGCTAAATTTTAAAATATGAGTCTAGCTCTAATGAAACGAAAGTCCTTGTTGTGGTCTTACAGTCTCCAACGAATTAAATATAATAACTTTTCTATTCTTATTGATATAAAGCAATAGGAGTTGACTGGCCACAAATTATGTATTTTAGATCTTGTAAATGTGCTAATTATTATCTACAATGTAAAATTGTCCTTTCAGAAATATTAACTATAATAAAATGCACAGTGTATCATAGTGAGTCTTGATAAATGAGTAACTACTGACAGCATCTGAAGTCTAAACAATGATTCCAATACCGTATGTTTGTAACACACAGCATAGCCACACTCTGTCACATTATTATTTGGTGTTCTGCCCTAAGGCAGGTCTTCAAATGGTAAAAGCTCTCCAAGCTGTCCTATTGCATGCCACTCTTTTTGTTTCTTTGTAACACCCTTTGGTTTTAATGCTATCTATTAACTTCATTCTTCTACACCCTCTTCTTTTTTCTCCTTCTATGACACCCTCCATGGCAGTTTTAAGCAAGTAGTCTCTTCTTAAACAATGACCTAACCAATTCCTTTTCCTATTTTCTATTACCTTCACGATTCTTCTCTCTTCCCCTATTCTTCTTAAAACTTCATCATTCCTTACTTTATCAACCCATTTTACTTTTTCCATTGCTTGTCAAACCCACATCTCAAATGCTTCTAATCTTTTCTCATCCTCCTTCCTCAGTGTTCATGTCTCTTCACCACATAAAGCAACACTCTACACATAACACATGGCCAACATATGTCACATAAACACTGCTGTTTATATTGATTTTTGATAACTAAATCTGTGGCCATCTTCATAATAGCTTCTGCATATAACTCAGGAGGTATTCCTTCATCAGCTTCCTTCAAGGTTCAGGTCGTGGCCTGTCACGTCCCCCTGGTCGTGGTACAACTCATGTTCCACCACCAGAGAGAAACCAGCCATCTAGTGTGGTGGTGATATTCCTAATGGATCTAATATTTTTATTAGAGAGTCGTAAAACACTTTTGCACTTATGAAAGCAATGAAACTATGAAATACTAAAAAGTACACAAGAGAGTTTATAATTTCTTTTAAAAGCAAATTGTAGAAAAATTCCATATGTATAAAGCTTATGAACATATAAATTATACAAAATTCATATAAACATTTTTAAACATTGCAAAATACACTTAAAAAATAAATATCATATTACAAAGGGCTGGAAGAAGTACAAGAAGCAAATAGATGTTACAACTTTTACATAAGATTGTGCATAGTATTGGACAGAAAGTTAAGGACTACACAGCTATTTTCCTATTGGCTGACTATGATTCATATGCTGCAGTGAGTAAATGTGCATATAAAATATCATTCTTAACTCATCCACACTGTAACTGGTCAACTCATTTCCTCTCACACATCTCAGTGTTTTAATTCCTATTTTGCTAAAAATCCTCTAACATCCAGCAGTCTTCCTCTGTTTTTCCACCTGTATCCTCATTCTTCTTCTTCTTCTTCTTCTTCTTCTTCTTCTTCTTCTTCTTCTTCTTCTTCTTCTTCTTCTTCTTCTTCTTCTTCTTCTTCTTCTTCTTCAGCACCACTATAGCCCAATGTGAGAACTGGCTTCCAACACCAATCTTCTCCAAAGTCTCCTATCCATTGCTATCTCAGTGTAACCCCACACATCCACTCTTCTGAGATTATCTAGCACATCATCCATGATTCTTATCCTATGTCAACCCCCTTTTTCTGCTTCTATACACCTGCACTCTCAGGATTATCTTTGGCATACGCTAATCTTTCATCCGGTTTAGGAGACCTAGCTATTGTATTTGTTAAGCCTTTACCTGTATCCTCAGTCATTCTTCCTGTACGGTAAAGCCAAGTTAGTGCACTACTTTTACTTTAGTTACCATATTATGTATTTTGGTCAGTTATATGTGGTTTCATACAATGAAAAATAGTTTGCAAATAATAATAATGGTTCCATTTTGTTCCTAAAAATAATCTAAGTGTAAGGCAGGGTAGATTGCCTTATGTGAGCTGTCTGGTATACAAGGAAAGTACTGTAACAAGTTATATATTTCAGCTGGTCTTTACTACTTCAGTTTGTTATTCCAGATACTAATTTGCATAGGCTGAAATGACCTGAGAGGGGAAAAATCCACCTTAATTTTATGATGCATCTGGGAATCGAACCCAGACATGAGTTAATAGCTAGGCATCATTTTTGTAACAGTTTTAAAAGAAAATTATATTTTTTGTTGCAAATTCATTTTACTTACAACTCTTCTCCTTGAGAACCTGTTTAATCCACTGTAGACGCCTGTAGTGAACCTTCCTTCTCCAAATTCTAGTGGTAAATACCATTTTTTTGTTACCGGTGGCTACAAAAAAATGAACATACATTAAGATTGTTATACGCACAGAGAAAATGTTATACAAACTAAAGGTGTTTTAGTTTTCCTGTGATCCAAACAATCTGATATTAATATTACAACATTTTTCAGTAAAATAATTTTTGCTGGAACACACGTAATATAAAAATGGTGTAGGAATAAATAAAAAATCTAGTCACTTCTTGTTCAATATCAGTAATAAATAAATATGTCATTAGTAAAATATGAAATACTGAGAGTAGTTATGAAAATGTTAAACATATTAAAGTTTTTGATTCACCAGAGTATATAAACATAATGACTTGTAAAATTTAAAGTCTTCCAGAACGAGTCCCAAGAGGAGAGTAACCAGAACACCCAACCATTGGCTCTGAAATAGTGGGGTTCTATAGACAAAAGTTAAAGAAATTGCCTCTTTTGCTGTCACACAAGTTAAAGCTATGGACACATTAGATGCCGTCTTCATCTCATTTTCAGTTTTCCTGGCTGTTTCATTTTATTAACATGTTCTTCACATTCCTCTCTGTATTCTCCAATTATTATTATTTGTTTAATAGAGCTTAAAAGCAATAATTTAAATTTTAGAAGGGAAATATAATATAAGCAAATTCACAACAATATGAAAACATTTAAGTCGTTTCCTTGCACGTAAAGAATTAACTGATCTGCTGATTGAAATTTAGTGTTCATATTATGATACTGATTTATAAAAAAGCATTCTGGGGAGTTACTCATGACACAGTTTTTATTTTCAAAATACATATGTTGTTAATTATGTGCTATGAATTTATGTGAATATAATTTATAATTTTGGGAACAACCATGAACATTATCTAAATTTTCTAAAAATACTTAACCTCCGCTCAACAGTCTGTAGAGGACCAAGGCATACCGCGTGGCTTTTTGTGTTAGTGTGACAGTTGCATGGCTAGTACTACGCGCCGCTAGTTGTGGTATTCACAGCCAGGAGGCAGCACTGTTATCTCAGCGCCTACTCAGTTCTGCCTCACGACGCTGAGTGCACGCCGTACGGAGCCTCCGCCGGGAATTGTACCCTGGACCACTAGTGCATCAATCGCCCACGCTAGCCACTAGACCACCTGGAGGCTCTTTCTAAAAATACTTCTTTTACAAATTGTTTTACAAGATCTAAATGATGTCTTAATTTTATTCCTTTTCATTCCTTTCAGAGTAGTAGTCATTCTTTTAAGTTATTGTACTAATGTAGAAGTTTTATAAATGCATCCAAATAAAATTTGTATTTTCTAAAACAGAACATAACCCCAACAATATAAAACATTTCCTTATTCAGGTTATAAAAAGTGAATATTATTTATAACTATCCACCTACTGTTTATAACTATGTACCGGTAATAATTAAAATATGAGGTAGGGATGCCACAGACTCAAGTCTGGTGTACAAGCATATGAAATCTATAAAAAAAAGGCAACTTCAAAACGTTCCACTAGTTGTATGAATCATCCTTCGCACCAACAGAAGGCTTGTAAGAATTAAAGTGATCACTTCTCCCTCCTTGAATATCATATTTGACATATTTGTCTTTGACACACCCGTGCTTTAGGATTCCTGTTTCGAGGTTTCCCGTAGAGATACTGGACATTCACTTCTTCTTAAATAGCATTCTAATGTATCATTCCCTGACCAACTTGGTTGTATCAATGGTATTTGCAGAAAGATTTTCTCACACCAGTTGGCCTTCGTGATTTAATATATGTTTTTACACAATTAAATCTTAAATTTAATTAAGAAAGTTGTGTTCGTGGTTATAATCACAAACACACCACTGTACGATGAGCTGTTAAGCTTGAAAGCGCTAATTGGAATAATTTTTATAGTGGTGTGCAACAGTGGTTTGGTTTTATAGATTATTCTGTTTGTAATTAAATCTTAGTGGTAAGTTTCAGCTGATGGTGTAGTAAGCAAAAACACATTGTCCAACATACACAATATAGTGTACAGAAAAAAAAATATTTTTCATAAGTGAAAAAAAGAAACAGAAACTGTATAAAATATTCTGTACTATATAAACTGTACAATATATGTAAAATGTATTCTAAATAAATATTGTAACCATGGTCTCACTGATCGTCGTATGGTACAGTGGAAAACAAAAATACAAACACCTATGAAATTACTAATTACCAGCTTTAATTAATCACAATTTACAATTCGTAATCAACTTGTACTATTCGTAATTCGTATTCCAGTTAGATTTGTCCACATGCAATAATAATGTCAAATAGTAAGAGTTCTGCACAAATTATAACATTAGTTGCTCATTTTTTAAGTCATTATTTAAGGCAATGTAAGTTAAAGAAGGTAATGTACAAGTTACCTGAACTGAGTAAGAAGAGTTATATAAAATTTTTTGAGAAAACAATTAAGGTTATGATGCTTAAAAGCTATGCAATAATCAATTTCAAGATTTTATTGATAGTCAAATGTCATTAATTTGTTTTTAGCCTATTTTAATTTTAAGAACGTTAACTAAATATAAATTGGAAAACCCTATCGCAATATGGGAATAGCTATCAATTATGAAAAGCTCCTCACCTTGCATTTTGCGGGTTATCAGGTAATTATAGCTGAAGACGATGATGAGATCTATTATATGCAGTGGCGTAGCTAGGCTTTTTGGCACCCGAGTCAAGAAGATCATCAGCCGCCTCGCCTTCACAATTAAAAGGGGACAAAAGAGCAAAAATGAAGGCCCATCCAGTGAACAAAGTACTTAATAAGTCCAAATGTGTAGAATTTTATATGAAAGCAAGTCCAGAAAACGTCTTAAGAATATTTGTTAAGTCAAAATTAAGAAAGTACGTATTATAAGTTTAATATTACCAGTATTCAGTTTGTACACATTTATTAGTAACAAGTGTAGACTATAAAAATGTAGTAATATAACAAATTTATAATATAAAAATGTTGTAATAATATGCAAATTCCTTGTAGGTCTAAAGCGCATCGTCAAAACAATATCCTAAAGCAACATAAAGTAAAACAAAGAACTACATTAAAAGTAATAAAATAAATCACTTACCACTACAGGTCTTCTATTAATAAACACTTAATATTTATTTTTAATATTTCATAAATATTTAAAACGAGATGTTCTAAAATGTAACTTTCCTGGTCTTAATTGCTGCAAAGTCGGTTATTAAGTCACTATAATCTAAAGACGAAGCAATGTCATTTTCAATTGAAAGTATCACTAGATTTGATACCCTGTCTTGAGATATTGTTCAACGTAGGTATGATTTAATCAATTTAATTTACTAAACGATCTTTCACAAGAAGACACAGACACTGGTAAAGTAAGAAAACATTTTTAAAGATGTTGCTAGTGTTTTTTAGGTTTCTAATTCCATTGAAGAAATGTACTGTAGCAGTCCCTGAGGTGTAAAGTCCATTTGTTCTCTGTTAACTTTTTCCTATTTAATTAAAGTACGTCTTTCAAGTCACTGAACAATTCTTCACTGTTTAGGTCATGTGGATACAGTTTTGCAAGCACTGTGCACTTAATGTTGATTTGGGACAGCTGTTCCTTAAAATGTATATCCCCATCATTTACGTATGCCTCAAATTTACAGAGGAACCCAAAGCGTTTTTCTAACTCTTTTATGTTAGAGAAATGGCTTGAAATTTCATCTGACAGTTTGACCAAATGTTCTATTAGAGAACGTTGCATTTCTTGCTGAACGGTTAATGCAGAGTTGTTTGCATACTCCCCTGGCATAGTGCCCTTCTTTCTTATGAATTTTGTGATACTGACACCCCACCATCAATAAGTCCCCCTCTGTTTAAAGAACATTCCAATTCCTTCCATTCCAAAAATGCAGACCGATGAGCAGGACTATTTTCATGATCTTGAATACGGGGATTTAACTTTCGCCATGACAAAAACCCATTTTCACTATTGAACTGGCTTCTTTGACAGTTTTTTGTATAAATAAAGTGCAACAAAAACAAAATAGAGATTTTAGTTGGAGAAAAACACATCCAAGTGCGATTTATCTTTTCGGCATTTTGCAAGGTTTTATAAAACCAGTACTTGTTTAAAGATCGTCCATCTTCATCTTCAGGAAAATGGTTGTCCTTGTTCTACAACTGACATGTTCCTCCATTCACCATTATATCTCGGAAGGATTGAGATATCTCGCTTTGCCAAACTCCCATATCTTGTAGAGCAGCACCGAGAACACTGTCTACATTGTTGCTAGGAAACTTCTGTCCTTCATCGCCTGTAATTTCAAGACTGCACGATGCAACATCAACCATGGTACTAGAACCAACTGAATCTTGTAACTGTACATTGACACTTTCACAGTTTGATGTATTCACGTCGTTAACTTTATTGTATTTATCAACAGCCTTATAGCTAACAACATCCATTGTATGATCACAAGTTGATTACTTGTTAATTGTAATATTTTGACACTCAGGGTTTGATTTTTCTTGAAAAAAAGACTTCATAAACTCTTTGGAACTTGTTGTAGTACTTGATCTTTCTTCCCTCCTCTTCTGAAACTGGGCGCCACTGAGTTTAGTTTGTTTCATATCAGCTCCAAATAACATTTTTTTAAATCTATTTTCAATAATAGTATTAGTATGATGACATACACGTAAAGTATTATATGCCTAGATATACCCACAAGACGCACAAACCAAAAACAAACCGCACACTCAACATACTCATCAACAACTGATAATCAACACGTTCGCTGCATCGCACCAGGGAGAACTGCACATACGTAGCCCAAGTAACATTTTTTTGTATGTTTATAAATAATATATTCGTCTGTATATGAATAACAATTAAGAATATATACACAAAGCTAATACTGTATGATAATCAGTTTTCATTTGCGGCACAACAACTCACTACAAAGTCACAAAAAATATTGGAGACAGCAAGTGAATACAAAGAGCATGAACACTGATAAAAAACTGTACTGACTAAACATATACTCATAACTCACACACAAGATAATAAAACTCATTGAAAACAGCATGTACTGTTTAAAAACACCGAGATAAGAAACCGCATAGACTAAACATCCATCGCCAACTAATGAACACGGAGAATGAAACACTGTATTGTACACAGAGGGACAAAGAGCCTCTGTTACAGCGTAATTTGTTGTCATAATGACCGTAATTGGGATTCTTGAGTACAAAATAGACTAATACTGTTTATTATGCAAGGTATGAAAACAGCAAGCTGGCTGGTTATGCTTCTTTTATGAAAGGAATAGTCATATCAAAGAAACAAGTTGTTTGTACTTTTATAAACTGAAAACAACTTTTTCAAGTCTATGCTCACTTTGCCGCCCTCCTGGCTATGCCGCCAGGGGCTGCTGCCCCCTTGGCCCTCCCTCCAACTACGCCTCTGATTATATGGTTAAGAAGCCAGATGAAGAATACCAGAAGTAGAGCTTAACAGTGAATACAAATACGACTGAATATATTGTAATCATAAATAAAAACAGAGATATATTGTAGAAGTGGGGAGTCATGGATTGAGTTGATTTATACAAATACATTGGTGTCACGATTACAAAATACAACACAAATGTAGCAGAAATAAAAAATCGTATAGGACAAGGAGAACAAGTGACGAGACATTTACATTCCACTTTATGGAGGAATCAACTAAGATCAAAATCAAAAATTAAAATATACAAGACAATAGTTTAAAGTATTGTAATGTTATGTATGTAATGTAATGTTATATATATAAACTATGGGGCTGAAGTGCGGGAAACTATAGAACATAAGAGGAGAAGATTACAAGGTACAGAAATGGAATAATGGAGAAAGTGTTGTAGGCTTACGTTGCAGGATAGGGTTAAAAATGAAGAAATAAGAGAAAGAATGAATGTATGTACCAGTATAACTGGCATATTGATACAAAAAGATTAAGCACGTGTGTCATATGGGGAATGAGAGATGGCCAAAGAAATTACTATAATGGACCCCTCCTGAGAGAGGCCACGGAATGGAATGAAGTAGAGAAATCTTGAGGAGGCAAAAAACAACTTTATATGTTGTTAAAAAATGACAATATACCGTATAAATTAAAAAGCTCTGGAAAAACAAGTTTTACAATAATTTTAGATTTACCCACTTCATGGCTGGAGGGTAAACTCACTAAGGCTATGTGGGGCCCAAGGCTATTTAAGAGCAGGGGTCTGTGTATGAAATTTTCATGTTTTGCACAATACTTTACTTTATTCAGACGATCATTTAATAAATATAATAAACAAAATATTGTTCTTAAATTTTATTTTTACTCACATAATTTTTATCGTATACTGATTAAATAGATGCTGTTTATAAATAAATTTTATTTCATAGATATTTTTACAATAATCAACAGTACAAATACATTAGAGAATATAAAATAATTTAATTGAAATATTTATTTCTGCTCTTTTTTTTGGCAAACTCTGCTATCAAATCATCCAAATCCAATGTTCTTAATAATTCTGTTTCAATAGTTAATCTTGCTAAATTATTTAAGCGGCTATCAAGCATTTTGATCAGTACATGTTCTTGATTCTTTTAAGAGTAGAAAATGATCTCTCAGCCTCGCAGTTCGCTATAAGAATAGTGAGAAACAATCGATACGCTATATAAATGTTTGGAAATACATCAATAATGTCAGTGTTAACTATCCAATTTAAAACAGACAGAGGATACAGTGTATTATAATTTTCAGCTTTATTTCTTTAGAATTTTAAAATTTCTGCTTGCTTGGAAAATTTGATTTTTTTGAAAATGAGAATTTTTAAATGGTCAGGCATGGGACCCCCAACAAGTGGAGCCTGGGGCTTCAGCCCCCCTAGCTCCCTTAATCCGGCCACGGCCCACTTGTATGGGCTGGAATGCTGCATATAAAGTTAGATGGATTTAAGAGCACTGGAGGCATTAGTATGAATTTTCTCAGGTTGTGCAAAGGAATTAAGGTTGAATAATTGGTCAACAGTCATAGTGGTAGGGCTGAAAAACTTGCAAGGACAGTTTGACATTATAACTGAAACACACTAAAATTACACATGGCTTTGTACATTGTTCTAAAATAAATGATAGAATACATCCTTCACAGGAGAAGGAACATGGATGATGATAAAAGCTATGGATGATGAGAAGGAAAGCTATGATGATAAAATTTTGAAATTTTTGTTCAGGCAGCAATGTCTTAAGCTGAAAGATAATATAACAGTAACTAAAGTAATTTACTTTCACTATAACTTTAATATTTGCAAAACAAAGTAATTATTTGTATAATCATCATTTCATTACTTATCGCACATGTGTGCACACATCTAAGCACATGGTACACTTATGTGATTACTTTTAAAATTATTCAAAATGTTTACAATTTTTCAGTACACAATTAGATAAATATCGTTAAAACTAACATCTCTTCATGTCAATAACAAGAGTTTGAGCTGAACTTATAAATGATACTTCAAGTCCAGATAATTTCCATCATGCAAAAAAAAGAGAAGAATTTCAAATGTTATTAACCTAACACAAAATAATCTTTATAAAGTCTATCATACTGTTCTATAGTACAGATTATATACAGAATTAAGGGAATTCCTAAATTAATATACATAATTTAGGGTTCCACGTGTTATCTCCAGACACATGATCATCGATGTACATGACTTATTTTTACAGTTCCAGTATAAACGTTTCTTACAGATGTATATACTTGTAATAGATTTTCTTATCAAACAGATAATTGTGTATTAGCATCTTATCTTAATGTGTATTTCAATTAGATAACAACTATTCAGATTATTATTATTATGTCAAGTGTAATATTCTATTGATCGCCTGAAAGATTTTATAGTTTGTTTAATATAGCATGTGTAATATTATAGAAATACAGAAATATATTTGAGTAAAGACTATTGTATACATGTGTGTGTGTGTGTGTGTGAGCACGTGTGTCCATGCATGAGAAGAGATATATCTCTAATAGCCTTTCCTTTTCAAATGTCAACCTTACGTACAAATGCTATACATATTTATGAAGAAGAGACTTAGGTGACCCAATGACTTCTGGATAAGGATTTATTCAAGTTGCAGCCATCATCTCAGAGGTAAAGGGAGTGCATGAGCAGTGAGCAGGCAGAGGAAACTGTTGGTGACTTTCGTGCCCTCAAATAATAAATACAAAAAGGGGATAAGCCATCTCCTGGTCAATGGTTTTCGATGTGGAAAGTAAGAATAAATACTATTTCATTAAAGGCATTCAGGTTATTCCAAACTCTGTATCCAAGTGTGTAAGGTAGTTTGGATAGAAGTGCTACAAGTTTGTAGAGAAGTTTCATCAGAGCAAAATACTGATGTACATGATTAGACACATTCAGATGTTTGTATTAGAGGAAAAGACTGACATGAGAATTGCTGCATTATGCAAACTGGAAGAAGTGCGTGGATCATCTGAAGTAGGTTTCAAAGTGTACAAGCATTTTTAATCGAGGGAATGAATTACCTGTCAATTTCTACCAAGCAGTAAGAAAATAAGATTGTAAAATGGGCATTTAATTTATGTGTTAGATTCATTTTGGGGTACAACAAAACCTTTAAACTTGATGTATTTACTGTGAGGTTTTTTACAACTTTTCCCTTGTTTTATTTAAATAGTTCCATCAGATAACTGCCACTTTGTACACACAAAGAATTATATTAAAGAACCAGATTTCATTTTAAACAATTTCAAAATATTGTTTCTTCTTCTTCTTCTTCTTCTTCTTCTTCTTCTTCTTCTTCTTCTTCTCCTTCAGTTCTCCACACCAATCTTCTTTCTGCTTTCCATTTCACCTCCTCATAGTAATTACAACTTACATCACCAGTATCTGTTTCATTATTGAAGTCTCAGTCTTCCTCTTCCTCTTTTCCCTTCAATGTAACCTTCTATTAATGTTTTATCGAATTTTCGTGATGCATAATATGGGAAATAAGTTCAACCCATCACTTCACAATATTTTGCCAAAAACTTCTTTTTTCTCCAACTCCAGACCAAACATGATCATTACTAACATTGTCGATTCAATATTACTTTTAGTAAATTCCTGTAACACCACATTTCCAGTGCTTCAAGTATTCTCCTTGCCTCTATTCCAATTGTCCATGTCTCACATCCATATAGAGCTATGCTCCATATCTAACTCTTCAGGACCGTCTTTCTTGTTTCCAAGGCTATTTCTTTAGTAGGCAACAACTTCCATTTACTGTTAAATGCAACTTTAGCCTGTCCAATATTACTCAAAATTTCTCTCTTACTTTTGCCGTCTTTTGTGATATTATGCCTTAAGTAGGTGAAGTCTCTCACTTCCTCTTTTTCCCATTCAGCAATATACTCATACTGGACTGTCTGTGTTTACTACAGACCATCACTTTAGTTTTGTTAACATTTATTCTTAAATTGTACTCTTTACTCATAGTCTCATCCATTATATGTAACTGGTCACTTAACTCCTGTTCAAGAAAACACTGGTATTGTTAAACAATTATTGAAGTAAAATACAAAGATATTAATATTGCCCCTAATGCTTTTGGGGGAATTCACTTCAGACAGTAAAATAAATGGACATTACTGAAGTAATAGTTCAATTACTGTATGAACAATAACAGCTATTTACTTTAAGTCTTTTAAATTGATGACGTTAATGTTAACAATAGAAAAAATATAAAAAAAATATAAAAATAATATTAAGTTAGATCAGCTGAAAATTAATATTAAAATTTAAAAGAGTATTATACAACAAATAGCTTGACTGCCATGGAGTGGATCAAAATAGATTATAAAACAAAAATAGTAAGTAGTTTCTTTTCAATGTTACATATTTACTGAATAGTTTATGCTATTGTTGTTCTAGTATAACTTCCTAGACCTCTGCATCACAAAATTTGAACACAGACACAAATTCAGTATATACAGAAAACCCACTACAACTGACACATTAATACACAACTCCTATAATCATCTAATACAACAAAAACTAGCTGTCTTCAGAATTATGATACACAGACTAAACAACATCCCACTAGATGAAGAAGACTACAAAGATGAACTAAACACGATAAAATATCTAGCAGAATCCAACGGATACAACAGAACAATAGTCAATAAAATCCTATACAAAACAAACAACAGACAAAGACAGAAAACAACAAATTCATAATACTAACATATATCAATAACTACACTGAAAAAATAGCCCACAAATTTAAAAAATCAGGATACAGAATCACATACAAAACTACAAACAAAACAGAACACACACAAAGAACAAAACAAATTTGATCTTCCTGGTGTTTACAAACTAAACTGCTCAGGATGCAGCAAATTCTACATAGGCCAGACCGGATGTTGCTTGAAACAAAGATACATTGAACACACAAAGGCACTACACTCCACTACCGAATCCACCTTTACAAACCACCTCGTTGAAGCAAACCACACATACACAAACAAAACCAGCAACATACATATTCTACACACACTCACAGAAGGCTGAAAACTAGACATTCTTGAACAACTAGAAATATACAAACACATAAAAACGACATCCTAAATGAACACACAATTCAAATCACACATATTATTCGAACATATCACACCCCCCACACACACAACATCGATCTTTTAAAAGACGGCGCCGTCGGCAAGAACAAGACAGCAGCACTCCCAGTGGCAGCCTCTGACGAAGCTTATAATAAGTGAAAACTAGTTCAGGCTATAAGGTAAAATGTTTACCAATATAAAATTTTGAGTTCCGAGTCGGTAGTGTTATACTTATAATCAGTAAAATTCCAATTATTTGACTAACAGGCATGGGGACTGTAGAGAGTAATTGGATTTGAGGAGAGAACAACAGAAAGCACTTTAGCTGGAAACAGAGAGACAGAAGAAGGAAGAATGTTAATGAAAGCAGATGAAGAAGAAAAAGTGGCATAGAGAATAACACCAATGGGAAGTGACCAAATGGTAGTGATAGGATAAGAAACGTAACCAGAAAGTATATGAACAAAAGGATGAAGCAGAAAATATTAAAGCACTGGTTAACAGCCAGTATAGATATAGGAACAAACCATTCAACAACTGTGTCTACTAAATGATGTCCAAATGGACAAGAGATGACAATATATGAAGTAGAAGAATTTTTGATAACAAAGAAAGATGTTTAACCTATACCTATTGTTAGTTGTCTGTGTCAACTAATCATTCTGTTTCAAATTGAATGAACAGTTGATGAGATAAAATTTTTTACATGAAAAAAGCTGAAGATGCAATACTAAATTTAAAATTGTAAAATATTCAGAAAGCAAAAACAGAGAGAAAGCTGTATAAAAATCGGCAGTTTAGCATTTTACACACGCACACACACAAAATAAAACATTGTTTTATACATTTTATTTTATAAATAATTAATATTTACAATATATAGATCATGAGTTAATTTTTGAACTCCTTCATTCGTATTTATGAAGATTGACATATTTAAAACCTGCATACTTTATGAGAATGTCATGATATTTTCTGTGAAATGACCAGTTTTATAAGCTGGTATTGATAGTGTCACTACCTATACTAGAAATAAATCAGTTTCAGATAATGAAAATATTGAAAGGGTAAATAAGGTCATATAAAATTTTACACAATATGTTTTATCGTATAATTTATTAGACAGTCATGTTGTTGACACTGATTATAAGGTAAGGAAGGTTAAATATTGTAACGAAACAAATGTTACAAAAGAATAGTAAATAATAGTGGAATCCGATCCAGAGAAGAAACAAGAAATAATAATTGAAAGCAAATTAAAGGAAAACTATTTGGTGTGACTTATATAATATTATCCAGAAACCCAGAAATAACCCAGTAGAATAGGGCAGTAAACAGAAAAAAGTGAAATAAATAAACCTAGTAGGCCTAATCAACTTACC
Organism: Magicicada septendecula; assembly: GCA_034769895.1. Taxonomy (NCBI): domain Eukaryota; kingdom Metazoa; phylum Arthropoda; class Insecta; order Hemiptera; family Cicadidae; genus Magicicada; species Magicicada septendecula. Next base: position 385,809,808 of record CM068374.1, on the reverse strand, counting down.
CTGAATAATAACAACCAAACCCAATAAAGAGTACCTAATCATAAATTAAAATTGTATTAACAAAATTGTATCGACATATTTTAAGGATAGAAAAAGGGACACAAACCTTACAGTTATATGAGTGACAGAATATAAATAGTGACACAGACTACTGTTAAACAGTGTTAATTATTTTTGTATGAAAAGTGTTTTATTGTTATTATTAGACAGAATTTTAGTTTATCATACAGACAATAGTTTAGCAGTATAAATAAACTAAAACTGTCAAAAACAATTATTATTATTAAGAGTTTTGTTGTATGTTATAAGATTTTATGTCACCAGTTAATTTATGTAAATATATTTATCTCAGGTAGTCAAAGTAGAAATTACAATAAACCATAAAAATTTATTTTTATAGGTTTTTATAGACCCTGTGACAACCTTATGTATCGAATGGAATTTTCCAATAATTGAATTTATGTTACACAGATTAAATCATTATGTTATTAAATCATATCCATGAGTTATTATTTCAGGAAGGTAATATATAGTAGTATTATAATATGCATGCGGTAATTACCAGAAGCGTAATCACCACTGTATTCAACAGAAATATAAGAGTTGTCTCTTTCTTTTAAAGAGACAGCTAGAGTAAGTTAGAGTCAGTTCTAACCAGAATGAGGCAAGAATCCAAAACACTTTATTTTTAGCTTTGTCACAGGTTGCTTTACAGTATTAATAAAGAGAAAATACTCTTGACGCCAAGCAAAGTTAAATTTACTTAAAACATACACAGAGAGTGATCAGCCTGTATTCTTGGCACAGGAAAGTAAATAGAGCAGGATGAAGAGGATGAATTGACGAGAAAACTAAATATATGGTAGTGAAAAATAGGAGAACTGGTAACCCATCGGCATCTCATTTAAAAATTATGAATTTTAACTTTGAAAGGGTCTCTTTTTTTATATTTGGGCTCTCTGGTAAATGAAAACCCAAATTTACCAGAGTAAATTTACTTATCTGTTGGTAGATGTTATAAATGAAGAGATAAGTAAAAGAGTCCAGAATGCTAATAGATGCTACTATGGGCTGATGAAATACTTTAAATCACAACTTATACGGTGTGAAACCAAAGCTAGGCTATGTAGAACATTAGTAAAACTGCTCATGATGTTCAGAAGCGAAACATGGGTAATGACACAGGGCGACCTCTTTCGACTTGCATCTTTTGAAAGGAAAATACTTAGGAAAATTTACGGACCCATTAGGGAAGGTGGAGTGTGGAGAATAAGTTATAACAGACTTATATAACTCTATGAGTTATATAGATTGCCTGATATTGTAACATCAATTAGGACAGCTAAGCTGAGATAGGCAGGACATGTACAGAGAAGAATGAGGATGTTCTTAAGAGGATTATGAAATGTTCACTTTGTTCTGATCAATTATAAAGAGGTGAATTGCGTAATGATGAGACTTGATGATTACACATTCGATTTGATGACAAGATTATTGGAAGTAAAGCAAAACATGCAGAAGCTTTAATTGCAATATCACCAACATTTGCAACTTTCCAACTTACTAAAGACTATGGAGATGTAGAATGGAGATTAATTTTGAGCTAGGTTGTAATGGTTCACAAGCTTCAAGTACAACTATGAATAAGGCTGTGATAGATTTGGGCGGACATTTTATGAAAAAAAAAAAAACAATTTTGTTGCTTTTAGTCGAGTGAAAACACAGGATGGTAATGCACTGTGTGATTTGGACCCTAGCACATTGTTAATGAAACCAGATGATGAAAAAGCATTCAAAGCAATGAAAAGATTATGAGAACTCATGTATTATCCATGAGTGTAGAATAAGTAAAAATTACAGTATTCCAATAGTATTGGCCTTGTGCTCAGTGCCACTTGTAGATGCTTTGAGATGTCTGTGGAACATGTCTTTTTGTTTTGAAAAAATTTACCAAAATCATTTTAACCATTTCTAAAAAAAATGTCCATAGCAGTACTCTCCTTGTAATGTTCCTTGTACTAATCCAACTTTAAATACTATGAGACCACCATGGAATCATTCCATTGAAATGTAAGGAAGATTAGTTACGGTACCTCAAAAAGTTATTTCATGTCAAGTAGGACAGAAATCATTATTTAATATTCAAACATCTATTATTGAATTTTCAAAGCATGAGTGTAAGCACAAAATAAGATCAAAATTCTGTTCGTATTGACTCAGTACTGGCCCACTACCAATTTTAAATACTATGGGGGCACCTCAGGATGATGCCCTTTTAAATAAAAAAAGATTTTTTATTAAAATCAGTTCATCGCTCTTGAATAATTGGTAAACATACATTTTAAAAAACATAGGAACAAATATAGACCCTCCTCCTTTTTGAAGTTTGTTAAAAATGTGTATCCAAAGTTTCTTGAAAAATTTGAACATTGTATCAAGAAGAAATAGTCTTCATATGTGTTATTATATTTACCAGGAAGCAATTACTGATAAAACACAATGATCTAATTAAATGAATTGATATTTATTAGTACATTAAACAATACAATAAATCACTCATGACAACCGCACATATAATGTAAATAACAACGTAGGTATCTAGGATACATAACTCAATGCGACCAACATAGATGGCGACACACTTCAAGTATAATAAAATAATTATTTATTAACACTCCTCCATAATAATTTTATTTCTAAGTCGTTCAAATACTTTCTTTGACAATGGTTTTGTCAAGATATCTGCCAACTGGTCAACGCTGCTTACTTTGTCCAAAAAAACAGTATTTCCAATGTGTTGCTGTATAAATTTTCTAGGAATGTCAATGTGCTTCTTCCCTTTTGTTATTTTGCCTTCTGTAGTATTTTGTAACATTAAAATTGCAGATTGATTATCTATACAGAGCCTTGTAGGAATATCCTTGAAATATCTAAGTTCGATACCAAGTCTCTTTATCCAGCAAATTTCATCAAGCGATGAAACAGCAGCTCGAAATTCTGCCTCTGCAGTTGATGTAGCAACAAGTCTCTGCTTTTGGGTGAACCATACAATAGGACCCCCTCTCATAATAATTACTCCAGTAGTTGACTGTCTTGAGATAATGTCTCCTCCAAAATCTGAATCTGAATAAGCAATGAGTTCAGAATCTCCATTGAAACTTATTCCAAAGTTTACAGTGACTTTCAAGTATCGAAATACATGTTTTACCATATTCCAGTGCCGTACCATGGGATTGTTTGAATATCTACGTAGGTAGTTTACTGCAAAGGTGATATCTGGCCTAGATACTGTAGCTAAGTAAAGTAAACTGCCTATTGCCTCACGATATGGGACAGATTTATCGAGTGGCTGATCATTATGAAAATGTTGTTCTTCGGTTAACATACCTATTTCCATTGGAGTTGACTTTTCATTTGAATCTTCCATTCTAAATCTTTTCAATATCTTTTCAGTGTAATGATATTGGCTTACAAAAATTTCCTTATGTCTAATTTCAATTTCCATGCCAAGGTAAGTTAATTTGTTATCTGACCCAGAATTATAAGTAATTTCAAATTCTTTGTTAAGTTTATCTAGTATATCTATCATTTTATGTTTTTCTTTTCCTATAATAGCACCATCATCTACAAAAAGTACAATTACAGTATAATGCTTCTGTCACCATTATAATAAATACAAGGATCATCATCAGAACAAACAAAATTTAATTTCCTTAGGTAGTTTGTGAACTTCACATTCCAATTTTTCGATGACTGTTTAAGTCCATATATACTCTTGAGCAACTCACAAACTCTACCTGACCCATCATCAAAGCCTACCGGTTGATACATGTAAATCTTCTCATCCAAAGATGCATGTAAAAACGCTGCCTTCACATCAAAAGTCATCAGATGCATTCCATCGGAGGCTGAAATGCTGAGTATCAGTCAAAATGATGCATGTTTGGCAACAGGACTGAAGGTCTCAGTATAATGGATTCCTTGTTCTTGCTCAAACCATCTTGCAACTAGCCTGGCTTTGAATCACCCATCTTGTTTTTGGCATAAAACCCACCGATAAGTCAAAGCTTTTTCTTCTTTTGGTAGACTTACTAGTTTCCAAGTTCTCATCTTCATCAAAGATTCATAATCTTCTAACATTGCTTTCTTCCAGTTTTCATCCTGTAGTGGTTGCAAAATGGAAATATCTTCTACCTCACCAATCATGGCCATATTTACATTTTTGTTTCTGTTGTCTACAACTACATAATCTACCATCCTTGCTGGAATCCTTAAAGTAGCCCTGTTTTGAAGACTTCTTTTCTCTGGTTGAATACAAACAGTTTGATCTCGTTCCAAACACTTTACACAATGATTTTCTTGACATTCATTTTGCATATTATTGTCAGACACAGAGCTTTCATAAACACTTTAACTATCAGATTTTTCTTCTTCACTTGACACTATGTATTCCTTTTCTTCATTTGACAAGGTAGCTTCAATTTCTGTACAACTAGACTTAATGTTTACTTTTTCATCAAGTATCACATCTCCTGATGTTACAACTTCATTTTTGTCTCTTAAATAAACTCGGTAACTACTTGAATCTAAACTGTATCCTAAGAAAATTCCTTTTTCTGATTTCTTCTGTGTTTTGGCTCTCTTAAAATCCTGAATGAAAACATAACAATCACATCCAAAGATTCTAAGCTTATTTACATCAATTCTGCGTCCAAACCATAAATCCACAGGACTTTTACCTTTCACAGAACTTGTTCCAGTCTGATTCAGTGTAAATGTAGCATAACTAATTGCTTCTGCCCATAAGTTTTCATTTAGATTTCTTGCATGTATAGCTGATCTAGCAGATTCTACAATGGTTCTCATCTCTCTCTCAATTCGACCATTTTGTGGTGCAGTGTATGGGTTCGACTTAATGTGGAAAACTCCAGGTTCTTCACAAAATTTCTTAGTATCTCCATTTTTAATTTCTTTCCCATTATCAGACTTTAAAACTTTTATTTTCTTTCTAAACTGATTCTCAACTAAAGTCATGAAGATTTTCAATTTTTCAAAAGTTTCATTTTTAGTTTTTAAGAAATAGATAATGCGAAAATGAGGGAAATCATCTTTGAGCATAAAAAAATATTTTGCTCCTCCAAAAGAATTTATATTCATTTCGCACAAGTCTACATGAATTACATCAAGTACCTCTTTACCCATTATAAGCTAACAAATCTATGTCTCCGACACCAACACCTTCTAGAAGTGTTGAATCTCCAATCATGACTTTTTCTGGTTCTTGTAAAACAGTATAATTTTTCAACCAGTCATTCCTTAAAGTCATGTGCGGTGAGTGGCACCAAAATCTTGGTACCATAGATCTTGATAGTCATTCTTCATTGATATATATATTGTATTTTAGTAACAGACAATCCAACATTAATCATCAATTTACTTTTTGATGTAGATTTGTCTGATTTTTCTGACTTACTACCTACATTTTTGGTACAATTTTTGGTAAAGTGACCTTTTTCGTTGCACTTATTACACGGATAATTTTTCTTGCAATATTCAATGTAACTTTTACTAGGTTTATTCTTGCAGTACTTCTTTATGTGCCCTTTTTGTCCACATTTAAAGCATTCCTTTACGTTCACTTGTTTTGTTTTATTATTGTTCTGTCCCTTTGATATGAAAGCATTCTGACACTCATTATTGGCCTGTTCACTTTCTTTTTGCCTGTCTTCTTCAAGTTTCAAACATGTTGTTCAACGTTTTGTCTGTGGAAATAACATTATCCCAAGACGTTCTAAAATGATGTAGTCTTGTTGGAAGTATACCTAATATCCTTTGCATAATCCAGTTTTCTTTAACGCTTTCACCTAGTGCAGACAATTCATCAGCATATTGTTGAATTGTCATGCAATTTTCTATAACTGATTTGTGCTCATCATACTTATAATTAAAAAAATAATCTTTGCAGGCCTTCAACTGAAACGTTTGATTTTTTTCCATATAAGGTTTCCAACTTTTCTAACATAGCATTTGCGGACTGGCACTTTGCAATTTTCTTGGCTGTATTACTGTCAACATTCAATCCAATTAATATTTGTGCTTCTAAATCCTTTTCAATCCATTCTTTTACAGCTGCGCTTGATTCATCTCCTTCAGGCTTAATTAACTGCCATTGCGATTTGATAAATACTCTGTACCTTTTGATTTTAAGGTTAGGTTAAGTTTGAATATCCATGAATCATAGTTGGAACCTCCTTGCAAATCATCTTTCAACATTTCTAAATTTGATCTGACTAAATCCATTTCTATTGTTTAATATAGTTTCTTCTCTACAACTGACTTTGTGCACTCAATTCTTACTGACACGTGCAACAAAAAAAAGGGTTCTTGCGTATTTTTACTGTCCACAATTCGATTCAACAATGTGTTTTATTACTTCTCTGGGCCCATAACCTGTTATTATATTTACCAGGAAGCAATTACTGATAAAACACAATGATCTAATTAAATGAATTGATATTTATTAGTACATTAAACAATACAATAAATCACTAATGACAACCGCACATATAATGTAAATAACAACGTAGGTATCTAGGATACATAACTCAACGCGACTGACATAGATGGCGACACACTCAAGTATAATAAAATAATTATTTATTAACAATATGGAATGTTATTTTTGGATGGCCTAAACTATTCATGTGGACTGTAGTATTATATTTGACAACTAATGTAAAAATCGGTGTTAATATAATTTGGTTAATTACTTTATAAATTAGAAAGTATAGATTTATACTCTGACAATACAATTGTATTTTTGAACACTGTTTTTACAGTGGGGGATATTGAGTGTCTTGATTTTCATATATGTGTTCAATATGGATAGTAAATCTTTTTTAATTTCTTAGAAATTATTTCACAAGCAACTTATATAAAACTTACATATAATTCTTAAATAAATGTTAAATATACATAGTATTAGACTTTGTAACATGATAGATTAACTGATTAGATTATGAAAACTGTCGGTTTCACACATTTTTCAGTATATTAAATTCTCAAGTTATAAAAGTATTCTACTCTGCAGATTGGCTTGGTGCACTATTTAGGAAGCATTGCTTTCTGGAGATAGTTGTTTGCTGACTATTGGTTTTGTACCCCATAAATATGGCATGGTGTTGAACTTCGTACTTCTCTGAATTGCATATAGATTTGATCAAACTGAGCAACACTAGATACCTCTTTCTAATACGGCTGTTGTTACTTCTTTTAACATTCACTGAGAACTTGCTGTTTTAAAGTTTCGCTTTGTGCGGATCCTATGTAATTTCTATATAAAATTCATATAATCTTTCAAGCCTATTTTTGTAACCATTTGTTGCAAACACATCAGTTCTCCCCCCCCCCCAGCATTTCTCTTCTCTACCTTCCCTGTGAATTTAATTTTGCGTTTAATTGATGACTATAGTACTGTTACGACAGTGGTCTAGTGATCGTCATATGGTACAGTGGAAAACAAAATACAAGACGCCAATTAAGTCACTAATCACCAGCTTTAATTATCACAATTAATTAGTTTGTAATCAACAAGATAGTCTCTTACAACAAATCAAATAAAAATTAAATGAAGAAATTTGTGTTAGTGGTTGAAATCACAATCAGAATGATCACTGTTGCACACCACTATATAAAAATTATCCCAATTAGCGCTTTCAAGCTTCACAGCCCATCGTCAGATCGGAAATAGCTATTTCCGATCTGACGATGGGCTGTGAAGCTTGAAAGCGCTAATTGGGATAATTTTTATATAGTGGTGTGCAACAGTGATCATTCTGATTGCAAATAAAAATTGTTCACATGCAATAAAAATGTCAACTAATATAAAACAACTGTATTACAATTTTCCCGCACAAGTATAAAATACATAACACTTAGGCACAATACTTCGAACAACACTGAAATAAATTGCCACTAAAACTGATTTGACTGTCCCTAAATGGCTGTATTTATACCCAGCTGATTTCCAGAATAATGTATCACTTTGGATGACTTGTTAAACAAACAGGCGCTCTCAAGAATCCATTAGAAACAGTCTCCTTGAACACACTGCGCTGACCAGTATGGTCTGGTATAGACTCGATAGTTGACGCATAATTGTTTTTCACCGCAAAGTAGCATCATTATGTATGCACACACACATTGCAGCTGGAATAGTCGAGATACTTGTAGTACCTTCCGTATTACATAACACTTTTTCCATATTATGCAACAGTATTAATCAAGCATATATTAATACATGGGAGGGAACAAGAGCTAGAGGCAGACCGAGGAAGAGGTGGGAAGATGGCGTTGCAGAGGATGCGAGGCACATGGGGATAAGAAACTGGAGGATTGCAATGGATAGAGTAGATTGGAGGCGGAGATTGGTGGAGGCCAGGGCCCAACTTGGGCTGTAGCACCATAGGAGAAGGAATACTGTGTTAATACAATATTTCCTCTGACAAGCAGTCTTTTTTTTTCCACATGTCATCATAAACTCTTCGTCAATTCCTTATCCTCATCTGTGAAATACTCTTCATTCTCCTCCTGCAGAATGTTTCAAAAGATGGCAACTAGTAAAGTCCCTGAGCTACAGAACTCACTTGATATTTTGAACAAAATAGGCCTACATTTATTATTAGATAAAATAAAATTTTTAGTTCTTTAAAACTGTGAGTAAAGTTAACTCTTAACAGAGGGAGATTGGTATGGGAAACCACAAAGAAGTGGCCATACATGGGGACCTACATAAACATATATTCATGTAGGTCTGCATAGATATACGTAGTCCTATATCTAACACTTTGCATGAGTATCCATAACTGATAACAATATATACAGTTTCTTTGTAAACACAATTTAGATTTTTTAAAGGCAATCCAAAATTTGCACAAGTTGACAGAAATTACTTTTGTCAAATTATTAATATTTGACAAACTGTACAAATATTTTAAATAAAATTTCTCATATTTTGATGCCACTTGTTTACAATTTTTAAAAATTTTGACTTTAATTTTTGACCTGTGGTGCCAATGTACCAACACACAGGTACATAGACAAAGAAATGCCAAATGGTCAAGTTTAATGTGAATAATCATTTGAAAGTGGTTATTATTAATAATAATATTATTAAATACTTAAATTCGTAGTGACCGTCAATCAATGAATTTTTCAGTGAAGGGTTAGTGAGGATCGGTCAAAAATAACACAAATTTTTAACTTAATACTGTGTCACAAATAAGTTTAGTGTGTTATTTTTTACCGATCCTCACTAACCCTTCACTGAAAAATAATATTATTATTTCTGTTTCGGTAAATTCAATAAATTGTAATTCTGAACACACTGAAATAATTATGAAACACATAATTTTTGCAAGTCAATAACACTCAGTTGATTGAAGTTTTTTTGTTGGTTTCGTATTTGTAATGAAAGTAAATTGCGTTTATTTTAAGCTTTACTAGTTTCTTAGCTTAACTGACTAGTGCTTCATGAACAATATGCTTTATATGGACTAAAATAATGAAAATCTCATTTGAATTGAAGATTACCTTGATCATTAATGAAAGGCTAAAATAATGGGCAGAAAAAAGGCCAAAAAGAGGTACTTCTAATCAGTTGTTTGTTATCAGGCATATGTAGAAAAATGCTATGAGCATGAGATAGATCTTCTCATGTTGTTTGTTAACTTTAGGAAGGTTTTAGAGAGTGTGCAAAAGGTACAACTTAATGAAGTTGTGCAGGAAAGGGAATTCCTTTGAAACTTATAAAGTTAATAAAGATGGCCATAAGATTTACAAAAGACAAAATTAATATGAGAATATACTGAGTGAATCATTTGCATTTGATAAGGGAGTTAAGCAAGGTGATGGGTTGTCAGCCACCCTCTTTATTATTGTGCTACATTACGCCTTAGATCAATGATAAAACACAGATCAGTGAGGAACAATACTAAATAAGACAAATCTATGCTTATGGTGACACTGATGATGTTATGAAAATATCTAGATCAAGACAATGGCTAATTGAATACAGGGAACTAAATACAAAATCTGCTGGAATGGGACTGAATGTTAAGTATCAGCAAAACTAAATACATGCTATTTCAGCATCAGAAAGGAGAAGAAATCTATATAATTTATGCACAGAGGATAATTCATTTGATGCAGTTAATAAGTTCAGATACTTGGGTAACATGATATATAATGAAGGGTCCATAAACACCACTATACGTGACAGAATACAAATAGGAAATAGGGCATATTATGCCAACAGCAGACTATTGAGAAGCAAACTTATTAGTCATAACACAAAAATAAAAATATATAAGATGTTTATCAGACCAGTTGATACTTATGGAAGCGAGATATGGACACTGACAAAAATGGAACAAGAAACACTAAGAAGGTTTGAAAGAAAGATTGTAAGATGTGTTTATGGTCCAGTGAAAGAAGATGATGAATAGAGAATAAGAAGAAGAAGAAGAGGAGATAGATGAACTATTGATGGATGAGGAGATTATAAGATTCATAAAGGCTCAATGAATACAGTGGCTAGGTCACCGGGAGCAGATGGATGATCAGCATATGGCAAAGAAAATCCTGAGGTAAAAGCAGAAAGAGGGGCCTCTTTGGATAAAATGGTTGGATGATGTGCTAGAAGATCTCAGAAGAATGGATGTGAGATGGCAATGGGTAGGAGACATTGGAGAAGATTGGTGTTGGAAAACAGCACTCATGTTGGACTGTAGTGATAAAGAAGAAAAAGAAGAATTTACGTTGAGGATAGGTAGCCAACAATCGGCTACAACACTCAGCTTCAGTTTGATTTATGCCTCGGATCAACTTTTAGATGCTTACTGTCCCTTTATAAGCTGATGGAAAACTACAAATGTTGTATCAGCTTAGTAAAACCTCTTTACTCAGTCGTTTCTTGGCTTGTATAACTGTGAACATCACACAATGGTTATATGTATCCAGAGAGGCTGCTTACATTTGAATTTGATATTTGGATGCAGTGTTAAAGCAGAATGTGAGTTAATGGAAAATCTTTCAACGTAGTCAGAATTTTGAAATATAGTAGCGCATTCTTCCAGAATTGTTTATTTTTGAACAACACGTTGGAGGGCATCAAGAAAGGTGAAACGAAAGCTAAAAGTGATGTTGGTACAGGCAACAAGCATAATCCGTTACAGTATAATACCATTTAAACTACCTCTCTAAGATAATGGTATGAAAATGTCGTGCATTGTATTCTTACGTGGCTCGCAGCAGGTGTCCATTATGTTTTTGAAGTTTTCTTCTGGTAAGGACGGCGTCAAAAACGTCTTGCATGACAACATTGCACCCATATTACAATGGGTATTGTCAGGTCTATGTGATGAAGCTTTTTTTGTGTGCTATTTGGGGCTTGTCCAATTGTATAAGTCTCAGGCTGTTTTGTGGACAGACAAGGCTTATGGTAGAATCATGCAAGTTCTGGTTCTACCAATGGATAAGAGTAATGCTACTGTTATTATGGACAATTTACATTACAGAAATAAATTAGCTGGTCTACTAGAAGACGGTACACACAGGAAAATTCGAAATCCTACTACACGAATAAAGAAGACTATTGCAGATTTGATAAAACCATCAACCAGCATGCCAGAGGATAAAAACAAAAATCTTTTAGTTTTGGATCCGAGAATGCCATTACTCTATGGCTTGCCAAAAATCCATAAGCCAGACAGATTGCTACGACCAACAGTCAGTGTGATTGGTTCAGCTACTCACCTCACTCATTTCAGAAGAATTACAACCTTCTGTGGCGAGGACATCCTCGTTTATTAGGGCTTCAATGGACTTCATAAGAAAAATACAGTCTTTAACATTCGGTCGATGAGACATTTCTCTTAGCTTTGACATTGTCTCACTTTTCACAATAATTTCTGTAGACGATGCCTTAAAGATTATTGAACCTCTATTGTCACCTGATTTGTATCGCTTAGCTTCAGCTTTTAGCTTAGCTTGTGTCAAGTCGACATGCTTTTACTGGGATGACAAATATTACTAGCAATTACAGGGAGCAGCTATGGGATCGCCATTGTCACTAGGTGGTAGCCACTATTTACTTGGAGGAATTTGAAAGAAGTGCGTTGGATTCAGCGAGACTAAAACTTACACACTTTTACCGATATCTGGACGATACCTTTGTTATCTGATCTAACGGACACAAAGAACTACAGGTTTTCTTCCAGCACCTATACTCAATACATAATTCCATTCATTTTACTTTGGAAGTGGAAGCGCATGCTGAAATTCCCTTCTTAGATGTATTTCTATCATTGATACTGGATGGATATCTGGGTCATTGGGTGTACAGAAAACCTACCCACACTGACAGATACCTTCGTGTTCACTTATCCAACCATCCACCACCATTTCTATACTATGTAACTGAGTTCGCTTGCCAGCCTCATCGTCACATAGACGCAGAGGCACGCCAGTCGTTCTGGCGCCTGTATGCAGGACTTTAGTTGGCGCCCCTATACCCTCCCTCCACAATAAAAAAATCACTTTATAAAAACGTATCAGTGACTATAAATGAAATATATTAATTATAAGATTATTGAACTAAAACCAGGAATTGAAAAAAATGTATAAAAGCATTAAATATGCAAGAAAGGTACAACAAAAATATCAAAAATAATTTGGAAGAAAATAAAGTAATTAAACAAATTTTTTGGTACATAATTAAATTACTATATTTTATTTGGCAAGAAAATCACTTTGACATTTGTACTTTGTATAGATATCGTATAAATAAGAAACAGATACACTTAACTTACAGGTATATTAAATAGGTAGCTATATACGTATTATAAACATTATGTGGTAAAGACATAGGTAAGTAAATATTTAAAGAGAAAGTAAAATCAAGAAAAATTTGGAGAGAACACACGTCCAGAGCACCGAAAATATTAATACAATTAACTTAATGAATAATAATCCTTGGGTTTCGTTGTCCATGACGTGTCCATTGATTAACTGAATATAATTAAATCACTACCGACTCGGAACACAAAGTTTTTTATGGGTAAAACCGTAAAAGTTTTACTTTATAGCCTGAATCAGTTTTCGCTTATTATAAACTTCGTCAGAGGCTGCCACTGGGAGCGCTGTCCGTCTTGTTCTTGGCAGCGGTATTGACTTTTGAAGGATCGATGTTGTGTGTGTGTGGTGTGATATGTTCGAATAATACGTGTGATTTGAATTGTGTCTGTTCGTTTAGGAAGTCGTTTTTATGTGTTTTTGTGTGTTATATTTTCAATTGTTCAAGAGTGTCTAGTTTTCGGCCTTTTGTGTGTACGTGAAGAATATCCATGTTATTGTCGATGTTTTTGTATGTGTGGTTTGCTTCAATGAGGTGGTTTGCAAAGGTGGATTCGGTAGTGGAGTATAGTGCCTTTGTGTGTTCAATGTATCTTTGTTTGAAGCTACGACCTGTCTGGCCTATGTAGAATTTGTTGCAATCTGAGCAATTTAGTTTTTAAACACCAGGTAGATCGAATTTGTTTTGTGGTTTTTGTGTGTGTGTGTGTTTTGATAGTGTGTGTTCTGTTTCGTTTGTAGTTTTGTATGCGATTCTGTATCCTGCTTTTTTGAATTTGTGGGCTATTCTTTCAGAGTGGTTATTGATGTATGTTAGTGTTATGAATTTGTTGTTTTTTGTCTTTGTCTGTTGTTTGTTTTGTGTTTTGTGTAGGAGTTTATTGACTTTTGTTCTGTTGTATCCGTTGGATTCTGCTAGATATTTTATTGTGTTTAGTTCGTCTTTGTAGTCTTTTTCATCTAGTGAAAAAGAGATGCCTCTTATTGACGAATTGATTTTCCTACGTATATTTCAAACGGATACTCTAACGCTGTGTAATAAACATGTTTCCATACTTAAAAAAGAATTACTACTATATTACTGTACAACAGCTGAAAAAATTATAAAACAGCCTATTTTGACCTTTCATCAACTTTTTCGACCCTCTGGGGGTGGACCGGTCCCGTTCGTCCCACTCCCGTAAATACGCCCCTAATAATGAGTGGTAACAACGGTCTCATAAAAACACTATGTGCGAGCATATTTGTCAACGGAAGCTCTTGCAATAAAACAAAAATTCAACAAAATGTGCAGATCAGAAGCAGAAGCAGTAGTGAGTAACAACTGTAAGAAGTTATTTTAATCACACTCAACTTTTTCCACACTTTCAAAAACGGGAATGAACATAAAAGAAGTCTTCTTTGACTTAAATTTTAATAGAATACAAAATACCGACTATGAAGCATAGTTACTGAACCGGTTTAAGTTTCATACAAATTCGGATATCTCCACGGATGGAACGGAATTTGGTGATATGCCACCACTATCACAATCTATAGACGAAAGCTACAGAATTCGCATAAACATTGAGACTAGCGTTCGATTCATGTAGTCAACTACAAGACCTACGTTCAGGAGGTCTTGGATTTCTTTGAATTCCACTGATGATGGGAGCGAGTGGTTCTGTTGAAACCTTTGGTTTGTCATTAAACCGTAGACCACAGCCAAACAGCCCGGAAAACTTTTCTTATACAACTGACAACGGCCGTAAAAGCCTTAGGACTATTTCATGTAGTCAACTGTTTATTAATAATTGTAATTCCACATTTAGCCAGAGTAAGCAGCGAACGACTGAGGTTTCGTCTTATGTACATGCGGAGGGCGGTAGTTTTATATTTCATTATGTCACTGCATTTTAATGAACCATAAAGACGAGAAAGGACTACAAAAATGGAATCGCCGAAAGAGTACGGATAACACTTTTAGCTACCGTCTGTTCCGGTGTTGCGTAGGAGGTCGTTATCATCAGTACATACTACAATAATAAAAAATGTTAAAGAATGATAACTAATGTTGTGAATCGTATCCCAGGAAGGTCCACTATAAGGTCCCAGTATCGACTGACAGCTAACAAAAATATCGTAAAGTACGTATTTTATAATTGCAGTTAAGTCGGCCTGTGCACAATTAAGTTGGCATATTAGTACAGTCACTGAAGCCGAAAAAAAAATAGAAATTGCAAATTAAGTGGCTTCTATGAGATTTTTTGCATAGTGCTAGATAAAAAGGTAAGAAAGAATTTGAAAAAAAGTTTACAAAAATTCAGTCGCGGGTTTTCGAGAAAAGGGAGGGGAAAGGTACAAAAAATTCATTTTTCGTGATTATCTTAAAAAATATTAAATTTATGAGAAAAATATAAAATACCAAAAAGAAAGAGCATAAAATTCTGCATAAAAAAGATTATTAAAATGTTTTTTGTCAGGGCGATACTTTTAGTAGAATAATTAATTCAAAGTTGGCCAAATTTTTCACAAGGTGGATTTTCACATAAAATACATATTTATTTAATAGACATGCAATTTTTTCCGGAATATAAGTTTAAAAACTCATTATTATTCATTTATGTATATATTATTAAATATAATTTTTACTTATTTATTACGTATTATAGGCTAATAAAAATGTTATTAAAAAATGCGCTTTATAAATATATTCAAAAATAGTTTTTTTCCAATCATTCAAAATTTTGACAATAAAATAACTTTTAAAACACATTTCTTATTTATTTAAATTATAAATTATTTACTTATAACTTATTATGATTTACAAAATTATTAAAATATCGTTTTTCTTCAATTTTTCGGAATTTTTCACAATTATCAAGGTGGAAATTAACTTTTTACTACATTTATTATTGATTTATAATATTTAATTATAACAATTATTTATATAATCATAAATATATTTAAAAATCGATTTCTTCTCCAATTTCTTGAAAAGATTCAGAAGTCAAGTCTTCTCTATTTCTCCCTCATCATACACAATATTTGAAAAATGTGTGCACCAAAATTAAATTCTTTAATAAAATTACACAAAATCAATAAACCTTTAATAAACGCTAGAACCGCACCAAATTATAAAATATCAAAATTACTAACACAAATCTTAAAACATAAAATTGAACTTCCAGCAAAATAAAATATAAAAAATAGTACCGAACTCACGGAACATTCAATATCGAACTGCGTTAATTCAATATCTGTATGACGCATGTACCAGCTGTCCTCGCTCTCCTTAAAATTCTTCAACTTTCAGGGTCTGTTGTTTTTATGCCTACGCACGGATATAAATTCTCACTATGTAGAAGAGAACCCTCAAATATTGTAGTTTTACGTACAATAGTTACATATTAATAATTTTTTTTAGTTTTTTAACTATTAATATTAATACACGCAATGGACATATTTCTACATTTATTAATAAAAGTTACATTTATTTAAATTTAACTAAATTTTAACAATTCTTTACATCTCAGTCTTATAGAAGACACTTTGACCAATACGTGTTCATAATTTTGTTAAACAATATTTATTTTTAAAATTTCTGTAGAAATTTTAAGTTAAGAAAATGATGTATACTTGCGAACTCAAAAAAATGATAAATTTTAAAACTCGCTCATTTTATGCCAATAAATCAATACTAATTTTTATTATTTTTTTCAAAAACCTATATATGTAAAGTTCATATTGTGAAGTTTTTTTTATTGTAAATACATTTGTAATAAATTGTTAATATGTTTAATCATTAGTTGAAAAAAATAAAAAACAAAAAAGTTATTACTTTATTTTAAGTATTTATTAATAATTTAATTATTTTCTTTTTATTTTATGTAAAAGTGCAAACATTTAGCTTTAAAATGCTTTTTGAGTTTTGTCTCTACGACTATTATAACGGATTTTATTACAATTTGTATGTTGCAATCTCAGAAAAAATTAGCCTTCCCGGTCATCGGGGAGGACTCCGACAATCAATTTTTTTTCTAATATTTCAATTCCATTTTTCTCACAAAGTATTCGCCTGACAAAAACAATGATAAATAGCTCTTTTGTAGAGACTTTAATGCTCTTTAATTTTTGTAATTTGTCTTTTTTCGTAAATTTGTTATTTTTCAAGATAATTGAAAAAAACTAATTTTTTGTACTTTCCCCCTCCTCTTTTTCGAAAAACCGCGATGGAATTTATGTAAACTTTTTTTTTAAATTGTTTCTCACCCTTTTATCTAGCCTTATGCAAAAAATTTCGTAGAAGCCACTTAATTTGAAGTTTTTTCCTTCAGGGACTGTACTATATAGGAAGGCAGTGCCTTAGACCGGCCGACAATCATCTTGCTCTTTGTAGTACACAGACAACCCAGTAACTTCTCTTAAGGTACGCAGGTCAGTAACAAAGTATTTTCATCTCCTATTAGCCGTAATGTGTGGACAGCCGGCTGCTCTACAAACTATGGATCGCGGCTTCATGAAGTAACACCAAAAAACACGTTTTCTAAAATCAAAACCAATGAAACATGACTGTGGCAAGTACTTACTTTCTTAGGCGGATAAACGAGTATTTCATTGTTGGCGGTGTTCTGTGCAAACACGAAGTTGGTACATAGAAAGGTAAACGAAAGAGAAACAGCAGCAGCAACGGTCCCGCGGAACTTCATTTTGTACACTTTACACTGCACACATTGTTGTTCAAGAAGCGGCCCCAGCAAGTTTCGTTTACGAGGACGAAATCAGTTTCATCACGCCGTTATATAACTTGGCATTTATTGCGATTCGTTAAATATTTAAAACATCTATTTAAGATCTGATTACGATCATTTTAGATTACCATCGACTTTTTAAAGAGAGACAACACGATTGGGAGACAGGAGTAAACAACAAGGAGAGAGAATTATATAATTGGACACACATAAAAATATTTAATTTAATTGTTAACCGTTTTCTTTCTGTTGTGAACAGTTAAACCTATCACACTGTTTGTCTAACAGAGTTAACAACTCTATTATTAGTAGGCCTATTGTTTTTTACAATCAGGTTACTGGAAAACTAATGATCAACAGCTGATTACGAGAGCACGTTTGAAGCTTCTTCTGATAATTAACTGTGTGTGCATACTGTCTAATTCAAGTTATTAACCTTAACAATATTCTTAGATGGTAGGTTAATGAAGATTGGTGTTGACTTTAGCCTACTTAATAAGTAATTACTTAACGATCAGAGTCTACAATGGATAATGTGTAAATCGTTACATCGTCATTATCTTCATTACCATGGTCACCATCACGAAAAACCACCACTACCATCGTCATCGTCGTTCGTCGTCGTCAACGTCATCATCGTCACGATCACCATCTCATCGTCTTTACAATTTATCCACCTAGAATGTTACGTAAAGGAAGGAAGTTAATTCAGTTTATAGAAATAAAGAAGTATATGCAAGGGAGTTTGAAAAGTTTCTGGTCTAATATGGGGGGGGGGGCAGATAGATTAGTACAATTGGAGTACCGGTATATAATAAAGTGATTCTTGTATGTACTTCAGGTGCAATTTAAACGCCGTGGTGTAAATACTCTTTCTATTGTTGCAGGTTGAGTAATGGCGCAATGTTGGCCCATTTTGAACGTGATTCCTCCGATATTTTTTGAGGAATGGTGACTGTCGATGAAACGTGTTTCTAACACTAAGATCCAGAAACCAAACAACAGTCAATGCAGTGGCGACACACGGGCACAAGAAATCCGCTGCCAAAGTGATGGCGATTGAGTTTTGGGATGCGGAAGGATACATCCACATCGATTATGTTCACCAAGGCCCACAGTGAATGCCAACTACTACTGCGAAGTTCTGGATAAATTGCATGCGGCCATCCGAAAGACGGCGGTAAAAGCATCATGTTTCTTCTGGACAACGCTCCATGTCACAAGGTGCTTATCACATGCAGAAACTGGACCGTCTAGGCTAGGAAGTGATTGACCACCCCTCTTACTTTCCGGACCTAGCTCCGTCGGACTTTTATCTGTTCCCAAAATTGAAAATGTACTTGAAAGGAACACATTTTGCAAACAAGATGCTGTCATCGATGCTGTTAACACGTGGTTAATAACCTTCAGAACAAAGACAAATTATTTTTTTCTCCAAGGGTTACAGTTGTTGCAGGACTGTTGTCGAAAGTATTGAAGTGTGAGGGGAATACAATGGATAAATTGATATTGCTATTGGTTTATCTGCCCCCCTTCCATGTTAGGCCGGAGCCCTCTCGTACAGCAACCCAATACAATGACACCTCCAGACACCCCACACAATACAAACTATCAGGTTTCAGATCCACGGAACACAGACCAAACACCATTCTACTAGAACACAGAGAGATTGCCGGGATGAATTAAATGCCAATTAAAGACTCGTCCAACTTTTCATATCCCCCCACCCAGTGACTATTCCCATCCCCACCCATATTCCCACCTTAAAAAATTTAAGATTTTTTAGGCTCTAGGGCAAGTTTCCTGACCGGCCCCCCTAGGCTGCGACTTTGAAGTAATATATATTCTGCAGAAGTAATTTGATGTCAGATTATTACTATCAAATTTAAAACCAGTAGACTACTATTCTTATAAAAAAGCGTGCTTTCATTTAGAAAACGTTTTCAAAATATTAAGAACCTTGCAAAAAAATTGTTGAGCAAATTAATTTATTTTTTAAGTAAAGTAACTTAACTAAGCTTATTCAGAAATTTAACACAAAAAATAAATACATATATTTTTAACACTAATAAATATCAACGAAACAACACGCTGCCCACAACACAAAGCTAAAAACATTCTTTACATTCAAAACAAAATAAAAACAACCTCAAATCGTAAACCGTTCAGTCACAACGTAGATAAACAATGATGACAAACAAGGGTGGTACCACAGTCGTGTAAATTCGGGGGCAATGTAGCGGACGTTCGAAATTGGCATGCGCAGATTAGTTTTCAAGATGCCAGGGTCTTAAAAATAAGCGCGCAATATTTAAATAAGAACTGTCTTCCATTTATATTATTAACAAAAATTGGTCACTTAATTTAAAAAAATCATACTTAAATAATCATAGTGCCTACTACTTTTATACAAATACTTCTGTTAAAAAAAATCTCTAGCTTGCGGCGGCCCCCTCTGAGCCCGCGGCCTAGTAGGCCTAGTGGTAAATTCGGCACTGCCCCCACCCAGTCATGTCTTCCCCCTAAAAAAAATTTATTGTTGGATGCGGCCTGAATCAGTCGATAGGGAACTCGTTTTATTTCATAGTTTCAAACTGCAACGGAGATCATATAGTATGCGCGTAACAATATAATGAGCGGTGTCTGCAAACGGTATGTCATGTTGAGATTAATCATGGCAATTTTGTTACGGTGAATGAGGTGCGGAACAGGGAAAAATTCATGTTATTTCTGAGGTATTCAGGAGATGAAGTCTGCATCTTTTTCCGTAGTGATTCCAGCAGGATGTCTTGTCTATTTGGGGTATGTCTCGCGATAACTTTTGAACGGATCAACTGATATTTGTAAAACGAGTCACGCGTGTCCACACTTTTCCCTACAGAACCGTATTCTCTTTGAGATTCATCCACAAAAATAGAGGGGCGGGAGCCAAAAATGTGAGGGGGAAAATTGCGATAAAATCAAGTGTTGGGTATCAAATTAAAGGAAATTTTAACCACAGTCTGAAGATAGTCTTCATTTTTGAAAATTTCAAAATTTTTGGACGTCAGGGCTCAAAACGTAGGTGTGAATTTTGATAAAATCGCAGAAATTCATGTGGGGTATTATATCGAATTAAAGAGAATTTTAACCACAGGACCCCAAAAAGGGCTCTTTCAGTGTTCGGAGTGGAGGGCTGTGTCATTTGAAAGTTCAGAGTAAATTAAATCCCTCATTATAGGGTACCAGCCTATAGATGGGTAAGTCATATGTCCCCTCACAGGCCATGACTTCCGGTAATTTTTATTCAGAAATGTCTTCCCCTAGCTTTTGATGTTCCTGCACCCAATTGCACGGCAGCAGCAAAATATAACAACAGAACGCAGTATTACAGCCGGCTAGGTTTCCGCCTGTAATATTCCAAAGATAAGCCGATCCAGGATCAACAAGGGCACCTCTTGTAGGATGCGGCACTTCACCCGCAGTATAGTCTTGGCTGGAGAGAGGCTAAGGGTTTCTTTGGGAGCTAACATGACTTCATCCAACCCCCGGAATCTGTGAGGACCAGTGCCCAGTTAAACCAGTACAAGCTACTACCTCTCAAATTCCATCGACCACTATTAGTTGTTATTGCATTTTTATGAGGCATACACACACTTGTATATAGAGCCAGTAGAATGGAGGAAATTAAAAAAAAAAACTTGCGGAAGAAGTTAAAACACAAGGTAAAAGACTTAAACGTAGAACTGCTAAGTAGGCGGCAACAGTGGCGTATCTAGGCCCGGGGCGGAGACGCCCTCCCATTGGACGGGTGTTTATAATCCAATTTTTCTTTAAGTAACACATAGTACTTAAGTCTTTAAATCTAATTACTGTATTGATACATCTAGTTAGGAAACTTTGTAAGAAATTACAGGCTTTTTGGCGCCCGGGGCAAGGATATCGTCGGCCGCCTCGCCTTCACAATTAAAAGTGGACAAAAGAGCACAAATGAAGGCCCATCCAGTGAACAAAGTACTTAATAAATACATTGTGTAGATTTTTGTATGAAAGCTCATCCAGCAAATGTCTTAAGAATATTTGTGAATGTCAAAATTAAGAAAATACATATTAAAATATTACCGGTATTCAGTTTCTATACATTTATTAGTAACAAATTTAGACTATAAAAATGTAGTCATATAAAAAATTTATAACATAAAAACGTTCTAATACGCACGCAAATTCCTTGTAGGTATTGCATCTGCTTTTAAACTCCACCTGGTATCACAATGTCCTTTTAGAGTAATAGTTACGAAGTCTTTAAGAACACTCCATCTATGAGTGGAACAGGGAAAGAAGGTGAATAGACGTTCTACTGTCCTAAACAATGTCACTGCCTGAACATTTACATGTGTTGCATGAACTCCAACAAAGTTAAGTGAATGGTTGTCACAGGAAACAAACAGAGCTAGCTAATTCAAATCTAATATTCTCTTCTGAACTCCTGAATGAATACCAGCCATTGTTGCTTGATTGTTAATACGACTGACCTCTGCAATCGCTAAGATTCAATCCATCTCTCTCAAGTTTACTTGTATAATAGCTTGTGTGATCCCCTCCGCTGTTTTGACTTCTAAAGGATTAAAGTATATGAAAGCTTCCTTGATATCAACAGAATTGGGTTTAAATACAACAAATCTTATAATCTGAGACATTTGTTCTACATGTACAGCGTCTGGTGTTGTGTCAAATATTATACTAAAGTACTTCGCCTTCTTACACGCAGTAATAATATATATGCGCGCTCTTTCTCCTAACAGGCTTATTATTTCGTTTTGAATAGTTGCCGAAAGATACAATTTACCACCCAGATATACGAGAGACTGAATCCAAATGAGATCTCATGACAAGGACAAATTTAGCCAAGTATTTTAATAAAGCCAGAAAGTTTTCAGGATTCGGATTGTTCGTAATTGATTCTCGATGTCCTCTCAGTGCCAGATTTTGTTGTGCAAGAGTTTGTACTGTGGCAATGACCCGTTCGAGGATTTCGTTCCATGTCTTAGCTGCTTTACTCATTTGTTCCTGAAATAGATCATCAATAAATCCTCCTTTGTTTAAAGAACGTTCCAGTTCCTTCCATTCCAAAAACACAGAGCGATGAGCAGGACTATTTTCACGATCCTGAATACGGAGATTAAATTTCGTCACGACGATAACCCATTGTCACTGTTGAAATTGCTTCTTTGATAGGTTTTTTTTTTGTGGAAATAAAGTGAAACAAAAGCAAAATAGTTTTTTAGTTGGAGAAAAATCCAAATGCGATTTACCTTTTCGCCATTCTGCAAGGTTTTATCAAACCAAGACTTGTTTAAGGATTGCCCAGCTTCATCTTCAGGAAAATGGCTGTTCTTGTTCTGTACTGACACGTTCCTCTAATCACCATTTTATCTCGGAAGGACTGAAATGTCTCGCTTGGCCAAGCATAAACCAGAGAAGCAGGCTGGTTATGCTTCTTTTATGAAAGGAATAGTCATATCAAAGAAACAAGTTGTTTGTAGTTTTATAAACTGAAAACATTTTTTTCAAGTCTACAAGTCTATGCTCACTTTGCCGCCCTCCTGGCAGGTGGCCCCTTGCGCCCCCCCCCCAGCCACTGTATGCGAGTGAGGCGTTGGTCATGACAAAAAAGGAATGCGGCAAGATTCAGAGTGCTGAAATGCAGTTTCTTCGAAATACTTTAAATTATACATTGCAGGATAGAATAAGTTATGAGGATATCAGAGCAGAACTCGAAGTAAAGGATATAAATGAAATTATTTCAATTTACGGAAGCCAATGGTGGGATCATCTGCAAAGGATGACAGAGGATCGATTGCCGAAAGCTGCACTGAACTAAAGCCATTGGTAGAAGAGACGTGGGTCGTCCGAGGATAAAATGGGTGCCGGAACAGGTTTATATAACCTAATCCTTGAAAAGGAGAAGAAGAAGAAGAAACTTCATAAAGATACAGATCCTGGGACCTCCATATAAATTCTGGATAAACCAAACTTTGTCATATTTTATTGAAGTTTAAGAAACCGACATGACAGTAGGTTCGCACATTATAAAATGTAGTGCTTTTTTTGGGTATCTTGGAGTCACATTATCAAAAGTTGGTAGAACTGATGAAAATACCATCAACAAAATAAACCAAGGGAAAATCGTGATAGAGCGGGTGAATTCTGCGCTTTGAAGTTGGAAAATAAAGGACAAACCACAAAAGATGATTTGCTCAGCAACTATAGTCTCATCTGTGGTTCTGAAACTTTGAAGATAAATCAAAGAATCTCCCGAAGGATGCAAGTAGTGGAATTGGACTTGTGGAAGAAGGTCTTGTGGGGTGTCCAGGCTCCAGTGCATTAGAAAAGATGATATCTGTAGGCAACGTGATGTTGAGAAGACAATTTTAGACATCGTAAATACAAAGCGTCTCGTACGGTACGGCCGCGTGTGGAACGGATGTCTCACGATCGTTAGACCAAAAAGTTGCTAGACTGGATTGCATCTTGACGACTGAAACGGGGTAGACCCAGTATATCATGGAAAGAGGACTAAGAGGAGAACGGTTGAGAGGGGGGGAATGAGAATTGCAAAGTGGTAGTTGGTACAACAAACGCTCTGGTGTGCAGTATATGAGGGAATACAGTAGATTTATAAGACTTGCAATTGATAGATGGTGACTATGTCTGCTGTCCCAGTTGCTTGGGATTCCTCAAGTTTCAGAAAGACGTTCCCATGTTCTCACGTTGTTCAGTACTTCTTGGAAACATTCGAAAGATTTTTTTTTAGTAAATTTGTACTGTTTTTGTTTCCGTTTTGTAATAAAACAAAAAGAGAATAGCTGAAACTATGGTGAGGATGAAAGCGATGAGTGTCGAAAGTATGAAAAAACGATGGAGAACCAGTGAAGGAAGAAAATGACTTGAGGAATAAGCAGAAACGGACGTTAGGGTACGAGACACACGCGCTCTATAGAATCCCCTGTATGAGCCGTATAACATTTTCAGTACCTTTTTAAAAATATTTTGTTTTCAACATTCCCAAAAGGTCGTTGTTTTATCTTACTGACATTTTGACAGATTACAATCAAACCATTTCCTTATCCAAAACAAAAGTTATGGCTCTGGCGCAAATCATATTAGAACAAAGACTGTCATACAGGAGTCGCCAATAGAACAGGTGCCATATTTCAAGTATCTAGGGTGCAGCATCACATATAAAGATGATTCGGAGATTGACAGCAAAATTCGTCTCTTCCAGTCGCTTCGTGGCTGTCTCATTAAACATTTAAATAAGACAACAAGACTCATTAAAGGCAACAAGTGGAGTCGTGCAGATATATATAAAAGTCTACAATCTAATAATAAAAAGTTCGTAGATTAAAAAAAATCTTACATCAAAAATGTAAAATACAGTTCAGGACGTTTTAAAACGCCGTCTTTGATTATATAGAAAAAAAAATTAAGCTTGAGAGAAAACACACAAAAAAAATTATATGATTTTCTCTCGATAGGTCTATGGAATTAGGTTTTATAAAATCGTAGCTGCGAAAGGGGAATTTCTCTTAAGTGTTGGATTCCCCCCTCGTAAATCAACCCCTATTTTATTACTGATTTAAGAGTCCCGTACTGCGTTACCTTCAGTCTGAATACGCAATGCCAAATAATTACAAATGTACATAAAGCGCTAAATAAAAAACAGCTGAACAACAATAATATAAATTGGCCGTAACCACGGAAATAATAATCAAATTTTTTTAATATTTCGAGCACGCCGGCACGAAATTTGTAGTATATCGAAATTATTCAGTTTCTTTACCAGTTTACCACATCATCGACTGTAACGATACCGACCTTGACACTACGTAACCACCACATCGCCGGCTGTGACAACACAGGAACCCCCGGCTGCGACGAATACCGACCGGAAGAGGGACATTGGACCCCAGGCGCCTCCAGAGGATTCTAGTAGAGAAGTCTTGTGGCCTCTGCAGAGTCGCGAAGACGGAGGAGCCTGGGCGCCTACGAAGGGCTCCTGGACGGCAATCCCCTCCCCGAAATCCAGCGATGTACGACGTACGGGAGTGGATTACAATACTGACCTTGACACTACATAACAACCACATCGCCGGCTGTGACAACACAGGAACCCCCGGCTGCGACGAATACCGACCGGAAGAGGGACGTTGGACCCCAGGCGCCTCCAGAGGATTCTAGTAGAGAAGTCTTGTGGCCTCTGCAGAGTCGCGAAGACGGAGGAGCCTGGGCGCCTACGAAGGGCTACCGGACGGTAATACCCTCCCCGAAATCCAGCGATGTACGACGTTCGGGAGGGGATTACACCACCGGCCTTGACATTACACTCTACCACTTCGGTTTCAGGATGTGACGAAAAATAACAGCACCGGACTTGTACTTCACATATCAATAGTAAGTTAAATACTTTAAACAGTACAATACTATACTATCAAACAATAAACTATTTGAATAAACTGAAGGGTGTGTTATCAAAATATTAATTATTTGTACTCGTGGAATAACTCTGAATTTTCCATTGAATGTGTCTCCTAAATATTATTTCATTATAAGTTGTTTTATTGTGTTTCAGGCTGTGAGAATACTGGCACCATCAGACTTTGACGAAACTATCACCACAATTTGAATAAATCAACACCATTATTTTTATTTATTTGTTGTCTTAATTAGAAGTTCAAAAACAAAAAATAAACAAAATTCAATGTAAGAGTACACTGTTGTTAATTTATTTATATTTTTTAGGAACCCAAAAATCCATCAAGCAGATAGGGAGTATGTAACGAAAAATGTTATTAATGATTGCGAGCGTGGATTTAAGTTGGAGAGAGGATAAATAACAACGTAGGGTGTAATCTGAGGTCTGACAGCTCTGAAATTACAAAAAAAAAGTTAAGCTCAGACAACTGTGGTAGAGATTACAGTTTTTGAACTTGAATCACTTTAGGACACAAGTCATGATAACCGATCATCGCAGATAATTCAGACAAGAAATCAGGTTCAGCCAATATCAGTCAAGACAGGATACGTGAAGATGTATACAAATTTATATATTTGCATTCACTAATGTCTTACAACCGAATTTGCGCTGTGTAATTTAAATAATAATAGCTAAAGCCTGAATAGCAACAATAAAGTATGTGCAGAGTAGGTAGACGGAATTATGCAAACCGGAATACTGCACATAATAGAAGACAAAGAAAAGACATAATGGATAACGGACGGCTCAGAATATTTAAATAACTCTGTTCAATTTCAAAAGCAGACAAAGCTGAACGAAATGGTGACACTATAGTGGCCATTCAAATATCCAATTTTTTGAAGATTTTTAAAGTAATGAAGATTTAACTTGGAATAAAAGAGAAAGTTGTCATATAATAAAAGTGTACATGCAAACAATAAGTGCTTTGGATAAAATAAGTAAAGAAATACAAGGCATTTTAGAAGATTTATTCATAAACAATAAATAAAACAAATTTTGTTAATCGTGAATTTAGTATAAAGGAAGAAGAGATATCCAGCCAACAGGAATTGTATATGACTACGTGATATAGGCCTATATACCGCGTTTCAGGTTGAGCAACAGAAACTCAATCGTCTATATTTTCAGAAACACAGACGGTTTAGATGATTTTCATATCAACAGATTGTACGTCGGACAGTGGATATTTTTGTGAAGTCATTAAATATAAATTCACGGATTAGAGCATTTAATGTACTTTACACTATATTCTGAAAATCTAGGAGATCACTAACAGAAAGAATACTTGCTGAAACAAATAGACGTGCGTCTCTACCGTACGGAATCTCTCAGAGCAAGAACTGACGGACTAGTGAAGAAGACAAACGGGAGAACAATTTTTGAAGTCTATGCTTACTTTGCCGCCCTCCTGGGTATCCCGCCCGGGGCGGCTGCCCCCTTGCCCATCCCCCCCTTACTACGCCTCTGGTTACAGTAATGTTTGAAATAAAAATCCACTTAAATATTGTAAATACAAAGTTTAAAAAAATAGTAGAAGTACGTATTATTTATAGACTGCATTAAATTGATTAGAATACTTTATAATTTACAATAAATTTATATACTGCAAAAAAAATTTATCATTGCTGCAAACAATGCAATTTTTTCAAGTCAGTTAGCAGTTTTAGTGTAAATAAGGTGAAATTTCTAAAATGGTCTTTTTCTAATTCTGGCCTCGGAAAATTCGACTAACTGACCCGATTTGCGCACTACGAATTATCCACTGTTTGGTAAAAATTTACCAGATGAGAGATATTAAATAAATTGTTGGTTTCCTGAAATGTTAAACATTGTTCACTGGTGTAATCTCTTTTAGCGTAGGCTTACATGTTATCGCCTGGTATTTCACTCCGCGCCGTTTACATTTTCGCATCGAGGCAATCGCTACCGCTGCCGTTGCTGCCCGTGCTGTTTGGGGTTCAATTTGCGACTTCAGACTGTGTGGTGAGTGGTGAGGCATTAACGCCAGGTACAATTGACGTTTCTTTTTTACTATGAATGTACAGGGTAAGTCAAAAAGTAAAGGCAAATTTTATTTTCCCTGCTGCAATGGATGGCAGCACTGACTGAACAATGACATATCATAACCTCAAAGTTTTTTTGTTCTTTAGCTGTGTTGTTTCAGTGCTCAGCTCCATTCGTAGTGATTTCAGGGCATTTTATTACGAGTGCCCCGTTGTCCGTGTGCACCAAGGAAGAAATGAGGGGAGTGGTACGTTTTCTGCACTCTGAAGGGACTAAACCTGCGGAGATTATTCGCAGAATGCAGCAGCAGTACGGTGAGAGCTGTCTTAGTGATCGCAAAATTTATGAGTGGATAAATCGCTTTAAAAATGGTCGTGTATCTATCTGCGATGAAGAGCGTTCAGGTAGGCCATCCACTTCGAAGACGGACAAGAACATTGAGACAGTTGAGCGAATGATTCATGATGATCGTCGTGTAAAAATTGATGATATTGCGCATGCGTTGAACATTAGCCACGGTTCAGCAGTTGCAATCATCCACTAGTCACTAAATTATCGCAAAGTGTGTGCTCGTTGGGTACCACATCGACTGACAGACCAGCACAAACAGAAACGTTTGGAAATTTCGAAATCACATTTAAGGCGTTTAGAAGAGGAAGGAGAAGAGTTTCTCAGTCGCATAGTAACCGTTGATGAGACGTGGGTCCATCACTTCGAACCACAGAGTAAGCGGCAGAGTATGGTGTGGAAACATCCATCCTCGCCTACAGCAAAAAAGTTCAAGTTTCTGCAGGAAAGTTGATGATGACAGTGTTTTGGGATGTGAAAGGTCCACTTCTAATTCATTACACTCCTAAAGGTCAAACAGTGAATAGTGACAGCTACTGCGAGATCTGAAACCCAAAATCAACAAAGAGGCGAGGAAAACTTTCAAAAGGTGTGCTTTTGCTTCAGGACAATGCCCGTCCTCATACTGCGGGGAAAACGATCCAGTGCATTCAAGATCTTGGTTTTGCCGTACAGTCCTGACCTAGCTCCAAGTGATTTTCACCTTTTTGGTCCGATGAAGGAGCACCTGCGTGAATCCAAGTTTTCGTCGGATGACGAGGTTGTGGAGGCAGTGCGCGAGTGGCTGTGCACGATGCCACAAATCTTCTTCCAGGACGGAATTACGAAGCTTGTCAAGAGATGGACCAAGTGCATAGAAGTTGAGGGAGATTATGTAGAGAAATGATGTTACTTGTCATCTTGTTTTCACAATAAAAAGTTCCTTTCTAAAAATTTGCCTTTACTTTTTGACTTACCTTCATATAATAAACTTACCTTTAGCGTTTTTTGTGATATTATGTGTAAAAACTTTACGAGGTAGGGTTATAAGATAGATTCCATAATACTATGAAAAAATCTTTTGAATCGATCGACCTGGACTACTCCTAGTGTTGCGTTTCAGGACGTGACAATAGAACATATGCAAAATAAATAATACATTTACCATAAAAAACTTAATTTTCTAAAACTGGAGGCCCCTTACTAAGTGGGGCCCGGGGCGGTCCGCCCCTTCCGCCCCACCAATAGTCAGCTACTGGGCGGGGAGGGAGTAGTTTTAAGAGATTTACTATGTGCAAGTGGTATATTGAAGCAAACCACACATACAAAAACATCGACAATAACATGATATAGTTCGTTTAAACCCTCTGATCATGTTTGCATATTTTGTTATTATTCGCTGACATATTCTACATTGAGGTCTCTATGTAGGTTGTCGATCTTTATATACCAAGGTTTATATACCGATCACTATACTTCTGAGTACTTTGTTTGAAAGGTTTGTATCTTTTTTTAAGTTTGTTTTCTTTGTACAGCTCCACAGCTGAACTCCGTTAAGCCCACACAGGCTTCAGAACATGACATCGAGAGATGGTTCAAATTGTAACCTAGTTTGTAAGGTTATGTCCTTATGGCGACTAGAAAAAAGGTAGCCTTCAGATGGTTATTCATCCCGAATTGTATCCAAGATCCCGCAGTCATCCAACATATCTCGGCGGCTCACGATACTTACAGTGCAGTAATTTATTGTACAGCAACTTGAAAACTTTTCAGGCCTATGAACAGGTCAGTGTTTTTGCTTCCGAGTCAAATCTTATACAGATGCGCCTGTAGTGTGCACAGTTTTTCAGTGAATATTTTAACAATTTTTCTATTTTTTTTTTTTTTTTAATTAGTGCTTCATCACAGTTTCGGAAACCAATCCACAATTAAAATCTAGACGCGAGTCCGTTGTCCGTTATCCGCTGACTTCAACAAAATTTGAGTGTAGTGCTTCATTACAGTTAGAGGCGTGCTAAACTAGTATTTGAAAATAACAGGTACGAACGGAACCGTTCCAAAAAAATAACACGTACAAATACCTGTTATTATATACCTAGTATACATATACCTGTATTATATAATTTGTTATAAGAAATAAATTGAAACGAAAAGTATTAACAGTGTTACTCCACACTGTGATTTTATTAAGCTGTTACTGTTTAAAAGTAAATAAGAAATACGAGAATTCATAGGCCTATCTCCCGTTGGGAATACTAATTTAAGTTTTCACTAGGCGTAAACAAACTGACATAGGTTTAATATTATTGATTCTATTTTGGTTAGACGAATCAGTTGTGAAACTTAGGCAATGAAATTTAGTGTGCACGTAATAGCACAACAAAGAATGTCAAAAAAATTAACGTGAGATGTGCAGTGAAGTTAAAATCATCTCCGAAATCACATTAACGAAAAATACTATACGGCCTATCAGCCACTCTGTAGGTTATAACACAATATAGGCCTAATTTGCTTTTTCAAAATTTACCAAGTTGGTGACTGGCATAATAAGTTATATAATTTGTCATTATAATCTGTATTATATATCTACATAACACACGAGAATAAATGTAACATCAGTATGAATTTCTTTCATTTATTAAAAACAGCTTCGTCTCTTTGGCATAGAGATATTCTTTGCTTCGTTTTGTACTTGTATGGCAATCGGCACATGCGCAGAATCAAGTATTCAGCACCAATAACTGACTTGTACTCGTAGTACTCGTGTACTCGTAGTACTCGTTTATTCGTTAGTTGGGTATGGATCCCGCGACTCGGAACCGCGAGGCTGCGAGTTCGACTCTTCAGTTATCGTTGAATCGGAACAGGTATTTCAACTTTTCAGTCACTGTTTTATCCGTTCCACAAAAAAATCGTTCCAAAATACCTGTTATAGGTACATCGGCCCACCTCTATTTACAGTTTCGGAAACAGATCCACAGTTAACATCTTGATGCGTGTCCGTTGTTCCATACGCACGTTCACATTATATTCTACTTACTGATGAACCGATTTTCAAAATTACTTCAACAAAATTTGCGGCCAACAGCACATTTGAGAACTCCGTAGCGCGATTTCGAAATGTTTCTTTTTGAAGGTCCATTAATGCTCACTGCAAGAAAATCTAATTCCAACTTTGTCGCGCTTACTTGTTGAACTCTTACGGCGCGTGCTTTAGGACTTGATAATTAATGGTGGAGACAATGAAAGGCCTCGTCCGGACAGGTAGTTAGCACGACAAACTTAGATTTACAGAGACTGATAATTGAAATAACAAGAGGAAAATCTAATTTTCGTTCTACAGACAACAGACAGGCAGAACGATTCGATTCCATTTGATGCAAATATTTGCGGACTAAAGCGAAGTTTTAAAGAAAATCGTGCAAAACATTTAACACTGTCATTATCTGCACAAGATAAGAGTAAGTTTGCGCAAGTGTTTGGTATCGTTTATTTTATTGATATTGTAAGATATAATCTTTATTGTTTCATAACTTGGTTAAATTTTAAATATTGAATCTGTTAAATACCGTCTTTTCTTGTGTATAATGCGCACTTTTTCCTTGATTTTCTTCCCAAGTACGCATTATACACGAATAATATTATTACGCTAAATTCTAGATCTACACATGAAACTTACCGATAATTTGATTAACAGTTTTCACCCCTTCTCCATCCGTTTACCCCTTCACGTTGTAGACTTACAACGGTCATTCTGTTACTATACGTGTTCGTCGTCATTGTGTGTTGTTTTACAGTAATTTATTACCGGTATTGCTTGCGTTGTGAATAAACAGATTGTATATTCATAATCGTCCTATGCGGCTCAATTGAAATTACTCGTAATAAAATTAGCAAAAGAAAACTGTAATCGCGCCGCATTGCGTAAATTTGATATAGGCCTAGCGGAATCTAATGTTGGGGAACGGAAAAATCAAAAAGAAAAAATTAAGTGATACTATTCGTGATCGGTGTTCATTCTGTGATAAAAAAGCATCTAGTCGAGTTCATAAAAGTGAGGCTTCGCCGTTACTACGGAAGTGGAACATATTCGTGCTAGGAAATCGCTCATCGTCTTGAAATAGACAATACACAACTTCGTGGCAGTCGTGGTTGCGTGTACAGTTTCTTCGTAGACACAGTCTTGTGACTCGAAGAAGAACTACTCTGGCTCAACGTGTACCTCGACAGTATTAAAATGAAATGTGATCGAGTTTCATCGATGTATTGAACGAACAAGGCATACGAACAATTTCGGTTCGTCACAGATTGGTAATGCAGACCAGTGTTTTGTCTTTTGCGATATGCCAGTGGCACAGGTGTTGATAAAAAAATGTGACAGATCAACAGGACACGATAAACAAAGGTGTAGCAGAAGACTCAAAAGAAGAGATTAATTCAATACTCCCTTTTTCAGAAACAGATGAATGTTAATAAGTGTAAAGTAACGTACTAGTGAGAAACTAAAAATATGATAAAACTAAACAAAAACTGTGACTTGTGTAAGTTTTTAAGTTGTTTTAAATTTTGTATGATTTTAATATTTCTATTTTGTGTTTGCAAATACATAGGCATGGCAAGAACGTATTTTGTATAATTGTGTATGAAACACGTTTTCTGCACAGCATAGGCTAATATTCAAACATTGTATATTTTTCTACATCCTAATAAATTTGTTCACCAATTTCTCATCTTAAATTCAGATGCGCCTTATAGACGAATACAATTTTTCTGCGAAGTATTCCGATAAAACAGGGGCGCGGGTTATACACGAGGGCGCATCATACACGAGAGAATACCGTATAACCCTTATGTTTCCTCACCTACATTGTTGATTACAACAAAATAAATATTAAAAACGAATTCTTTTTCTTTTTAATTGTTGTAGTTTTTCCTCACAAAATCTAACCCCTTTTGGCTGCCCCCCCCCCCATTCCAACAAACGATTTATAGGACTATTTTGACGCTTAACCTCCTCTCCGCCTTAACGTTCTGAGGCCGTGTTGATTCCGCGACAGGTATGAATGTTGTCCAATACTCAGCAACCTGAACAACCACAAGGTCAGAGTTACGGATGGGAGCAAGTCCCGCAGTTGAGGAAAAATTGAAATAAAGTCAGTATACTTGAAAGTCGCGGTCTGTAGCCTACCGGACCTTAAAAATCGCACAGAAAATATCGTATGATTGTTTACATCATTTTGAATAACATATTACAATAAAACAAACTTTATTGTTCAGTCGAGTCATATTGTGGCGTCCCTGTTCTTCAGAGCATAAACAATTTAACACCGCAATCTTCATATGTTCAGCCACCGGGCGTCGTGGGTTTGTAAGTAGATGTATATTGTGAAATTCACGCGGATGACCCGACGTGTCGTGAGATGTGGCACGTCATACACTAGATGGTGATCACGTACAGCTAGCTCGCCACTTTGTAGTATGAACTGAAATGCAAGGCTTACGACGAAACATTTCGTGATGTGTAAACATCAACCCCGCGAACACACTTTCCTACACCTCACACTACGGAGAACATCGTTTCCAGTCGCTGTGGCGAGAGAACAACTGGTCTTCGGAACGCTGCACCATCGCGAACGTCAGATTCGACCTTCGTTTCACGCGGTCCTCCAAAATCAAGTCGTGTGACACGAATCCGTACGATGTTCGGAAAACATACTTTGTGTAGAGGCGTGGACACAAGACCCAACTGTGACAATTCATTTCGTAAACGTCGGACCAGTAACTGTCCGCATACTATGAGAAATGTACTCGTTTCGTGTCACGAGCGGAATTAGTTTTCATATGAAACTGTTATGTATTTGTGTATAGGCCTGCACATGTAAATTACTTCAGTCTAGTAAAGTGATTGTCGTAATCAATTAATTACCTCTAGATAAGAGCAAAAATGTAGTACGTTATCTTAGCTCGGCTGCGACCGTTAACTAAATTACAGCAAAAATATCTGTGTGTGTGTTTTGGGGGAGGAGAGAGAGAGAGAGAGAGAGAGAGAGAGAGAGTGAGTGAGAAGGCAGTGCGTGTACACGCTTCATTAACAATGTGTGCACTGTTGTTGTATACAACAATACAATCACAAGAATGGTAGAGACGCGACAAAGGTACAATGTACTTGTGTCGTCCATTGTGTGTGGTAGTGGTGACGGTTGTTGTTTGGTTACCTTGTCATGCCGGCAGATATGACCCCTACAACAGGCTTGAAGTAAGTAGGCCTACACCGCTCATTATAACATTACACACTTTATCGCTCATTCGTTGTTAATGACAAAATTAAAATACAGAGTTATTTCAAACGCTAAAAACATAAGTTATATATAATTTTTTATTTATTAGCAATCAGAAAATACATTCATTAAGCTAATCTTCTGATTAGTGTACACACATAAGAGACACAACTAATCTTCTTAATTTTCTGTTGACTTCAGGGTGTAGAACTGGTATTATCACGGGGTTACGATTTACGCATCGTGAATCAGACCCAAGAAATTATTTATGCAATTGTATAATTGTCTACCATGCGTAGAGTAATATGAGTTTGATTTTCGTTGTAGTTATCATAAACCGTTATATAAATCCAAGTTTAATGATTAACTTGGTTGGTTTTCGGTATCAAAATTCTCCGTGCAACGGAGTGCAAGTCCGTCTCTGAACAGGAGGATCAAATAGTTTGTTGTCGTGGTTTGTGGTTTCTTTTCCCCAAGACAGCAGCTGCGTCATATTTTTGCAGGAGGAAACCCTTCTATGGCGGGGTCGGGGTAATCATTTTCTATTTAGGAACAATTTAAGGAAAGCATGTACCCTTTAACTTCAATGTTTTCGATTTTTTATAATAGATATTTTTAAAATAATTTTTTAATAATTTTCGATTTTTTAATAACTTTAGTCTTGTACGGTGTCTAGTACCACGTTCGTGAACGACTTCACGGACGTATGGAATATGAAAGACTGTGCGAATTGTAGTTGCACACATATTACTACTGCTAGGCCTACTCCACTCCTCTCTGTCCTGTGCCACCTTCTGACCCCCACGCTTCTCATATATTTATCTATATCTTCTTCTTGGCCTCCCTTTTGCTCTTCTTCCTCTTGTTCCTCCAATGCATACTTTTTTCACTGCTCTTTCTTCTGTCATTCTTTGCACGTGATCTGCCCACCTAATTCTGCCTTGTTTTATTTTTGTTGCACGCATACCACGGGGTATCTGCGGGGTATCTCTTAGGATCTTTGACTGGAATCGCTGTATGATTGATAAGTTAGATTTGGTGGCGCAGCCCCAGAGTTCGATTCCGTAAGTCCACATGGGTTTTTAGGACAGTTTTATAAAGAAACAGTTTTATAAAGAAACAGTTTATTGTTTATAGACGGATTAGATTGTCTGCCTATCAGTCAGTTAATCTCCTTAAATTTTAAATCTTATTGTTTTCTTTTCTGGTTTATGCGGTATTTGTAGGTCTGTTTAGATTCTGCACAAAGGCCTAGGTATTTGGCTACTGTTTGTTGCGGTATTTCGGCGCGGTTGAGATGAACTCTGTGGCAGTTGCCTCTCCGTAATGTGTGATAACTTGCATTCGTATGCGTTATATTGTATGATCGCGAAACTGTTTAATAATGAGAAACATGAGTTACCTGCAATCCCCTTTTGGATCTTTACGCCAGTATGAGGAAAGTGGGGAACGTAGAATATGTTATGAATATTCGGCAGAATGATAAAAGAAAAAACTCTATACTACTTGTGTACATTATGGTGGTCGGCAAGCTTGGTGAAAGTGATATGCGCAGAACCCTGTTTTTTGTCAGTGTTACGGCACATCTCACTGAGTGTGTAAGTGTTGATGCTTTTCAAAAACATTTACCGTATAGCCCTGTATTTCATTTAATTATTATTTTCAACACAAAAAACATATCCAACGCTACGAAAACTTCATCAACTTCTTCAGTCTAGTGTAAATTTTCAAGGTAGCTTTTATTTAATAGAAGTTATTATAAACTTATGGTTTAAATGGAAGAAGATTAGAAATAATAGAAGTGTATTAAATAATTGTCAAGAGATAAGGGCAAAAATAATTGAGTTTCTCAGGAAAATAAAACAATTCAGGGGAGAAAAGTGGCCAATACTAGTAATTATTTATCATTTACATTATGTAATAAATAACATACTGTAGTTCTGGTATTACAAATACATATTTGATACAATTTCGAGTAATACTGAGTAAAATTACAAATAGTAGTTAATTGAATGAAATCCGGAAATGCCAACAATGTGTAAAACCCGAGTCATAATAATTAAATAGTTAAGGGCGTCCATAAAGCCCGCTGTAGCAACAATAAAAAGACGGACGTTTTTCAAATGTAGTGTCACACCTGAGCACACTTATAGTCTCCCTCACTTTTCGCGCAGCTGTGAAGCGGCCACCCGTAAAGTAACGCGATTGTACTATACGAAGAGTATGCCGCCCTATTACAAAGCGTTCTGTATTTATATTATTCAAAGAAGTAATAAGCTGGGACGGGTTTCAAATGTAGTGTCACACCTGAGCACACTTATAGTCTCCCTCACTTTTCGCGCAGCTGTGAAGCGGCCACCCGTAAAGTAACGCGATTGTACTATACGAAGAGTATGCCGCCCTATTACAAAGCGTTCTGTATTTATATTATTCAAAGAAGTAATAAGCTGGGACGGGTTTCAAATGTAGTGTCACACCTGAGCACACTTATAGTCTCCCTCACTTTTCGCGCAGCTGTGAAGCGGCCACCCGTAAAGTAACGCGATTGTACTATACGAAGAGTATGCCGCCCTATTACAAAGCGTTCTGTATTTATATTATTCAAAGAAGTAATAAGCTGGGACGGGTTTCAAATGTAGTGTCACACCTGAGCACACTTATAGTCTCCCTCACTATTCGCGCAGCTGTGAAGCGGCCACCCGTAAAGTAACGCGATTGTACTATACGAAGAGTATGCCGCCCTATTACAAAGCGTTCTGTATTTATATTATTCAAAGAAGTAATAAGCTGGGACGGGTTTCAAATGTAGTGTCACACCTGAGCACACTTATAGTCTCCCTCACTATTCGCGCAGCTGTGAAGCGGCCACCCGTAAAGTAACGCGATTGTACTATACGAAGAGTATGCCGCCCTATTACAAAGCATTCTGTATTTATATTATTCAAAGAAGTAATAAGCTGGGACGGGTTTCAAATGTAGTGTCACACCTGAGCACACTTATAGTCTCCCTCACTTTTCGCGCAGCTGTGAAGCGGCCACCCGTAAAGTAACGCGATTGTACTATACGAAGAGTATGCCGCCCTATTACAAAGCGTTCTGTATTTATATTATTCAAAGAAGTAATAAGCTGGGACGGGTTTCAAATGTAGTGTCACACCTGAGCACACTTATAGTCTCTCTCACTTTTCGCGCAGCTGTGAAACGGCCGCCCGTAAAGTAACGCGATTGTACTATACGAAGAGTATGCCGCCCTATTACAAAGCGTTCTGTATTTATGTTATTCAAAGAAGTAATAAGCTGGGACGGGTTTCAAATGTAGTGTCACACCTGAGCACACTTATAGTCTCTCTCACTTTTCGCGCAGCTGTGAAGCGGCCACCCGTAAAGTAACGCGATTGTACTATACGAAGAGTATGCCGCCCTATTACAAAGCGTTCTGTATTTATGTTATTCAAAGAAGTAATAAGCTGGGACGGGTTTCAAATGTAGTGTCACACCTGAGCACACTTATAGTCTCCCTCACTATTCGCGCAGCTGTGAAGCGGCCACCCGTAAAGTAACGCGATTGTACTATACGAAGAGTATGCCGCCCTATTACAAAGCGTTCTGTATTTATATTATTCAAAGAAGTAATAAGCTGGGACGGGTTTCAAATGTAGTGTCACACCTGAGCACACTTATAGTCTCCCTCACTATTCGCGCAGCTGTGAAGCGGCCACCCGTAAAGTAACGCGATTGTACTATACGAAGAGTATGCCGCCCTATTACAAAGCGTTCTGTATTTATATTATTCAAAGAAGTAATAAGCTGGGACGGGTTTCAAATGTAGTGTCACACCTGAGCACACTTATAGTCTCCCTCACTTTTCGCGCAGCTGTGAAGCGGCCACCCGTAAAGTAACGCGATTGTACTATACGAAGAGTATGCCGCCCTATTACAAAGCGTTCTGTATTTATATTATTCAAAGAAGTAATAAGCTGGGACGGGTTTCAAATGTAGTGTCACACCTGAGCACACTTATAGTCTCTCTCACTTTTCGCGCAGCTGTGAAACGGCCGCCCGTAAAGTAACGCGATTGTACTATACGAAGAGTATGCCGCCCTATTACAAAGCGTTCTGTATTTATGTTATTCAAAGAAGTAATAAGCTGGGACGGGTTTCAAATGTAGTGTCACACCTGAGCACACTTATAGTCTCTCTCACTTTTCGCGCAGCTGTGAAGCGGCCACCCGTAAAGTAACACGATTGTACTAGACGAAGAGTATGCCGCCCTATTACAAA
This sequence comes from Magicicada septendecula, assembly GCA_034769895.1. Lineage (NCBI taxonomy): Eukaryota > Metazoa > Arthropoda > Insecta > Hemiptera > Cicadidae > Magicicada > Magicicada septendecula. The sequence goes on along the minus strand of CM068374.1, from coordinate 385,770,758 downwards.
GCGTTCTGTATTTATATTATTCAAAGAAGTAATAAGCTGGGACGGGTTTCAAATGTAGTGTCACACCTGAGCACACTTATAGTCTCTCTCACTTTTCGCGCAGCTGTGAAACGGTCGCCCGTAAAGTAACGCGATTGTACTATACGAAGAGTATGCCGCCCTATTACAAAGCGTTCTGTATTTATGTTATTCAAAGAAGTAATAAGCTGGGACGGGTTTCAAATGTAGTGTCACACCTGAGCACACTTATAGTCTCTCTCACTATTCGCGCAGCTGTGAAGCGGCCACCCGTAAAGTAACGCGATTGTACTATACGAAGAGTATGCCGCCCTATTACAAAGCGTTCTGTATTTATGTTATTCAAAGAAGTAATAAGCTGGGACGGGTTTCAAATGTAGTGTCACACCTGAGCACACTTATAGTCTCCCTCACTATTCGCGCAGCTGTGAAGCGGCCACCCGTAAAGTAACGCGATTGTACTATACGAAGAGTATGCCGCCCTATTACAAAGCGTTCTGTATTTATGTTATTCAAAGAAGTAATAAGCTGGGACGGGTTTCAAATGTAGTGTCACACCTGAGCACACTTATAGTCTCTCTCACTTTTCGCGCAGCTGTGAAGCGGCCACCCGTAAAGTAACACGATTGTACTAGACGAAGAGTATGCCGCCCTATTACAAAGCGTTCTGTATTTATATTATTCAAAGAAGTAATAAGCTGGGACGGGTTTCAAATGTAGTGTCACACCTGAGCACACTTATAGTCTCTCTCACTTTTCGCGCAGCTGTGAAACGGTCGCCCGTAAAGTAACGCGATTGTACTATACGAAGAGTATGCCGCCCTATTACAAAGCGTTCTGTATTTATATTATTCAAAGAAGTAATAAGCTGGGACGGGTTTCAAATGTAGTGTCACACCTGAGCACACTTATAGTCTCCCTCACTATTCGCGCAGCTGTGAAGCGGCCACCCGTAAAGTAACGCGATTGTACTATACGAAGAGTATGCCGCCCTATTACAAAGCGTTCTGTATTTATGTTATTCAAAGAAGTAATAAGCTGGGACGGGTTTCAAATGTAGTGTCACACCTGAGCACACTTATAGTCTCCCTCACTATTCGCGCAGCTGTGAAGCGGCCACCCGTAAAGTAACGCGATTGTACTATACGAAGAGTATGCCGCCCTATTACAAAGCATTCTGTATTTATATTATTCAAAGAAGTAATAAGCTGGGACGGGTTTCAAATGTAGTGTCACACCTGAGCACACTTATAGTCTCCCTCACTTTTCGCGCAGCTGTGAAGCGGCCACCCGTAAAGTAACGCGATTGTACTATACGAAGAGTATGCCGCCCTATTACAAAGCGTTCTGTATTTATATTATTCAAAGAAGTAATAAGCTGGGACGGGTTTCAAATGTAGTGTCACACCTGAGCACACTTATAGTCTCTCTCACTTTTCGCGCAGCTGTGAAACGGCCGCCCGTAAAGTAACGCGATTGTACTATACGAAGAGTATGCCGCCCTATTACAAAGCGTTCTGTATTTATGTTATTCAAAGAAGTAATAAGCTGGGACGGGTTTCAAATGTAGTGTCACACCTGAGCACACTTATAGTCTCTCTCACTTTTCGCGCAGCTGTGAAGCGGCCACCCGTAAAGTAACGCGATTGTACTATACGAAGAGTATGCCGCCCTATTACAAAGCGTTCTGTATTTATGTTATTCAAAGAAGTAATAAGCTGGGACGGGTTTCAAATGTAGTGTCACACCTGAGCACACTTATAGTCTCCCTCACTATTCGCGCAGCTGTGAAGCGGCCACCCGTAAAGTAACGCGATTGTACTATACGAAGAGTATGCCGCCCTATTACAAAGCGTTCTGTATTTATATTATTCAAAGAAGTAATAAGCTGGGACGGGTTTCAAATGTAGTGTCACACCTGAGCACACTTATAGTCTCCCTCACTATTCGCGCAGCTGTGAAGCGGCCACCCGTAAAGTAACGCGATTGTACTATACGAAGAGTATGCCGCCCTATTACAAAGCATTCTGTATTTATATTATTCAAAGAAGTAATAAGCTGGGACGGGTTTCAAATGTAGTGTCACACCTGAGCACACTTATAGTCTCCCTCACTTTTCGCGCAGCTGTGAAGCGGCCACCCGTAAAGTAACGCGATTGTACTATACGAAGAGTATGCCGCCCTATTACAAAGCGTTCTGTATTTATATTATTCAAAGAAGTAATAAGCTGGGACGGGTTTCAAATGTAGTGTCACACCTGAGCACACTTATAGTCTCTCTCACTTTTCGCGCAGCTGTGAAACGGCCGCCCGTAAAGTAACGCGATTGTACTATACGAAGAGTATGCCGCCCTATTACAAAGCGTTCTGTATTTATGTTATTCAAAGAAGTAATAAGCTGGGACGGGTTTCAAATGTAGTGTCACACCTGAGCACACTTATAGTCTCTCTCACTTTTCGCGCAGCTGTGAAGCGGCCACCCGTAAAGTAACACGATTGTACTAGACGAAGAGTATGCCGCCCTATTACAAAGCGTTCTGTATTTATATTATTCAAAGAAGTAATAAGCTGGGACGGGTTTCAAATGTAGTGTCACACCTGAGCACACTTATAGTCTCTCTCACTTTTCGCGCAGCTGTGAAACGGTCGCCCGTAAAGTAACGCGATTGTACTATACGAAGAGTATGCCGCCCTATTACAAAGCGTTCTGTATTTATGTTATTCAAAGAAGTAATAAGCTGGGACGGGTTTCAAATGTAGTGTCACACCTGAGCACACTTATAGTCTCTCTCACTATTCGCGCAGCTGTGAAGCGGCCACCCGTAAAGTAACGCGATTGTACTATACGAATGGTATGCCGCCCTATTACAAAGCGTTCTGTATTTATATTATTCAAAGAAGTAATAAGCTGGGACGGGTAACTTACTTATTTTTATAAATAAAACGCAATTAATTGATAATTAATCTCATTTAATGCAAATTGAGCAAGTAATCGACTCTTGGGTCGATATTGTGATTCCCGGTTCGACTCCTCAATCTCAGGTCGATTGCAAACAAATGTAATTTAAATAAAATTAATATAAGAATGATTTGGGTTCTTTGAACTGTTACTAAAAAGTCAGAAAGGAATTTTTTCTAAAAAGTACAATACTTACAAATAAATTCTTAGTTATTAACACATAAATATTTGTTTTTGTTTGTTAAGAGATATACAACAGTAATTAAACGTTTATGTGACCAAAGCTTAAAAGATGGCGTCAGTCCGTCTTCATTGGAACGACACGATCAGTTTGAGAAAACGGCCGCCATGTATGTCACACCTCAAATTTTATGTTAATGGTTTTTTGTCACTTTTCCTTAAATAAATGATTCTTAAATTGAGTGTCCACAGTTATAATAGTTGTTAATCACTTTTTCTGTGTTGTATTGTAATTGAAACGGTGTTGTGAGTTTATTATAGTGTGGTGTTATGTTAAACAGTGCTTAGGTTAGATAGTTAGGCTCACCAAATTTACGTAGGAATGTTCACTTTCAAATCATACTTTACTTGTTCTTTTGCGTTCTTAATTTAAGGAATTATTATATCTTCAAATTAATATGAGTATTTTTTTTCTTATTTGTCGGCTGGTTTCTTTTCAACATATATTTTTTTTATTTCACTTAGATCTGATACTTTGAAATTTTAGTTTTTTTGCTGTACAGAGCTGACACGCTCGTCTTTATGTCTAACAATCAACTCTCTCCGTTTCTTCATCATTCAAACGGATTTGACCAGTTTTTGTCAAATTCTGATTGGTTCATTGGGATGAACTCTGAGTCATGTGACTGTGTTTGTTCAAAATAAAGTGCCCCTTCACCTCCCAGGCTAATTTACTCTCTAGTTATAATATAATTTTACTTAATTTAGTCTACTTAGTTAAATTCCTTATTTTATTCTGAACAATTTGATACTAGACATGATATCATTAGCCTCAATATTAAGTGATTTACAACTTTTACAAAAGACTCTGCTTATAGGCTTTTTTAGTCATTTGACTTATATAGAATTATTCTAAATTTCTTTAATTGTCTACTAAGTTGTAGTTATTATATAAAAAGAAAACATTGAATTAACAATTCTTGCTCATTTCATTAATTAACAGTGGTTTGATCATGTATTAGGTAATTTGAACATTAATTTAAATTATCGTGTAAACCCCTTGATTACTTCCAAAAATATGATTACAATTGTAATAGATAACCTATTTGTTCATTTTACAATATTGCATGGATTTACATTATTTTATCCCCTTGTTTACTATTTATTTACAATAGTTATGGGTTTGATATTGGCCTATGTACTCGTATTAGTTTCATGAACAAGTTTACAATCATTTCTAATTACAGTTACCCTTTCTGACTGATTTACTAAGAACCCTTTAACAGTTAAGTTGTTACATTAATAACTATGAGAACCAACTTGATGTTATATAACAATAGATTAACAGAACAAATTATATCTTATCCTATTATTGTACTTTCAGGCCTACATGGCTCTAAGTTTGATTGAACATACAAGTAGCTAAAACACAAATCTTACTAAAACTATACTATTAATTAACATTAAATAAGAATATTTTATTCAGTTCACATTGTTTTTATATCATTTCATTCATTATTGTTTTGTTCTCACTTATGGCATCCCCTTACCTTGTAGATAGTTATTGGTCTATAGGTTTTGGGGACTTGGAATATAAATTCCCATTGTAACACTAGTTTCTCACATGCTTTATATTTGCATTTTACTGGTGATATTAAAGGAAAAGGAAAATATCGGTATGGAGAACCATACATGACTTCCATAAAGATTTATTGACGATGGGCTGTGAAGCTTGAAAGCGCTAATTGGGATAATTTTTACATAGTGGTGTGCAACTGTGATCATTCTGATTGTGATTTCAACCACTAACACAAATTTCTTCATTAAACGTCTGTTAAGATGTGCAATCGACTACAGGTAATGGACAACAACAATGAGGTAATAAACGACAACAATAAGGTAAGTAAAGTATTTAAATATCTTAAGTTAAAAGTTAAATTGAAGAGGGTTTTAAGTAAAATATGGTTTAATAAACAATGTCTGGATAATAATGTCATCCCAAAGTACGCTCAAGTTAAAATTAAAAATAAGAACAGTGTAGCCAAAAAAGTAAAAGAACAAAGCGAGAAGTTGTGGATAAAACTGGAAATAAGGTCACTATACGGCTTAATCAATAGATATAATAGGGAATTATATGACAGACACATAGAATTGTTAAGAATATACTCGTATGTAGAGTTAGAAGAAATATTATATAATTTTGGTTTGGGGTACGTAGAAAAGAAATTGGAAAATAAAAATAAAAAAATGGTAGATAAGTTAAATAAGTTAATAAAAAAGAACGAAGTAAAAAAGGAACACCTCTCTAAGAATAACTATGAAAAAAGAGTAATAAACCTTACAGAGGTAATTTTCAATACAGAAGAAAAAGAAATGTTAGCAAAAGGCTTAAAATACGCACCGCCACCAGAATTAAATCAAGAAAAAACGATTATTGAATGCGAAAGCATAGTAAAAAAACTAGGAAATGAGAATGATAAAAAAAGAATAAGGTGGGAAGTAGGGAATGTAGTAGATAAAATATTTAAGAGAAGTTTGTATAATTCAAAAAATGAACAAAAAATCAAATCAACTGTAACTAAACTAAAGAATAAAATAAAGAAGAATGATATTATAGTAACGAAGGCGGACAAAGGAAATACAATGGTACTACTGAGAAAGGACGAATACATAAAGAAAACGGAAGAATTTATAAGGGAAGGACCATACGAGGAAATAAAGTATGATTATACAAGTAAGTACCAGTCAAGGATAAAACAAATGATGAAACAGATAACATTTATAGAAGAAAATAAGAAAAAGTATTTATTGGAAAGTAATCCAACAGCACCAACTTTTAAAAGTCAGGTTAAGATACATAAAGAAGGAAAACCAATTAGACCGATTGTTTCTTTTATTAATGCACCTATTTATAAATTATCAAAGGAAGTTAGCAAAGTACTGAAAGAGAAATATGAATTTGGGACAAAATACAACATAGAGAATAATGTAAAATTGATAGAAAAATTAGAAAATATTAGGATTAATGTAAATACAAAATTGATATCACTGGATGTTAAGGACATGTTTACCAGTATCACAGTAAATAAAGTTATTAAGTTAATAAACGATAATAATATGGGAGAATACAGGTATAAAAAGCAGTTGATGAAAGTAATTAAAGAATGTGTAAATCAGAACTATTTTAGGTTTAATAACAAGTTTTATATACAGAAAAAAGGTTTACCTATGGGGTCTTCATTATCCCCTATTCTTGCTGAAACATACATGAATGATTTTGAAAAGCAATTAATAACTTCCACTAAGTATAAAAACAATATAAAATTATGGTCTAGATACGTTGATGATGTATTAGTAATTTGGGAAGGAAGCATAGAAGAAGTGCATGAGTTTATAAATGAGGTAAATAGTAAGGATAAAAACTTACAATTTAAAGAAGAGATAGGAGGTAAGAAAATAAATTACTTAGATTTAAACATAGAAATTAGAGATAATGAGAAACTACAGTTTGGGATATTTAGGAAAGAGTCGTATTCTGATATAATTATACCAAGAGAGTCTTACCACCCATATAGATATAAAATGGCGGCAATCAATTCATTTTGTTACAGAGCTCAGAAGTGTTTAAAAGAGACCGAGTCAAAAGATAGGGAGTTAAGAACGATAAAGGGAATTGTAAGGAATAATAATTATAACACCAACATAGTGGATAAAGTTATGAAAAGGGTTAACATGCAAAAAGATAAAATAGAACCAGAGCAAAAGAATTATGCAGGGTCATTGACATACATAGGTTCACATACTAGAAAAATTATAAAATGTTTTAATAAATATGGAGTAGATATAGCTATTAAAAAATGTGAAACGGTATTTGATAAGATAAGGAATAAGAATATAGAAAAAATTCCAGTATTACAGAAAAGCGGAATTTATAAATTAAAATGTAAAGACTGCAACAAGGTGTACCTAGGAGAGACAGGACGGAAATTCGTATGCAGGTTGTCTGACCACAAACGTGGAGAAGGTAATAGAACAACCAATTCGTTATATGCAAGACATTTCATAGAAGACAACCATAAGTTTGTTAATCCTTTGGAAGAATACGAAATTGTAAAAGTAGTGAATAACACAGTTGAAAGGAAGCTTAGAGAGGAGTTAGAAATATTGAAAGAGAGAGAAAAAGGGTTAGACAATTTAATTAATATTAAAATTAAATTTGATAATGAAGAAATATTTTATAACATGATTAAGAAGTAAATGATAGAGGACAGATAGATAATATTAAGAATTATTTTGCATAGTACTATTTGGATGTTTTAAAATAAGGGTGTTGACTGACCCACGTGTGTGGAGAGGAAGTGGGTAGTTTAAAAGGATGCACACACACACACACACACACACACACACACACACACACACACACACACACACACACACACACACACACACACACACACACACACACACACACACACAACACTGAAACACAAGGAATTTGCTAGAAAAAATATGTAACTCTACAGATGGTGTGACAGGGTTTAGGGGGTGGGGAAGGGTCATTCATATTATAGCTTGTTGTGTGTGAGCATGGTGGTGGAGAGGGGTGAAGGGGTTGGTTCCACTTATTTTGTGTCTATTCCAATCTGACGATGGGCTGTGAAGCTTGAAAGCGCTAATTGGGATAATTTTTACATAGTGGTGTGCAACTGTGATCATTCTGATTGTGATTTCAACCACTAACACAAATTTCTTCAATAAAGATTTATATTTAAAATCATTTTCGAAATGAAATATTACCATAGAAACTACTTCTTTCTACTTACTGCTTCAGCCTTAACCACAGTACTGTGGTCACTAACGTATACCACCTCACGTTATCGCACTCGATTTTCACTGATGATGGAAGTCGATGGCATTGCCGAAATGTCTGGTTTTGTAGAAAACATTGGACTACGGCCAAATATCCCGGGAAGGAATTTTAACAAAAACTACTTCTTTGTTGCCGATAACGTTGTACACATATATATCAGTGGCGAAGTTACATGGAGGCAATTGAGGCAATGCCTACCCTAAAAAATTCTGTAGAATAAAAATTATAAATACGTATGAACTACATAACGTAAAGATTATACATTGTTACTGCGACTGTCAAATTTATTAAACCGAAACGTGCTTTATTGAGCGACCGCTAGATGGTGACAGGTGAGATTCGGCATAGTTCGTTTAAAGCGAATGAGGCAACCTGAACTTGCCTCAGCGTTTTTTGTATACATCGTATGTAAGCAATGTAGTGGTGTGATAGGGAAGTGTAGGGAGGGGGGATTGTTCCGCGCTGTACACATAGAGCGTTGAGGCATGCCTCACTTCTGTGGTCCAAACAGTTAAGTTAAAGCGCCTGTGTTGTTTCTAAGTGTTTATTTTATGCGGTTATTAAAAGTGTCACTGTTATTCCGCTGAACTAACAGATGATCAAGATTGTTATTTGAATTATTTGTAACATTAAACATATATATAGAAACTAATCAAGTTTAAAAATTTGAAGTTCAATCAGTTGTATTATTGTGTATGACTAATACAAAGATTGTTCAATAGACACACGTATAGAGCTGTAAAGCATTTTTTCTTCAACGATTTTAAAAGAAGTCTCCAATAACATTAAGACATGAGTTCCACTGTTGCGCTAACCTGTAGATTCCCTGCTAGTAAAATTCTTACGGCTGTTTGTGGAACCATTCGGTTACAGCAAACTCTACCTCAGCGTCCGATTTGACCCACCGTCCTTTTAGTGATTCCTTAAAAAAAATTTAAGATAAGATTTTTGCCTATCCATTCATTAACTACTAGCTTCGCCAGTAAGCAAATTGATGTCCATTTTTTCGGCTTGCACGCGTTATGTTGGTGTGGGTTTCGGCACTTTCCATTTAAAAAGCGTGCAAACGTAAGAAAATAAACATGAGTGAGGCCAGAAATAACGTGAATTGTGTGTTTGTGTGTGTTTGTGTCTTACCTGCCTTTTTATTGCCGTATTAAATGAAAAATATTATATTACATTAAAATGAAAAAATTTTAATTTTATTGCCTGGCAACAAAATTATTTTATTTTTAACAATTACCATTGTTTCAAAAAGTTTAAATAAATTTTCAAGTACTTTACTCTTGTTAAAACGTAAAAGGTTGCAGGTAAACTACCCCTTCCCCTTAACCGATCTTCACCAAAATCGGAAGTCCTTGAGACCTCTACAATTCAGGGACGTATGCAAAAAATTATTTGATTCTGTTTGAATTTGCGGCTGTTATCGTTTGCCATAGAAAATACGCTTGATAAAAAACGTTGCAGGTAAACTACCCCTTCCCCTCAACCGATCTTCACCAAAACAACAGATCTTGAGTACTCTACAAATCAGGGCTGTATGCAGAAAATTATTTGATTCTGTTTGAATTTGCGGCTGTTATCGTTTGCCATAGAAAATACCCTTGTTAAAAAAACGTTGTAGGTAAACTACCGCTTTCCCTTAACCGATCTTCACCTAAAACAATAGGTCTTGAGAACTCTACAATTTAGGGCTGTATGCAAATAATCTTTTGATTCTGTTTGAATTTGCGGCTGTTATCGTTTGCCATAGGAAATACCCTTGTTAAAACATAAAACGTTACAGGTAAACTACCCCTTTCCCTTAACCGATCTTCACCAAAAACAATAGGTCTTGAGAACTCTACAATTCAGGGCTGTATGCGAAACATTATTTGATTCTGTTTGAATTTGCGGCTGTTATTGTTTGCCAAAAAAAAAAATTTCCCTTGATAAAAAAAAACCGTTGCTGGTAAACTACCCCTTTCCCTCAACCAATCTTCACCAAAAACAATAAGTCGTGAGTACTCTACAAATCAGGACTGTATGCAAAAAATTATTTGATTCTGTTTGAATTTGCGGCAGTTATCGTTTGCCATAGAAAAAAAATCTACAGACACACACACAGACACTTTTCGGAAAACGACTTTTTTTCATGTTTTGAGTGTAGTAGAATCAGATTTTGCCATCACCATACTTCCATTCCTTAAGGAATATGGAAGTAAAACACTTAGTTTCTATCACTAGTTAACATTTCACTGATGTGGTTTTGTTTGTCACACAATTAGATTTTTTTTCTATGGCAAACGATAACTGCCGAAAATTCAAACAGAATCAAATAATTTTTTGCATACAGCCCTCATTTGTAGAGGACTCGCGACCTATTGTTTTTGGTGAAGATCGGTTGATGGAAAGGGGTAGTTTACCTGCAACGGTTTTTTTTTATCAAGGGAAATTTTTTTTTTTTGGCAAACGATATCAGCCGCAAATTCAAACAGAATCAAATAATGTTTCGTATACAGCTCTGAATTGTAGAGTTCTCAAGACCTTTTGTTTTTGGTGAAGATCGGTTAAGGGAAAGGGGTAGTTTACTTGTAACGTTTTATGTTTTAACAAGGGTATTTCTTATGGCAAACGATAACAGCCGCAAATTCAAACAGAATCAAAAGATTATTTGCATACAGCCATAAATTGTAGAGTTCTCAAGACCTATTGTTTTTGGTGAAGAACGGTTAAGGAAAAGGGGTAGTTTACCTACAACGTTTTTTTAACAAGGGTATTTTCTATGGCAAACGATAACAGCCGCAAATTCAAACAGAATCAAATAATTTTCTGCATACAGCCCTGATTTGTAGAGTACTCAAGACGTATTGTTTTTGGTGAAGATCGGTTAAGGGGAAGGGGTAGTTTACCTGCAACGTTTTTTATCAAGCGTATTTTTTATGGCAAACGATAACTGCCGCAAATTCCAACAGAATCAAATAATTTTTTGCATACAGCTCTGCTTTGTAGAGTACTCGCGACCTATTGTTTTTGGTGAAGATCGGTTGAGGGGAAGGGGTAGTTTACCTGCAACGGTTTTTTTTATCAAGGGAAATTTTTTTTTTGGCAAACGATAACAGCCGCAAATTCAAACAGACTTAAATAATGTTTCGTATACAGCCCTGAATTGTAGAGTTTTCACGACCTATTGTTTTTGGTGAAGATCGGTTAAGGGAAAGGGGTAGTTTACCTGTAACGTTTTATGTTTTAACAAGGGTATTTCCTATGACAAACGATAACAGCCGCAAATTCAAACAGAATCAAACGATTATTTGCATACAGCCCTAAATTGTAGAGTTCTCAAGACCTATTGTTTTTGGTGAAGATCGGTTGAGGGAAAGGGGTAGTTTACTTGCAACATTTTTTTAACAAGGGTATTTTCTATGGCAAACGATAACAGCCGCAAATTCAAACAGAATCAAATAATGTTTTGCATACAGCTCTGATTTGTAGAGTACTCAAGACCTATTGTTTTTGGTGAAGATCTGTTAAGGGGAAGGGGTAGTTTACCTGCACCGTTTTTTTATCAAGCGTATTTTCTATGGCAAACGATAACAGCCGCAAATTCAAACAGAATCAAATAATTTTTTGCATACATCCCTGAATTGTAGAGGTCTCAAGGACTTCCGATTTTGGTGAAGATCGGTTAAGGGGAAGGGGTAGTTTACCTGCAACCTTTTACGTTTTAACAAGAGTAAAGTACTTGCAAATTTATTTAAACTTTTTGAAACAATGGTAATTGTTAAAAATAAAATAATTTTGTTGCCAGGCAATAAAATTAAAATTTTTTAATTTTAATGTAATATAATATTTTTCATTTAATACGGCAATAAAAAGGCAGGTAAGACACAAACACACAATTCACGTTATTTCTGGCCTCACTCATGTTTATTTTCTTACGTTTGCACGCTTTTTAAATGGAAAGTGCCGAAACCCACACCAACATAACGCGTGCAAGCCGAAAAAATGGACATCAATTTGCTTACTGGCGAAGCTAGTAGTTAATGAATGGATAGGCAAAAATCTTATCTTAAATTTTTTTTAAGGAATCACTAAAAGGACGGTGGGTCAAATCGGACGCTGAGGTAGAGTTGCTGTAACCGAATGGTTCCACAAACAGCCGTAAGAATTTTACTAGCAGGGAATCTACAGGTTAGCGCAACAGTGGAACTCATGTCTTAATGTTATTGGAGACTTCTTTTAAAATCGTTGAAGAAAAAATGCTTTACAGCTCTATACGTGTGTCTATTGAACAATCCTTGTATTAGTCATACACAATAATACAACTGATTGAACTTCAAATTTTTAAACTTGATTAGTTTCTATATATATGTTTAATGTTACAAATAATTCAAATAACAATCTTGATCATCTGTTAGTTCAGCGGAATAACAGTGACACTTTTAATAACCGCATAAAATAAACACTTAGAAACAACACAGGCGCTTTAACTTAACTGTTTGGACCACAGAAGTGAGGCATGCCTCAACGCTCTATGTGTACAGCGCGGGACAATCCCCCCTCCCTACAATTCCCTATCACACCACTACATTGCTTACATACGATGTATACAAAAAACGCTGAGCCAAGTTCAGGTTGCCTCATTCGCTTTAAACGAACTATGCCGAATCTCACCTGTCACCATCTAGCGGTCGCTCAATAAAGCACGTTTCGGTTTAATAAATTTGAAAGTCCCAGTAACAATGTATAATCTTTACGTTATGTAGTTCATACGTATTTATAATTTTTATTCTACAGAATTTGTTAGGGTAGGCATTGCCTCAATTGCCTCCATGTAACTTCGCCACTGATATATATGTGTACAACGTTATCGGCAACAAAGAAGTAGTTTTTGTTAAAATTCCTTCCCGGGATATTTGGCCGTAGTCCAATGTTTTCTACAAAACCAGACGTTTCGGCAATGCCATCGACTTCCATCATCAGTGAAAATCGAGTGCGATAACGTGAGGTGGTATACGTTAGTGACCACAGTACTGTGGTTAAGGCTGAAGCAGTAAGTAGAAAGAAGTAGTTTCTATGGTAATATTTCATTTCGAAAATGATTTTAAATATAAATCTTAGAATATGGAAGTCATGTATGGTTCTCCATACCGATATTACTTCCATATTCCTTAAGGAATGGAAGTATGGTGATGGCAAAAAAAATCGTGTTCGAGATTATTGCAGATTCTGATTCTACTACACTCAAAACATGAAAAAAAGTCGTTTTCCGAAAAGTGACTGTGTGTGTGTGTGTCTGTCTGTCTGTCTGTGTGTGTCTGTCTGTGTGTCTGTGTGTCTGTAGATTTTTTTCTATGGCAAACGATAACTGCCGCAAATTCAAACAGAATCAAATAATTTTTTGCATACAGTCCTGATTTGCAGAGTACTCGCGACCTATTGTTTTTGGTAAAGATCGGTTGAGGGAAAGGGGTAGTTTACCTGCAACGGTTTTTTTTTAGCAAGGGTAATTTTGTTTGTTTGGCAAACGATAACAGCCGCAAATTCAAACAGAATCAAATAATGTTTCGCATACAGCCCTGAATTGTAGAGTTCTCAAGATCTGTTGATTTTGGTGAAGATCGGTTAAGGGAAAGGGGTAGTTTACCTGTAACGTTTTATGTTTTAACAAGGGTATTTCCTATGGCAAACGATAACAGCCGCAAATTCAAACAGAATCAAAAGATTATTTGCATACAGCCCAAAATTGTAGAGTTCTCAAGACCTATTGTTTTTGGTGAAAATCGGTTGAGGGAAAGGGGTAGTTTACCAGCAACGTTTTTTTAACAAGGGTATTTTTTTCTATGGCAAACGATAACTGCCGCAAATGCAAACAGAATCAAATAACTTTTTGCATACAGCCCTGATTTGTAGAGTACTCACGACTTATTGTTTTTGGTGAAGATCGGTTGAGGGAAAGGGGTAGTTTACCTGTAACGTTTTATGTTTTAACAAGGGTATTTCCTATGGCAAACGATAACAGCCGCAAATTCAAACAGAATCAAAAGATTATTTGCATACAGCCCAAAATTGTAGAGTTCTCAAGACCTATTGTTTTTGGTGAAAATCGGTTGAGGGAAAGGGGTAGTTTACCAGCAACGTTTTTTTAACAAGGGTATTTTTTTCTATGGCAAACGATAACTGCCGCAAATGCAAACAGAATCAAATAACTTTTTGCATACAGCCCTGATTTGTAGAGTACTCACGACTTATTGTTTTTGGTGAAGATCGGTTGAGGGAAAGGGGTAGTTTACCTGCAACGGTTTTTTTTTATCAAGGGAAGTTTTTTTTTTTTGCCAAACGATAACAGCCGCAAATTCAAACAGAATCAAATAATGTTTCGCATACAGCCCTGAATTGTAGAGTTCTCAAGATCTGTTGATTTTGGTGAAGATCGGTTAAGGGAAAGGGGTAGTTTACCTGTAACGTTTTATGTTTTAACAAGGGTATTTCATATGGCAAACGATAACAGCCGTAAATTCAAACAGAATCAAAAGATTATTTGCATAGAGCCCTAAATTGTAGAGTTCTCAAGACCTATTGTTTTTGGTGAAGATCGGTTAAGGGAAAGGGGTAGTTTACCTACAACGTTTTTTTAACAAGGTTATTTTCTATGGCAAACGATAACAGCCGCAAATTCAAACATAATCAAATAATTTTCTGCATACAGCCCTGGTTTGTAGAGTACTCAAGACCTTTTGTTTTTGGTGAAGATCGATTGAGGGGAAGGGGTAGTTTACCTGCAACGTTTGTTATAAAGCGTATTTTCTATGGCAAACGATAACAGCCGCAAATTCAAACAGAATCAAATAATTTTTTGCATAAATAAGTGAATTGTAGAGGACTCAAGGCCATTAGATTTTGGTGAAGATCGGTTAAGGGGAGGGGGTAGTTTACCTGCAACCTTTTACGTTTTAACAAGAATAAAGTACTTGAAAATTCATTTAAACTTTTTCAAACAATGGTAATTGTTAAAAATAAAATAATTTTGTTGCCAGGCAATAAAATTATAATTTTTTCATTTTAATGTAAATTATGTATATATTAGAAAATATATCGTGCTTGGCAGGCAAGCATATTTCAGATTATAAGTCTTAGAATATGGAAGTCATGTATGGTTCTCCATACCGATATTTATTATCTGGCCCCTTCCTGGTCACCTCCTTATGTAAGTATGATTCCAATTTTAGTTACATAGTCTTATATCTAACACTTTTCCTTAACCTAAGGTACATTGTTTCATTCTTTAATAGTATTGTACTTTTTGTTATTTTATAATGGGTTTACTCTTATTTCTATATTATTTTGTTTATTTGGTATGTATTTTCTTTATGTAATTGGAAGGAACGTTACATAATGCCCTACTTTAAAGTCGTGTTATTTTGGTAATTATTATGGTATTTGCTAAAATAACTGGCTATAGTATATAAACTTTCCCTTTCTATTCCATAATATTTTTTTAATTCTGTTAGTTTAATACTTTTTCCTTCTTATCGTTGCTCCATTGTATTGCAGGAGTTGGACAGGTTTCGTGAGATTAATTACTCTATGGGTTATTGTTTCTTGTTAACTTTTACAAGGGTGAAAAACGATGATCCTTAATTAAAATTCTTTGGTTGATAATTTTGTACTTATTCTTCTATATTTTTTTTGTGTTCTTCCAAACGACTGCCTTTCTTGTAATTGGTTATCCTGCTCATACTGGTGGTTTTATTTGCATCAAATTCTTCTACCTTCTGGTTTCCTTAGTTATCTTCTATGTGGGCTTATCCTCCAACTGGTGCTATAATTTCTCCCTAACTCTACATGGCACGGTGAATGAATATCGAATGTGAGTGGCACATTTGCGGCCTGTTATCCTCACTGGACCATTCCCCAAGTGCATGGTACAGGCTCTTTGGCTACTGCCCATATTTATGACTTCTGAGTGGCGCCGTAGCATTTTACACTCTGTCATTTCTTTAAATGGTAACTCTCGTATCTATGAACACTGTCAGAATTATGTTACCCTAACTTGACATTTCTAACTATTTTATTTTGCCTACCAGCAGCTCTCACCTTACCCTTTTATTTATTGCAGTGTTGTTATACCTTCTTTCATAACTCTTTCATTCCGTTGAAATCTATCATACACCTTTGCCCCTGTACTGTTTATTATTTATTCTCTCTTCATTATTTCTGTTATTTTTTTTTCATCCCTTCTGTCATCAAAACTCCTCCTCCTGGTTCTATTCCTGTTATCGTTGTTGTTATTATTACTTTGGTTTCGATTATTCTGATTATTACCTTGAGTGTCATTATTTTCATTATAATGATTATTTTTTTATTTTTGTTTTAATTATCATTATTTTTTCTTCTTCCTTTCTTAACTGGTTTGCCTGGTCGGTTCTCAGAAAATCAGTCCCTTTTCTCGATAGTGCATGGTATTTAGTTTATCCATGGTCCATAAACTCATCTGCACTTGTCGTTCGGATCCTTCTGGTGTGCAGAACTATTACCGTCCTTGTGATATAGGTCTCTGCTACCTTATACATCAATTCTTCTAATACCACATGTTCCTTAGTATCAATGCCTACATCAATCACTTTACCATTTAGTTTATTGAACAGGTACTTCAATGGTATTTCAGTTATTGATGGCATCACTGATTTTTTATTATGCCTTTCTTTTTCTGGTGTATTGAATTTGAACATAGACTCTTTTAAGTCTTTACCCACTGTTTTATGGTGAGTCCCTTCGAGAATTTTTATTAAGTTCCTTCTAGAATTCTTAACATTAACTGTTCTTTTATGGTTGGTAACAGGTAGATTAGATACATTAATTAGTCCATTCTTCATCATCTCCAATTCTTCTCGTGTTTTTATTAGTTCCTTTTTTCAAATTTCTTCGTCTTCTTTTCCAGGTGCTCAATTTTCTCTTTGTTTCTGCTATTTTTATTCTCAGATTTTCCTTGAGTATTTTACACGTTACACTGTTTGTAAAAATAGTTTTGATACTTTCTGAAGAAATCTCTTGCTTACACGGTGCAGCTTTTTACCAATAATACAAAAGTTCCTCGCTGACTGACCTTGTTTGCCCTCAATACTGAAAAACCCTGAGCCAAACGTAACAAAATAATGTTTTCTTTCCCTTCAGTCAATACATTAATGTAATTTAATGCTGCCGTTCTCTCAAGGGTACACAGACCTGCAACCAGACAAAAAATAATTGGTACTGTACCTTTATCCGTTCCTGCAGTAATTTTTGATGTTTCGATAATGCGATTGTTCGGCTTCGATCTATAGTGAATATCGCACATAATTTTATGTAGGTGAAAGAATTATACAAATTTTAATTTCGTATGCTGCAAAATAGTTGGCTGGCGATTGCAGTTGGTGTTTTTAGTCCTTTTTTTAATGAAAAATGATTGTAATAGTACTATATCACAGTTGCGTACCTGTGACACCGAAAGTTGATGTTAGGCAGACTCGGGAAAGTTATTAAAATTTTTTAACTGATTAAAAGTTAAAGTTAGTACCCCCCAAAATTAACTGAGTTAAAGTTAAAGTTAAATTCAAATTAACTGATTAAAAGTTAAAAATGTATGTTTTCTTTTTTTGTTTTACTGAGCAAGCTGCTTTGGCTGTTGAAATAATTAAAATCATGTTAAATAAATCCACAATTTAACCTTTTAAAAAAAAAATTAATATTTAAGTTGCAGAAAAAATGATAAAATATTTAGCACTAAAAAACTCAATCATTAATAATTTAATAATTAAAAATCATAGATGATTTTATTTTAATCATTAAATTATATTCACATTATTTTTAATTGCAGCAGGTAATTAAATATTGTTTGTCTATTGCATTTTTCAGTTCACAGTAGTGATTACTGCTATTGTACTGTGCCTGCAGGGCGATGTAGTATTAAAAGATTTAATTGAACAGACAATAATTAGGCTACTCTATTGATTAGTTTTATAATCTAGAAGTTGACATGAAAAAGTAATTGGGAGCTGGAGATACAACTGAGGCGGATTTGACGTTGTGCAGGGAAAGACGTTCTAATATTTTAGATTATCTAACAGAAAATAGAATTTTAGAATCTAAATTCTATTAGTTAAGGTGAATTCTGAAATCTAATGAATTTTAGATAAAATAAATTTTACCTCTTGTTTTCTTCAAAATGAGAGTATTTAACACGAAATTTTGACTTTTACGTACTTCAAAAAATTTACTATTAAATTTTAATTGTTGTAAATTGTTAACAACAAATTGTCTGTTTCTAAGCAGTTGAAGAAACTAATGAATTTATTTATTTTAACTCAAATTGTCAACGATTACTGACGTATTCCGTTGGTTTCTCTGCAAATAAATCCATCTCGTGGAATGTTCACCCATTGTGAAATACTCGAGGTATACAGGGTTTTTTGCTTGTTTGATTGCTACGATTAGGGCACGGGCATCACACTCAGACACACCCGTACGGCGGACACGGCCTGCGTTGCAGTCTGGGTGTTGGGGGTCAGTGCGAGCGCGCACGGCTTGCACCGAATCCAACACGTACTCAGGTACGCGCAACCATGTGTCGCCCACGCGTACAGACTCACACCGCACAGCTTGAGCCGACATGTCCCGCGTTGCAGTCTGCGTATTGGGGATCAGTGCGAGCGCGCGCGGCTTGCATTGACTTCAGCACGCACTCTGTCACGCGCGCGCCCATGTTCCACTCGCGGTGCACACACATGCTTCGTTGTTTTAATCGTGGCACTCTGAGTAGTAAAACTTTCCAAACTGAGTATTTTCACATTGGGCAAATACAACCAGGGCTGAATTTATTGCAGAGACACTAAACATAAAAACACTACCATGCAGTCACATATACTCAAACGAATGTATGAATGAGTAACAGAGTTTTAACTGTGAAGTACAGAATGAGTGCCTAGAGCTGCTATAATGTAAATATAGTGTAGACATATCAGACATGAAAAGTACAATAGTTTGTGCTAAATACTTTTGGGGGTTTTCACACTAAATCTACACATTTTGGTCATCTTTCATTAAACTGGCTATGTAATAATGATTAGGCGTATACTCAATATGGTCGACTAAACGTGAATACGTGCACACCTACTGACGCTTATACAGTGCAAAGGATTGTTAACCTATGATAACCTATGAGTGATATTTTATGATCAGATGTTGAAGCATATGCTTTGAAACGCGTCATTTATATATTAAAAAGAAGTCACAAGGGGGATTGAAAAAGATTACTTTGTCTACTTGAGTATACTCGTTCATTATTTTCAAGTACGTTATCAGTAGCCACCTCCAATAAAAATTCCATGATTTTTACTACTGTACCTTTACATCTTTCTCCTCTCCTCTCTCTCACTCTCTGTCTCTGTCTGTCTTTTCTATCTGTCTATCTGTCTGTCTGTCTGTTCCCCCCCCCTCTCTCTCTCTCTCTCTCTCTCTCTCTCTCTCTCTCTCTCTCTCTCTCTCTCTCTCTCTCTCTCTCTCTCTCTCTCTCTCTCTCTCTCTCTCTCTCTCTCTCTCTCTCTCCTCTTCCCAAAACCACCATCTCTTCCACTAATTACGGGAAGTTGAAACGTACCTTGCTGGAAAGGTTGAGGAAAGGGTACATACGAGGTGAACTCAGAGTCCACAACATTGTGAATGTAAAGATGCCGTAAGGCGAGACAAAAGGCATGTGTGAAGCGAATTTGTGAGCGTAATTTGATTGCGGCCTTGAGCACAGTGCGCCGACCGGTATGTAGACGCATGGTAAGTGTCACACAACGTTACAGCTGGGCTCTGCTGGGATAGCCGAGAAACGTGTAGAACGTTCTGTACTGGCGTAACACTATATATGGAACGATTTGAAAACAAAATTTTTAATAAATAAACAACAAAGCCAAACTATGGCTGAGGTATGTTGACGTCACTTTTGTGATTTGGCCAGCCAAACTATGGCTTAGGTATGTTGACGTCACTTTTGTGATTTGGCCAGCCCAAACTATGGCTTAGGTATGTTGACGTCACTTTTGTGATTTGGCCAGCCCAAACTATGGCTTAGGTATGTGACGTCACTTTTGTGATTTGGCCAGCCCAAACTATGGCTTAGGTATGTTGACGTCACTTTTGTGATTTGGCCAGCCCAAACTATGGCTTAGGTATGTTGACGTCACTTTTGTGATTTGGCCAGCCCAAACTATGGCTTAGGTATGTTGACGTCACTTTTGTGATTTGGCCAGCCCAAACTATGGCTTAGGTATGTTGACGTCACTTTTGTGATTTGGCCAGCCCAAACTATGGCTGAGGTATGTTGACGTCACTTTTGTGATTTGGCCAGCCCAAACTATGGCTTAGGTATGTTGACGTCACTTTTGTGATTTGGCCAGCCCAAACTATGGCTTAGGTATGTTGACGTCACTTTTGTGATTTGGCCAGCCCAAACTATGGCTTAGGTATGTTGACGTCACTTTTGTGATTTGGCCAGCCCAAACTATGGCTTAGGTATGTTGACGTCACTTTTGTGATTTGGCCAGCCCAAACTATGGCTTAGGTATGTTGACGTCACTTTTGTGATTTGGCCAGCCCAAACTATGGCTTAGGTATGTTGACGTCACTTTTGTGATTTGGCCAGCCCAAACTATGGCTGAGGTATGTTGACGTCACTTTTGTGATTTGGCCAGCCCAAACTATGGCTTAGGTATGTTGACGTCACTTTTGTGATTTGGCCAGCCCAAACTATGGCTTAGGTATGTTGACGTCACTTTTGTGATTTGGCCAGCCCAAACTATGGCTTAGGTATGTTTACGTCACTTTTGTGATTTGGCCAGCCCAAACTATGGCTTAGGTATGTTGACGTCACTTTTGTGATTTGGCCAGCCCAAACTATGGCTGAGGTATGTTGACGTCACTTTTGTGATTTGGCCAGCCCAAACTATGGCTTAGGTATGTTGACGTCACTTTTGTGATTTGGCCAGCCCAAACTATGGCTTAGGTATGTTGACGTCACTTTTGTGATTTGGCCAGCCCAAACTATGGCTGAGGTATGTTGACGTCACTTTTGTGATTTGGCCAGCCCAAACTATGGCTTAGGTATGTTGACGTCACTTTTGTGATTTGGCCAGCCCAAACTATGGCTTAGGTATGTTGACGTCACTTTTGTGATTTGGCCAGCCCAAACTATGGCTTAGGTATGTGACGTCACTTTTGTGATTTGGCCAGACGGTAGGAAAATTTTAGATACTTTTTTGCAGCAATTAAATAACGAAGAGAGAACCATAAATTTTACTGTTGAATTAGAAAAGGATTAACACGTCGGTATTCAGAAAACCAACCCATACGGGACAATACGAGTTAGTTGTCCAACCAGTTTGATCGTTTAAAGGGGGGAGTCGTTCGGTCTTTACATGCTCGAGCCGTTAGTCTTCGTTCTTCTAAGATTAATTTGGAATCCGAAATTAATAACATTTTTAAAGATTTCCAGGCTACTGGTTATTAAAAAAAAAAAAATCATTAAAAATGTATTAGTGACGTCAAAAAGTCGGAACAACTTGAGGCGGAAGTGAGGGGCAACACAGTTATCATGGGCGGATCCAGCAAGTAATTTTTAGGGTTTTTTTTTGAAGTACTAACTCTGTTATGAAAAAATCTAAACATCATTTAGTTGTTAGTTATCAGTTCTAGCATTGTTATCAGTAAAATCTTAGCAAAGTTATATTGTAAAATCCTCATGTTAAAGGTTTTACTAAAATAAAGAAGCGTAGGAGAAACTTGTTTAAACAAATCCATTAAAGGGTACCTGAGAAATTTGCAACTTATATTTGCAACTTATGGTGAAATAAAGGCGTTACCCATTGCCTGTTATAGGATAATAGTGGTCCAGTGAGTGTGGATGTCACTTAGCTATTAATGTAAGTTTCATGTGTTCTATTTAAGGGGCAGCATCGGAGGGTTTCCTTTGGCCAGCTCAGGCTAAGGAAATGAAAACCTATGGCAACATGCGGCTGAAGCCAAGCGCTCACCCTAAAATTTCGACGACGATCTCGTCGTCGTAACAGACTTTCTCGCAAGCTACTACATGCAGAAGGTACCTTCGACTCTCTTACCCATCCGTGAGCGCCTGCCCACTGCCACTCCCCAAAATAAGTTCCTCCTTCTGGTTCATCGGTCTGTTATGAACAATGGATGAACATGGCAATCCCTCAAGGGAAACCTCGAAATCGTGGCGTGGAACGCCAACGGTCTCGCCTTCCGGCAGTCTGAATTCTTAAGAGTTCGTTGCCCGCCACAAGCCCGACATACTTCTTCTTTGTGAAACGCATCTGAGCCCGCATCATCGGTTCCGGCTACGGTGGTGGCACGTGAAGGCGTCCGTTCGCCACCACCTGTACTGCCACAGCGGCGGAACCTCGAGTGCACCACGTTTGAGCATCATGATGCTCTTGGCGGCCTACTCGTGGTTTCCACTTACAAGTCTCCATATCCGGAGATCCTGACCAGTGATCTGGAGGTCGCCTTCGCTGCACACAGGAGGGTAGGCCTACTCCTGGCAGGCGATCCGAACTGTAAGTACCCCGACCTGCGAACGCAAACGGGGCCCGCTTACACAGGTTCACTGACGCGGCACGCGTCACGGTCATGGGCCTACTTACTACCCCACCCCCAGGGCCAATTCCCGTCCTGATTTACTGGACATAGCCGCGAACATGGGCGTTGTTTATCGCTCGGTCCACGTCTCCGTCATCTCGGAACTGTCCTCGGATCACTGTCCCATCACTACACCCCACCCACCGTTCGCGACAAGCTTCGGATAGTCAAGCGGAAACGCTTTGGCTCGGGGTTCAGTCGCCGCCTACCCGAGCATATACCGCTAAATACTGTCCAGTACGTCGACGAGGCCTTGTTCGACATGGCCGTCGTCTCGGCGGTGGACGTGTCCTCCCGGACGAGAGAGTACACGCGCGGTGTCTCAGCTCGCCCGCGAGAGGAATCGCCTCCGGAGAAACTGTCAGAGGACCCTTGACCCAGCCGACAAAACTGCGTTCAACAGAGCGTCCGGCAAGTTCCATCGTGACATGCTAGCGTTCCCAGTTGGGAGCTGGCTGCAGCACGGATCCTGTCTGGCGGATTCCCAGTGGTCTAACGCATGTTGCTCTTCGCACTCGAAGGACCCGCTGCACCTCGCACCCCCCTCCCGAAAAGGCAGAGTTCTTGACTGACTGTTTCGAGCGACAGTTCGCGCCAACCCATCCAAGAATCCGGCCTTCACTGAACTCATCTACCTCGAAGTAGAGCGCGTTCTTTCAGCGGGTATCACCGTCTAGCTCGCCGGAGGAGGTCACTGAGAAATCGTCCAGCTCAATCCCCGGACGGTATTACGAACACCGCACTCTAGCGCCTTCCGGAGCGTGGAACTCGCTTCCCGACGGAGATGTTTAACTCTTGCCTCAAGGTGGCCTACTTTCCTGCAAAATGGAAAACGGCCACCATGATTGTGATACCCTAGCCGGGCACTTCTCGCGCGGAGAACCTCAGGAATATTAGCCTCTTGTCCGCGACGTTAAAGGTTTTCGATCGGTTGATCCAGCGTCGGATCCGCGACCACCTAGAACGACTGGACGTGCTAATCCCCGAACAGTTCGGCTTTCACGAGTACCCTCCTCGATTCATCAGCTGATGACATTCGTGGAGAGAATAACTGAGGCTGACTACCAGAGCAAACAGATGACAGCATTCTTTCTGGACGTTAGATGCGTGTGCCACGAGAGTGTCCTTTACAAACTAACGGAAGTCTCCCCAGATTGCTATTTTCGATTGATCGGCTGCTTTCTGCGAGACCGTAGCTTCCTAGTGAGAGTGAGAGCAGACAACGCTCCCTTTTCGGAGAGGCGTATTACTGTTGGCGTCTCTCAGGACAGCGTCCTGGGCCTCTCCTTTTCTCGGTATTTGTCAATGACACGCCCCGGATCGCTGGAGTAAGAATGTCTCTGTTTGCCCACGACACTGCAGCTTTTGCTGCGGAGACGAACGCAAACTTTGCGGCCATCAAGCTGCAGGGTCAACTCGACGCCTATGTCGGGTGGATCGAGAACTGGAGAGTTGTAGTTAACGCTACTAAGAGCGCAGCGGTAATATTCTCGCGTTGCCGCAAGCGGCCTCGGGAGCTAACCGTAGGTTCAGTCGAAGTGTCCTGGACCGATAGCGTGAAGTACTTCGCTTCACGTAGACTCCCGACTCACCTGGCAAACCCATCTGATAACGCGCCTCGACTCTGGCCCGTGCTTTCGAATCCTAGGGATAGGGGGGCTAGGGGTACGTACGTGTTGCCGGTGATTACACGCTGCCATAGACCCACAATTACCGGACTCCGGACTCGACAAATAAACTCCACGGCCAGGTGAAATGGAAGTGACTCCTTTTGTTAGCCCCGGTGGTATAATCCACCAATCTCATGTCCTCCCACAATTAGAAATCAGATAAAAGTAACTCAAACGACCCAATGTCCATTTGGAGGAGGAGTCCTTTTGGAGACTCGGGACACTGTACAACTCGCGTCTTCAGTAGATCATAATTAAGTCTTAAATAGTAACGTACAAAATTTAATATATTGTTACTAGAATATGATGTACGAATTATATATGTAATATTATTAGTATTACGAATAATTATTATTATTAGAATATGTAATGTGTTCAAACAACGGCGACTTTCTGGTTCCCCAAGTGTATGCCACAGATGTAGACTTCACGTAAAACTAGAACTGTAACATAATTCTTACTCATAATTTATTCAAACTGAATTTAAGAGAAACGCTCAGAAAAACTTAGACAGTTCGAAATTTCAAATTTTCTTAAAAAAAAAACAGGTGCGTATCCACTTTGGAGGAAATATGGATATTCCCTCCTAAAAAAAATAAAAAACTTGAAAAATACTTTACAAGATTAGATTCTATTTAAAATAGTTTTATCGTAATCTGGAAAGCTTAGATTTATTTTAAAAGTAATGATGTTGAAGAAAAATAAAGAATAGAATTTCTAAGAAATCATTTGATTTCTTTTCAAAGAACATTTGATTAGAAAAAGACATTCCTGGATCCGTCCATGTAAGACTTAATAATTCTAGGTTTCAATACCTAAGCTGAACCCATGTTATCAGCCTTGAGCTAATAATATTAACTAATTTTTTCCGTGGGCATATTCTGCAATTTCTTCGAAAAAATTTACCACGGTAAATAATAGTTTTTCTGTCAAGTGTCTTGTTTTATTCTGTTTGATTGAATTTTTTTTTTTCAGATACTTAAGGGGCCTCAGACTCGTGAGGTGATTGCTGAAAATGCACGTAGTGAGCAGGTAAGAGAGATCGAGAAGCAAAAGGAGTTGAAACGCGCAAGGGAACTCCGACTGACAAGAGGCAGACTTTCGTCGTCTGTAAGTTCTAAACATTATAAAGAGCCAAAAGAAAGAAGACCCAAACACTTAGCATCTAGGACTGTAAAGGAGAAAGGCAAAAAGGATTTCAAGGAATGGAAGAAGTCCAGTTTGAAACATATGAGCAGCGAGGTGGTGAAGTATAATCCAAACGACAAAAATGACACAATAAACGTGGACTACGATTACGCGCACGTGAAATTCAGGAGCTGGAACAGAACTAAAAAACGAACAAAAACCGATAAAACAAAGACGGTCATCACGTCTAAGGAAGCTTACGACGACCTGGTTCGCAAAGTACCCAGCGATGAAGACGAAGACAAAGACACATACGACGAAGACGACGACGACGACGAAGACGACAGCGATGACAGTGACAGTGGCAGTACCAGTGGTAGTGATAGTGATAGTGATTACGAAGACATCAGTAGTGACAGTGACGATTACGATAACGATGGTGACGAAGACGGGATGCAGTCAAAGAAACGTGTGGAAGAAGAACTGGAACGCTTGAAAGAACACAGAATAAAAAATAAAAATCAAACGAAATCGAAAATAACAAAACGCGAAACACATTATAACAGCGACACTGTTGACGAGTACGGAATGAAATCTGTGAAATCCCGTGAACGTTTGAAAAAACGTAAAAAATGTGTGAAGGAAAAAGCCAAGAAAGAGGAAAAACTAAAAGATAAAAACAAAATAAAAACTAACGAATACGGGATAAAATCTGTAGAATCCAGTCATTTTTTGAAAAAAAAAATATACGGTTTGGAGGAAAACTTCGGAAAATTAAGAGGCGGAAAAGCAAAACGTGACGATTCTAATGATATTAATCG
Source organism: Magicicada septendecula (assembly GCA_034769895.1). Lineage (NCBI taxonomy): Eukaryota > Metazoa > Arthropoda > Insecta > Hemiptera > Cicadidae > Magicicada > Magicicada septendecula. Next base: position 385,744,451 of record CM068374.1, on the reverse strand, counting down.
TATTGGCACGGCGTCTGTGGAAACCAACGAAATAATGAAACACGTCCAGAAAGTTAAAAAATTAGAAGATACAACCAAATTTAAATCTGAAAAGCTGAATCATGTCGATGGCGACAATAAACACGGAGACGATGACGTAGCGACCGATATATCTCGTACGAAATTTACAAAATCGATGATGCAAACCGTAGAAAGGTTTTCAGAACCGGCCGTCAAGTTAGAACCTACAGAAATAACCACCGCAATAGAATTGGAACCAACAAAAAGCCATAACAAATCGTCGGACGTCAACGCCAGGCACGGTGTCAAACCGGCGGAAATTTGGACGGCAACAATGCTGAAACAAAACGAACCGAACACGATCAGAGCACAAACGTACTACAGCCACCATACACGGCCTACGAAGCCGTCGAGACGGCCGCGGACACATCACCCCGTAGACTGCAGTTCGAACCAGATCCTTACCAAGTCGTCGGGCTCAGTGTTGAGCACGATGGGTTTATCTTCCGAACACAGCGGTTACCAGAGTCAGTGTCACATTCCGCGCAGTACGGAACACTCTCGCCACAGCATCCAGGACGCCCGCTGCGACAAATGCCGTGAACAGAGCGCCGAGTACGACTATCAAGGCATCATGGGCTTGAAAACGGTCTTCTCCAGAGGTAATAATCACAACAGAAGCGACATTCAACTCCCAGTAGCTGATTACGGTTCGATTACAGGGTCAAAACAAAACGTAACAACTCGCGTGATTTCACCATTCGTATCCGAATTACATGCTGTAATTAACCAACGAAGACAACAACAACAACATCAACAACATCAACAGAAACTGAGACACTTACTCGACGATGAATCCAGTATATACAAACACAGCCTTCAATATGAGTACGGTATAGGCATGTCTCTGCCTGAACGAAAATATCCGAATACGATTATTGATCCGTTCAGTCCGAACAAGACAGAAATTGTAATTAAAAGCCTTTCCGATGCGGATATGACTAGAGAAAGCGACATCGTGTTCCAGTTCGAGCCGACTACAGACATTTTCGCGAGACCGAAGAGAAAACGTAAACAGAGCACCAGCACCCGAGTATACAAGGTCGTCTATAGCATGCGCGATGCCGATTCTTTAGCAAGGGACTTAAAGTACGGAGTCTCGGAGCTACGCGAGGATCTGAGAGAAATGTACAAAATGCATCCGAATGTCATAAAGGATATGTCTAACGTGTGGAGCAGGTTCAAACGAGACCTCACCAACTACACGAGCAGTGATTCCGACCCGTCGATGAGTTTCAGTAAGTTGGGAAGTGCTTTAGGTATTACGATCCCGACTGCAGCGACAACCGTTGACCACAATACAACATCGAACCAGACAACAAGGTACGATTCTTCAGAGTTAGAAGGTGACACTGATGAATCGCTACGGTACGAAGAATACTATCGAAAAGGTTTAAACGGGAAAGGGCGGAAAAATTATGAGGCCGAGAGCGGCTCGAAATCCGACGACGAAGACGAGAGAGATTACGACAGAGACGAGAGTGAAGAAGAAGAAGAAGAAAGCAGTCGTGACAGTAACTCTACCGTTTCTGACGTTATGAACGGTCAAAACGCGTCTGAATACGACTTCCAGTACAGCGATCTCGAGCAACAATATAAAGAATACTTACCTAAGAGGGAAAAACGTAAAGATAGAAAGAATTATGAATATTGGAAATCCTCCGAAACGACGTCCGAAAGTAAAAAGAAAGATTCCAGTAAAAAACTTAAAACAAAGAAAGTGAAAAAATCTTCGGGAAGGGGAAGGATTAGTACGGAAGAAACACTAAAATTGAGGGGCAGACTTCAGAAAGCAGAACTGAGAAAGGCCATGGTTGGTCAAGCTGGTATGGATGAACAATTTAGGAAAGATTTAAAACAGAAATTTTCAAAAGATAAGGTACGTGACCAAAAGAAAGACAGAGGTCGGTACGAAAGCAGAGAATCCGACAGATCTGGAAGAGACAGAAAAGACAGCAGACGTGACGATCGAGGAGGCCGTCGAGATGAACGTGACTACAGACGGGGACGTGACGACAGACGAGGAGGTTGGAGAGATGATCGTGACGATAGATGGGGTCGTGACGACAGACGAGGAAGCTGGCGGGGTGATCGTGACGATAGACGGAGCCGTGACGACAGACGAGGAGGCTGGCGGGGTGATCGTGACGATAGACGGGGCCGTGACGACAGACGAGGAGGCTGGCGGGGTGATCGTGACGATAGACGGGGCCGTGACGACAGACGAGGAGGCTGGCGGGGTGGTCGTGACGATAGACGGGGCCGTGACTACAGACGAGGAGGCTGGCGGGATGATCGTGACGATAGACGGGGCCGTGACGACAGACGAGGGGGCTGGCGGGATGATCGTGACGATAGACGGGGCCGTGACGACAGAAGAGGAGGCTGGCGGGGTGATCGTGACGATAGACGCGGTCGTGACGACAGAAGAGGAAGCTGGCGAGGCGATCGTGGCGTCAGACGAGGCAGTGACGACAGACGAGGAGGGTGGCGGGGCCGCGGCCGTCCAATAACGTCGCAAGAAGGCAGAGGAGAAGAGTTGATCAACAAAGGATTACACGGCCCCACATATAAGAGAGAATACAGACGGAATAAATTCACGAAGGACGACGAGGACAATGTGAAAGACTATCTGGACCAAAGAAGAAAGTCTGGCCGCATGCCAGGAAAAAGGAATAATGAGGTAAGCATAAAAGATGAAAGAAGTAAAGATGAAAAAAAGAAAAGAAAAAGCAAAAAAGAGATATTAAGCAAGAAAGAGAAGCGAAAGAAAGAGAAAAAGAGGAAGAATAGAGTAAAAAGGAAACATGAAAAAAGAAAGGCGAAGAAAGAAGCCGAGAAAGGTTCGGAACCTGAAAGCGAAATACATAAAAATACGTAGAAAATTGTGACGTTTTTCTCCTCCACACTCAACCCCCCCCCCCCGGTCTCTTGTTAACGTGACGTAATTATTACATGCTATATACCAATCCAAAATGTGCTTAACTTTTCTACAGATTAACCGTAAATAACATAGTTTCAAGCAAGAAATTAAATCTGTTTACAATGATGCAGAAAAGCCTTCTGCTTTCAAAAGTTGTGTCTGGGAAAGTATACTCGTATTTAATATTGTTAAACAAAGTTATGTATTAAATTTTTCGTTTTCAAATTACATAATTTATAAATGAATCGATTTCAAAAACATTTCTAACACATTCTAATAAGCAGATCGTGTTTTCTGAGAAGAAACATTTCAAGTAGACTTAATTATGAAGAAATTTCTAGAAGCAAATATGCCACTAAATCTTTGGGATTTGTCAATTGGGATAGATTCACGCTTCGTTTCTCTGTTCTCTGTGTTGTTGCGTTTGAGAATTTTTGTCGATTTTTAAAATCTATAAACAGTTTATATCAGCAGCGTGCCAACTTGTAGAATAACGTAACAAACATGACCCATCAAACAAACGAAGGCCATATACCATCCTGGTAAGGTAGTTGGTTGTACACGCTTGTGTAAAGTACCCATACAACTGGTACTGTCGCAATAACCGTCCCGCACTCATTTTCGATATTTCGATTATTGGTGTCGATATGTAGTGAATATCGCATATAATTTTAGTTAGATAATAGAAACCATGAAAATTCATTTGTGTGTTATAAAATAGTTTGTTGAGGATTGCAATCGTGTTTCACTGTCATATTTTTTACGAAAAATAATTTTAGCAATAATATAAGCCCGATCTGTCCCTGTGACGCCAAAAGTTGGCGTTGTTTGGTTAACATGCAAACTAAAATTACACATAGAAACCAACATGCCTTTAAAATAATACTCGCTTTTTGTGAAATCCACGAAGTAAGGCGGGGTGGCCCAAGGGCCTTGCCTGTTACTACACATGTCTCCCTTTTTGTAGCAGAACTCTTTTTCCATAATACTCGATTTTTGTGCAGATCACTGGAAATGCAACCAACTCGAAGGAAGGCGGGATGCTATACATGTCTCAAATTTTTGTGTGTTTCGCACAAAATTTCCTTCTAGTGAAGGTTTCGAGATTTTACTGAATAACATAAATGAATATTGACCAAATAATGAATAATCAATCTTATTTTCATTTGAATAATAAATATACTTTTGTTTTAATGTTACTTTTCAGAAATAATTGTATTTTTTCATTTTACATTTTCTGTTGTTGTTTTTTTTTTTAAATACGTAATGTTCCTTGATTTTAATGTTTCTCCCTTTCAAGCACTGCGTGGACACATTAAACGTCATTTTACTTCATTAAACAGTAAGCTAAAGACTAAAAACCATTATTACCTAACCTTAAAATGAAAACAACACGTATTTTTGCTTTACATTAAGAAATAAAATAATTTACAATTAGCACACTTCTTCTTCACATCGTAGTAGGTATATTGATACAATCGCATATTCAAAACGTAGTGCGGGTACGGACATTGGGACAGTGAAGATCAACTTAATTGACAGTTAACTGACAGTATGGAATATTACTTTTTTCTGTTTAACGTTGAGTGCTTAAAGCGATCCGTTATGCAAACTAGCGTAAATAGCACTTTCAGATAGACTAGCCAAATCACCTACTTTTCTAGTTCACAAATGTGATAGTGGTAGGACTAAAGTTTGATGGTTGGAGACATGCAATAATCGATAAGCAAACAATACTATCTTAGTTTAACAAAGTAAGGATAATGCAGAACTCATTTTATTTTCACCGCTCATTAAATCTATTACGGCCAACCTAAATTAATTCAGGTTAAAAAAAAACAACTTATGGTTTTATAATTTAAATTTAGAGCACACATCGGCCACGCAGATACTTGAATCCAGCAAGTTTACTCTTGGTATTGAGTCTGTGACCGTTTATAATAAAATCATCTAACGTTAACGGTGAGCGGAATATCTAACCTTTCGACATTTTATTGACTTTTAAAACCTAAACATAAAATGTTCGTCTGCTACTCTAAACCAATATGTTCTCAGTGCTTTGTTTTCAAGTTTTGCTTATCTTTTATTTAAAACTATTTCGCATCGCCTTAGGTTGGTTAAAATGATTCTTCGCTCTCCCAACTCTCTGCTAGGTCCTACAAACTAAATTTTGGGAATTCTCTGGCAGCTTGGTATTCTTCTTGTTTTGTAAACTATATTCATTACAGTAAAAAAAAGACACCAGTGTCACTGTCTAATAACTGTCTCAGCTGAAGAATGAAGACGTGGGAGCGGAAACGTGGACCATAATTTATGGCACGTAATAAATGGCAGCCAGCATATTAATTCAAAATCGCGGTAAAATTTTGTGTGTCACACACATCGCGAATGTGCAATCGCAAGTAAAGCGACCGCAATGTAACAAATTTATTTCGAAATTTTCCTTTTTTAAGTATTTAAATCGTTTTTTAAGTATTTTCTTTTGCGCCATATTTAATTGTAATTTAACAATATTTAAAGTCGAGTACATGCCAATATTATGTAAAGCTTTTGTAATTTTGCAGTTAAAGCAAACTGCCTTTGCAATTTATTCGCTGTTGTTATCGCTCGAAGGCAACTCCTGACTAGTGAACACTAAAATAATGCCATATTAAGAACAACGCTGTTTTTTATTTAACCAACGGCGTTTTGTTTTCATCAACATCCTGTAAACCCTGCGTACAGTCACCAACCACATACACATACGTATGCTACATTTGTACGCAGTCACCATCCACATACACATACGTATGCTACATTTGTACGCAGTCACCATCCACATGCACATACGTATACTACATTTGTACGCAGTCACCATCCACATGCACATAAGTATGCTACATTTGTTCGCAGTCACCATCCACATACACATACGTATGCTACATTTGTACGCAGTCACCATCCACATGCACATACGTATGCTACATTTGTTCGCAGTCACCATCCACATACACATACGTATGCTACATTTGTACGCAGTCACCATCCACATACACATACGTATGCTACATTTGTACGCAGTCACCATCCACACACACATACGTATGCTACATTTGTTCGCAGTCACCATCCACATACACATACGTTGTAATAAGACTAGATTATACGTTTGTTAAACCCTTACTTTGTTGTCGTTAATTCGTAACGTATCGATAATTCGTGTTTATTTTGTTTCTATTAGTGTCGAGTGTCTACTCACCAGTTCGGCCGTTCAAATCCGAATTTACTGCCTCGACGTCGGGTTGGCCAACTCTCCTTAGTAAACCAAAATTGTAAAGTTTACTATTCTATATTTTGTGCTCAAATTTTATATAAACTAACTTTTTTCTATACAAAATTATTAAAAATCTTTAACTTATTATTACTCCCTTATACTACCTGTAATCTCAAATACAATAATACAATAATAGTTTGCTTTTTGTTTACAAATTATTTTGATACCTTACAAGTTTACTGTTTTTCAACTTATAACAGATTACTATTTTTTCCTTTGGTTTTTCTTTTGTTAATTACATCTAAACTAATTATTATCTATCCAGTTTTGTATCCTACATTATTATTATGAAACCTAAACAGATTATACACTTTATTTTATCAATGGCTATTGCTTTATCTTAAACTTCACAAATTTCTTATTATCAGTTATTCATAATCAGCTAGGCCTAATGTCTAGAGTTCATAATTCACCTACCCTATACTCATTACAATTGTTTATAGTCATTTTTGTTAATTTTATATGTTACTAAACATAATTACTGTAACAAACTAACTTAAATCATAACATTTGATTAATTTTAATCATCATATAATATAATATAACTACTTAATAACTCTTTTTAGGCCCATGCCTATATCTAAAGTTTACATGTTTTTAAACGGTTTTATTTTAACATAATTTGCAACATAATAATATTTTGGTTCATCAAAATATATCAAAGAAACCTATAACAAAATTGAACATTAAATATGCACTAATATTTCCTTATAAACTCACGTTAGAGAATATAGTGTCTAACTCCCCTTACTGTATTCAACCTAACATATTAGTCTTTTATACATATTTTCAATGTGGTTAATATAACTTTGTTAATTTTATTCATTAACAATAAAACAATATATCTCTTATCATCCTTATACTATACTAACAAGCTTCTTTAACATAATGAAATACAATTTCCAGTGGTTTGTTTCCCACAAATATTCTTATATTTTAATACAATCTTTCCTTTTTCATTATACTAGGCCCATGATTACTTATAATTGTCCCTTATAATTTACACTGTTTAGTTATTATATTTGGGTTAATAGATTACTTATAATCTATTATTACAAGTTTATTTCTTTATTTCTAACTACACTGCACTTTCTTAACTAGTGTGTTTATGTAGTTCATTTATTAACACTGGGTCCTATCAATGTTTATTACTTATCACCGCTTTCCTAATGAATTATTTTTACTCAAGTTCATTTTATATTAGTGTCTTTTGATAGTTTACTTCAAAAGTAATTTGTTCAGTATATTTGTTTTTACATTTCATTTTCTTTTTATCTTTCCTATAGGTTACATATTATTTATTTTCCTATCTAATTTTGTACTTTTATTTATATATTATTCTTTTCAACACTTGGGTGTTTTTAACTGTTGTTATATTGTGGCTTGAATTATTTTCTCTGTCTCACTTTATCCAATCTATTGGGTCAAGTCATCGTCATTGTCTAAGTCAAAATCAGTTAGTAGTGTTGTTCTCTCATTTCTCTTTTAATACATTTTTTTTATTTTCCTTTAGTATACAGCTTTTCTTCCATTAATTATACTTGTAAACTTGGTGCTATCGTAGGTCACGTTACGACGTATGCTACATTTGTACACAGTCACCATCCACATACACATACGTATGCTACATTTGTACGCAGTCACCATCCACATACAAATACGTATGCTACATTTGTACGCAGTCACCATCCACATACACATACGTATGCTACATTCGTTCGCAGTCACCATCCACATACACATACGTATGCTACATTCGTTCGCAGTAACCATCCACATACACATACGTATGCTACATTTGTACACAGTCACCATCCACATACACATACGTATGCTACATTTGTACGCAGTCACCATCCACATACACATACGTATGCTACATTTGTACGCAGTCACCATCCACATACACATACGTATGCTACATTCGTTCGCAGTAACCATCCACATACACATACGTATGCTACATTTGTACACAGTCACCATCCACATACACATACGTATGCTACATTTGTACGCAGTCACCATCCACATACACATACGTATGCTACATTTGTACGCAGTCACCATCCACATACACATACGTATGCTACATTCGTTCGCAGTCACCATCCACATACACATACGTATGCTACATTTGTACACAGTCACCATCCACATACACATACGTATGCTACATTTGTACGCAGTCACCATCCACATACACATACGTATGCTACATTTGTTCGCAGTCACCATCCACATACACATACGTATGATACATTCGTTCACAGTCACCATCCACATGCACATACGTATGCTACATTTGTACGCAGTCACCATCCACATACACATACGTATGCTACATTTGTTCGCCGTCACCATCCACATACACATACGTATGCTACATTTGTACGCAGTCACCATCCACATACACATACGTATGCTACATTTGTACGCAGTCACCATCCACATACACATACGTATGCTACATTTGTGCGCAGTCACCATCCACATACACATACGTATGCTACATTTGTTCGCAGTCACCATCCACATGCACATACGTATGCTACATGTGTTCGCAGTCACCATCCACATACACATACGTATGCTACATTTGTACACAGTCACCATCCACATACACATACGTATGCTACATTTGTACACAGTCACCATCCACATACACATACGTATGCTACATTTGTTCGCAGTCACCATCCACATACACATACGTATGATACATTCGTTCACAGTCACCATCCACATGCACATACGTATGCTACATTTGTACGCAGTCACCATCCACATACACATACGTATGCTACATTTGTTCGCAGTCACCATCCACATACACATACGTATGCTACATTTGTACGCAGTCACCATCCACATACACATACGTATGCTACATTTGTACGCAGTCACCATCCACATACACATACGTATGCTACATTTGTTCGCAGTCACCATCCACATACACATACGTATGCTACATTTGTACGCAGTTACCATCCACATACACATACGTATGCTACATTTGTGCGCAGTCACCATCCACATACACATACGTATGCTACATTTGTTCGCAGTCACCATCCACATGCACATACGTATGCTACATGTGTTCGCAGTCACCATCCACATACACATGCGTATGCTACATTTGTACGCAGTCACCATCCACATACACATACGTATGCTACATTTGTAGACAGTCGCCATCCACATGCATTCTTCTCTTACGTCGTTGCAACAGCTTTTGCAGTGCTTCGTTTGAAAACAGTGACGCCCCACCCCAGGTAGTCATCCAAGCGTTGACGCCATTAATGAGATTCTCATTGGTATCCACATGGCGGATTTACCCTGGCGGCGTACGTCTACCGACAGGACACGTGCGCGATAGTCTGTCGAGCTTCGAGCCTTTCAAGTACACTTCTGACCCGTAGACGACCGCTATCAACGACTTAGCGATTGACCAAGGCTACCGTCCGATACACGGCCCTTGATACCGCACGTTTCGCCCTCGCCGTCTTAACGAATATCTTATGGATGCGCGGGCGCGAGACAGCGTTGACAGGCACCATGCTACTCAAACAGAAATAAGGCAAATCTACCTCGTATTTCTGTGTAACAGTGCACATGTGCCGTGTACCTACGGCAGACGTTAGCTCAAGGATTGTATAGTACCTCTTGACGTTTCGTTCTTGAAAATTTAAGACCTTCTTCTGAATATTGCGTCGTCTAACAATGGAAGACCCAGCGGACGACATCGCAAGCGCCACGATTCGGTTATGACACGGTGTAATACTGAAGACGGTCATAGATTTCAAAGGTTGAAATGTCCAGTAAAATTATACAACGATAGTGGACGAAGAAGATGTGTGTGATTAGGGGGAGGGAATGCAGAGGCTTATTTACGGGGAGGACGAACGCGGCCGGTCCCCCCCCTAGGGTAGAAAAAGTTGACGAATATTGTTAATCTCTTAAATTTTAGGTTGTTTTATTTCTTGTTTTTCAGATGTGTACATTAATGTAGTAGTAACTCTTTGAAGTAGTAACGTTTGAAGTATGAAATATAGGAAAATCAATTCAGTCAATAAGTATCTTTTAACAATGTTTCAATAATGCGTTTTTTTATTACGTTATTACCGTTTACTTTTATGGGAGTGTTTCCAGTATGCTGTCACGCGTGTTCAGCCACTTTAAAGACAGTTAAATCTTGATTAGTTTTAACTTGTTTCTTTTCTTTTGTATGAAGCTGACCCGACCCCGAATTCTAAATACGCCACTGATACACGGTAACCATTGAGTATGTATTGTTTAGTCGTTTATTACGTTTACAGAACATATGAAACAGTGTATGTTTTTATTTGCAGGAGAGTGGTTATAACTCGGAGTAAGACGTGCAGATAACCCTTCGACACGTTACACCACATCACACAACCTTCGGAAGCGCGCGCACACACAACAAGAACAAAACAAAAACATTAGAACAGTAGGAAGTGCACGGACACGCCCGCATCGATACGGACACCACCAACAACACAAGTTAAACTGTACATTATGCTATAACTAAAATTACATAAACATAATGCTTATTGAAACGTGGTAATTGTAATGTTCTCAGTAGAGATACTTAAGTACTTGAGTTCTGTACACAAGCAAACTTACATGTTAGACCAAATATCAGAAAAGTATGTAACATATCTGATCTTATCATTTTCTATATACGTAACTCAAAGTTTCTTGCAGCAATTATATAATATTGTGATATCGTTCAGTAAATATAATTAAATCACTGCCGACTCGGAACATAAAGTTTTTTATGTGTAAAAACTTTGTGTTCCGAGTCGGTAGTGATTTAATTATATTTAGTTAATTAATGGACACGTCATGGACAACGAAATCCAAGAACTCTTCAATACAGTTTCTTGTAATAATAATTATACTCTTCATCAGAGTCTTGTAAGTAAATCAATAACAGTCGAAATAATTCTAAGAATAAAAAATAAATAAAAAAGAATTATTTCGACTGTTATTGATTTACTTACAAACCGCCGATGATGCTAATTTTTTTCAGTGAAACGTGCGTAAAGTATTGAAACGACAAAAACGCAATACACTACTTGCAGGAGAAACTATTGAACAATACAACAATATTATATCTGATCTTACTTTATAACTATAATATACGTGATGATTCAACATTGCAGATCGCAATATTTCAGGAGCTGATTCGGGCTATTAACGTTAAGGAAAAACGTTCCTATAAACGTATATGTCCATGTCCAAAAACGGCTGGCGAAATAATTTAGCCGTTATTACTCCAAGGGTACACACACATAAGTAATAGGGGTATACACATAATTTAGCCGTTATTACTCCAAGGGTACACACACATAAGTAATAGGGGTATACACATAATTTAGCCGTTATTACTCCAAGGGTACACACACATAAGTAATAGGGGTATACACATAATTAAATTCTTGAAACTTAAATTAGCGGGGAAAATTTAACGGTTTTGGACCTGAAAACTAAACAAAACATGTTCCAGAACTGTACCTTTAGTAATTATTTTAGATTATTATTGTAAAACACAAGAAAGTATTGTCGCAAAACACAGTTTTTTAGATTTGTAGTGCAGTAACATTATTAAATACTAAAAAATTCATAAAACTTTTTAAAGAAAACGTATTAGAAAATTTAATTCTAAGAAAAATTATGTAACTGAAATCAGTAGAAGACAAATACAAGTTAGAAACGGGTATCAAATTCTATAAGACAATGGCAATACCAGCACTGCTATATGGATGCGAGACCTGGATGGGATAAGTAGGAAGGACTGGTGGCAATTGCAGGCTGCAGAAATGAGTTACTTGAGATCGGTAAAGGGATACACCCGACTCGTAACAAGTATATTAGACGAGAACTTGATATAGTTTCTCTAAATTAAGACATTCAGAATTACAGAAATTTTTGGAAACAACATCTAGAAAGAATGGACAATACCCGCTTCCCGAAATTGGCTTATGGGTATGAGCCGGTTGGAAGAAGATCTGTAGACAGGCCAGTCACAAGTCATGAGAAATCCTATCCACTAAGTGATGATGATGATGATGATGATGATGACAAACACAATTTAAAAAAATTTGGCATAAATGCTGCAGTGAACAAAATGGCGGCCTCATCGAACAACTTCTTTAAATGTTCACATCCCAGAGACGAATCGTCAGGAACTAGCAAAGCAACTAGTGCTTGCCCAAAGAAAATCAGACAAAAAGTAAGTAAATGATTACGTAACCAACACAATTATCGTCACCAGATGCCTTCTTATCCCTATGGCGCATTCGTCGTCTATCTTCCAGAAAAACTTATATTTGTGACTTTATATTTGATCAAATTCATTAATATCACTTCTCTTCCAGTTCTGGGCGCTGTTTTAACAGCTGACTGACCGCTCCGACCCAAGGCAATCACTTCAAACAATGCTTCCGTGCACTAACTATAAGTGGCCATAATTTCAGAAATCTTACCATTAATTTAGTATCTCGCCTTCTTTTTTACATTAGACTATAGTTAGAAATAATTAAACTTTTAACAATCTACGAGTATGATAGTTTGCTGATACCAGTGGCGGCTTGTGGTTGAAAAATTTGCGGGTTGCAGTTAGGTTGGATGGTATTAAATTGTTTTAATATCTGAACAGATTATGTCCAAGTCTCCTCCCCTCCAAACAATATGTAAGGAAAACAAAATAATGCAATTTTAGTGTCACCCACATAACCATGAATATTTATTGTATAAATCTTTTTTAAATTTGCGATTAAATAATCTGTTACCTGATTTTACATTTTTATTAAATTTGAAAGATCTGGTGTAGCCTAACTACTCTCGTAATTTAATTCTTTTTCTCAATATGACGTAAACTGAACAGCGTTTTCGTTAAGTATACGACAGAATTCATTGCGTCCTTCCAGTTAAATATATTAAATATCTTACACTATGACACCTTAATCATTTATATATACTACTATTTACATTTAATGGTGAATTGGACTGATACTAACAACGAACTTCACAAAAAATTCGACCGACACTAACTCAAGTAGTGTAACAACATAAACGTACTAATTCCTACATGGTGCACCACGTGTTATTTACCAATAGACTGGTGGCGCCGTAACATACAAGCGGGGTTTGCAGTCCCTAATCACACCAAGCGGGCCTATATCGATGCAATAGGAGCATCCGAGTCTAGCCAGCCACAGCACTACTCCAGTGTATTTCTCCATATACAAAGCGCGTCACAGTTGGTGCACACTTACCATTTACACCGCGACAAGAGCGTGTACGGTTTTTAGTATTGGTCTGCGCTTTTCAATCGCCAAATGATTAATTACGATTATTTAGTGTAAAAACGCTGTTATTAGTTATTGTTTTATTCATAATTCTATAATTTAAAATACAATTGGGGATTTAATGGGAGTTGTGCAACCGTGCAACCTAAGCACGGGCCTCCACTGGGTGATACCTAACATTGAATGCTTAACCGCACAGCATCTGGCCCTCAGAGAACACAAAAAGCAAGCACTCTTTAGTAGAGCTTTAAGCCGCTAAGAGCGCTAGCAGTGTTCCGGCTCGGTGACAATGCGGCCATTGTTTTTCTCTTGTTTATTGTTTTGGTTGTCGCTGTTTGAGGTTACCTTTCGGATTGCAACTTTCAACCCAAGACAAGTGCCGGTTTTCTTTTGTCAAGAAAGAAAGACGGATAGAATATATTTTTAAGTGATTCTAGTTAATATCTAGTCGCATAGAAAAATCTGTTCTATGCACCAAAAAATGGATAACAATATTTTTTATTATTTTCTCTCTTGGTCTACACGGTTGGGGTGAGCCAGGCAGGACACGCGTGGCGTATCTCTCCGCGGTGTGTCCTGGATACTGGCTGTTGAAATCATAATTTTTTTAAAGTAGGAAGTAAATATCGGTGTGGAGGACCATACATGACTTCCATGCTCTAAGATTTATATTTAAAATCATTTTCGAAATGAAATATTTCCATAGAAACTACTTCTTACTACTTCCTGCTTCAGCCTTTACCACAGTATTGTGGTCACTAACATATACCACCTCACGTTAGCGCACTCGATTTTCACTGATGATGGCAGTCGATGGCACTGCCGAAACGTCTAGTTTTGCAGAAAATATTGGACCACGGCCAAACAGCCCGGGAAGGAATTTTAACAACAAACTACTACTTTGTTGCCGATAACGTAGTACACATATAAAAAATTATCCCCTCCCCATCAACTATAATTTTCATTTATAGAAAATTACCCCCACCGCCTTCAACGAGCTTTTTCATTTATAGATATTTTATCTACCTTTCTACAATGGATTATTATGACCTTCTTTTCAGGATACTTTATTTATCAAAATCAACTGCTTTACTCTTGTTAAAACATAAAACGTTGCTGGTAAACTACACCTTTATCTTAACCGATCTTCACTAAAATCAATAAGCCTTGAGTCCTCTACAAAGCAGGGAAGTATGGAAAAAATTATTTGATTCTGTTTGAATTTACGGCAGTTGTCGTTCGTCATAGAAAAAATTACTCTCGTTAAAACATAAAACGTTGCAGGTAAACTACGCCTTCCCCTTAACCGATCTTCACCAAAATCAGTAGTTCTCTACAATTCAGGGATGTATAAAAAAATTATTTGATTCTGCTTGAATTATAATAATAATTATACATATGCTCATATTGTGGATAGAGTCTAACCATCAGGCCAAGAATCGCCATCGTCACTTTCACATATGTTAATAATGTAATTTTCCATTTTATAATATAATTTTTTGCTTTATTTTACGTATTTTAAAATCAATACTTGAATTCTTTTCAAACAAATTTTCATTTATTAAATTTAATTTTTGATTCTGTTTCGTTTCAATTTTTTACAATACATATCTTGGTCTGTTTTGTTTTCAGTAAAGTCGAATTTCCTACTAACTTTACTCAAATAAATTTTCTGACAATTAAATAATTTTCTACACGTTTGCTTTGAACGTTTCATGCGCTGTTTACCTATTGTAAATAAAACTATTGTAAGTCAAGCCCAAAAAATTGTATTTTGCGACAGCTCGTTTTTACTTCCATGGTTCCGTAAGGAAATGGAAGTATGGTGATCGCGAAAAAATCGTGTTCGAGATAAGGGCTGATTCTGATTGTACTACCCTCAAAACATGAAGAAAAGTCATTTTTGGAAAAGTGTCTGCGTGTGTCTGTGTCTGTCTATCTATCTGTGTGTAGAATTGTTTTTATGGCAAAAGATAACAGCCGCAAATTCAAACAGAATCAAATAATTTTTTGCATACAGTCCTGAATTGTAGAGTTCTCAAGGCCTATTGATTGTGGTGAAGATCGGTTAAGGGAAAGGGGTAGTTTACCGGCAACGTTTATGTTTTAACAAGGGTAATTGTTTCTGTGACGAAATAACTGCCGTAAAGTCAAACATAATCAAATAATTTTTTGCATACATTCCTAAATTGTAAAAGACTCAAGGTCTTTTAATTTTGGTGAACATCGGTTAAGAGAAAGGGGTAGTTTACCTGCAACGTTTTATGTTTTAACAAGGGTAATTTTTTCTATGACGAACGATAACTGCCGTAAATTCAAACAGAATCAAATAATTTTTTCCATACTTCCGTGCTTTGTAGAGGACTCAAGGCTTATTGATTTTAGTGAAGATTGGTTAAGATAAAGGTGTAGTTTACCTGCAACGTTTTATGTTTTAACAAGAGTAAAGTACCGAGTAAAGTAGGGTTACTTGAGCCCACAGGTATTACTTGAGCCCAAAAAGAAAAAGTGTTTCAATCAGCCCTCAATTTAACTAAAAGTCACGAGAAGGACGGAGTTCGACGTTTTTCTGCTAGGTAACACAACTGCCTAGAATGACATAAGATTTCAGGGTTCGAGAAATGACCAGCAGGTTGCAGGTCTGAGTGTTTTGATTGTTATGAAAATGTTGTATTTTTGTTTCTGAAAACTTTCATCCGTGTACATCACATTTTGTGCCTTAAGAACTCAGGTAAGTCTATTTTTTTATGCTATATATCTCTAGAAACTATTCACCACCTGATCATATAGTTACATGTATTCAGTAATTATAAAATATCTTTTTTGCCAAGCATGTCAACATAACCTAAATATACGGGTTACTTGAGCCCAGGTAGCTCTACTTAGGTACATGCTTAGGTAGCCCACATGCATGTTTTTTTTCTATTTAGTTGTTTGAATAATGATTATTTGTATCAATATATATATATTTAAAACAGATCTCCTTTTTTCAGGGACGGAGACTAGCATGCCGAGCAAGTACAAAAGGCAACCGGGGAGCCGGAGGTACGCCGACTACACAGATGAAAAACTACAAGAGAGTTTGGAGGCTGTAAGAACAAAACAGATGTCGCAAAGAGAGGCAGAATCTTTTTATAAGATAAGTAGAGCTACCATTAAGAGAAAACTTAAAAATCAGCACATAAATAGTCCAGGACATCCTAAAGTATTCACCACTGAAGAAGAGCTGGCTTTTGCGAGCCATCTCGACAAAATCTGTGATTTTGGATTACCATGTGATGAAATAGATTTTAGATTCATAGTGAAAGCTTATTTAGCTAGGCAAGGAAGAATTGTAAGTCAGTTTAAAAACAATCTTCCCGGCAGAGATTGGGTCAAATCTTTTTTAAACAGACATCATCAGTTAGCTGTAAGATTTGCAGCAAATATAAAACGAGCCCGAGCCTCTGTTGACGAAAAAGTCATCACTGATTACATATAAAATTTAAGTAATGAGCTTGAAGGAATTCCTTCTGCCAATATTTACAATTACGATGAAAGTAACATGAGTGATGACCCTGGTAGGAAAAAAGTTATTTGTAGGAGGGGCTGCAAATATCCAGAGAGGGTTATAAACTCAACCAAGTCTAGCATAAGCGTCATGTTTTGTGGCAACGCATCAGGGACTGCACTTCTACCCTACATCATCTATAAGGCTGAGCACTTGTGGGACACCTGGACTGAAAATGGGCCACTTGGTGCGCGCTACAACAGAAGTAAACACGGTTGGATAGACTTAGCAATTTTTGAGGAATGGTTCATCAGTCATCTGCTACCTGTTCTGAAGAGACAAGAGGGGAAGAAAGTTATAATAGGCGATAATTTGACGTCACATATAAGTGTTAATGTTGTCAAATTATGTGAAGAAAATACCATCAGTTTTATTTGCCTACCCCCTAATTCAACTCACTTAACCCAACCACTGGGCATAGCCTATTTTAGGCCATTAAAAATGAAATGGAGAGATGTCCTCAACAGGTGGAAACAGTCTGATGCAGGTAAAAGATTGGGCGTGCTGCCAAAGGATCAGTTCCCCATGCTGTTACGAACTGTCTTAGATGAATTGCAACCAAACATGGCAAGCAATCTAAAGGCAGGCTTCAAGAAAGCAGGCATAGCTCCAATTAACAAGGAAGAAATTTTGCAACGGGTGCCTAATCAGGACAAACACTTAAATTTGAGCATGTTTAGAGAAGCATTCCTTGAACAGTTGGAACAGAAGCGAAATGAGTTTGTGAAACCTCGCCCCACCAAGAAGAAAAAACTGCAAGTTCCAGCTGGGAAGAGCATTTGTGTATCTGATTTCCAAGTTGATGAAAATTCTTCTTCTGTGCAGGATGAAATTCCATCAACGTCATTATCGGCGGCCAAAAAAGTGTCCTAAAACTGTAAAACCAATTAAACCTAAACGTAAGAGTGAAGTTTCTTGTAGTTCAACCTCAGAAGATGAAGACGCATATAGTTTACATTCAGGCGGAGAAAGTAATGTCAGCGTTTACAATAGTGAGGATGAATTTGTGGAACATTTGCCTATCCGATTTGGTAAAAGCCAGCTTTCAGAAACACAATCAAAACAACCCTCAAAAGAAAAACAAATTCCTATTAATAAAGAATCACTGCAAGTCGGAAATTTTGCTCTTGTCGAGTGGAATGGAAAAAATTATCCGGGGGTTGTCCAAGAAATAAAAGATGATGGTGCCCTTGTAGACTGCATGGAACCTACTCTAAAGGCGTGGAAATGGCCGGAGAAAAAAGACATTTTATTTTACAAGTGGCAAGATATTGTCTTAAAAATTGACCCACCAAAATCGATGAAGCGAGGACTGTTTTCTTTACGCCCAATGTAAAACATTTTCTAATTAACCTTTTCTTTATATTCAACTGATTTAGGTTTCCAAAAAATATTCCTTATTTAATAACTTTT
Organism: Magicicada septendecula; assembly: GCA_034769895.1. Lineage (NCBI taxonomy): Eukaryota > Metazoa > Arthropoda > Insecta > Hemiptera > Cicadidae > Magicicada > Magicicada septendecula. The sequence goes on along the minus strand of CM068374.1, from coordinate 385,725,852 downwards.
GTATAAAAATAAACAGGATTTTTAATTTTTTGTACAAGAAGATGTTTATTTTCAAAGAACCTAGGTCCTACTTGATCCCTTGTGTTTTTATTATGGAATAGAATAGGAAAATATGCTGCGGGCTCAAGTAACCCAATCATAGGGGTAACTTGGACCCAAAGTAATTTTTTTATATATATATATGATAAAAAGCCAAAATAATAAAGTTTTCTTATTGAACCAACCAGAATATATCATAAGTTAAAGAAAATAACCCCTGTATATCAAATTTTTATTTTTTTATAAGTTTATATAAAAAATTGTTGAAAATTTTAAAAATTTGGGCTCAAGTAACCCTTGTTTACGGTACTTAATTTTGATAAATAAAGTATCCTGATAAGAAGATCATAATAATCCACTGTAGAAACGTAAATGAAATGTCTATAAATAAAGAGGCTAGTTGAACGCGGTGGGGGTAATTTTCTATAAATGAAAATTATAGTTGGTGAGGGAGGGGATAATTTTTTATATGTGTACTACGTTATCGGCAACAAAGAAGTAGTTTGTTGTTAAAATTCCTACCCAGGGTGTTTGGCCGTAGTCCAATGTTTTCTGCAAAACCAGACGTTTCGGCAGTGCCATCGACTTCCATCATCAGTGAAAATCGAGTGCGATAACGTGAGGTGGTATAAGTTAGTGACCACAGTACTGTGGTTAAGGCTGAAGCAGTAAGTAGAAAGAAGTAGTTTCTATGGAAATATTTCATTTCAAAAATGATTTTAAATATAAATCTTAGAACGTGGAAGTCATGTATGGTTCTCCATACCAACTTTTTTATTTAAGGAATACTGTTCTCAAAAATTACTAGACACACAGTTCTGAGATCTATTTTATTTAATTTTTGAGGTCGAAAACCATATGGAACCATAAATTTACCCTTTAATTTATTCTGTTCTAAGAATTTTAGTATGGCTTCAGTTCACGTTGGAGCAGAAACGACGGCAAATTTGTCGCCAGCCGTAACTCGAAAACGAAGCGTTTTCCAACACACGTTGACACGAATGTTTTTGCTAATATTAATGGTCCAAATCAGCTCCTGAAATATTATCGTGCAATAGTGAATCTCTATGTATAATATCCATCTCACACGTAAATACGTAACATTATAAACCAATGAATAATAAGAGGGGGGAGAGAGAGGGAGAGAGAGAGAGAGAGAGTGTGCGCGTGTGTGTGTCTATATCTTTACATATGTGTATTTAAAACTATTAAATAGCTTTCTTATTGTTTTCTACAAGAATATATTTTTGTAAATATATTTTGTTATACGTATTTCGTTAGCGTAATTTTTGCGAACATCGTCCACACTTACAACATTCAATATTATAACACCCAGTTAGTGATACCATATATATTATTCGCCTACTTTAGAGTTTTCAGTTACACACACAATGACAATAACGGATAGCCATCGGGACCTAAAACACCACGCAGATAAAATGTTAAAATCTATTTAATTTTACAGAAACTGAAATTACAAAAATCGACGATTCGTTATTGGAAACAACAATAACAAATGAGAGTCATGTCGAAGTGGGTTTCAGTACCCGCTCAAGCCTGTGTCACACTATGCTACTTCACTAGCCTCTGCACGACATTTTCTGCCTAGTTCTGTCACACTGTTTTTAGGTAGCCGCTATTTAGTAGTGGCTAGTACAGCAGATTGGTTTGATGTTAAAAGTACTGTGCAAAATGTGTGCGATTAAAAGTATTGTGGATGTGCGATTTGAGGCTTTGAGACACCTTTTGCTGACTGGTGTTAGATTGCTTCGTAAGGAGTTGCTGAGTAACATAAGGAACAAAAAGAAACGCATGTGGGTTCGGGAAGTGATAAACTGGGTGCTTCAGCAACACTAATAAGGGAACTGAAGATCCCCAGTCGTACCAAAACATCATGAGATTAGCCGTACCAAAGTTTCAGGAATTGTCAGATTTAGTATCACCAAAATAAATTTAATTTGATTTGTATACATCTTCTTTCCCGGCGCTACTCTTTTTAGAGTTTTTTAATTTTCATTACGATAAGCATCAAGGAGATAAAGCATCTTCCTTTGCTGGTAATCAGGGAAGTCCCAGCTCACACAGCAACCGAGTAAAAGCAGTTTTTTCGCATAACGTTTCAAATACTCTACGGAAGGAAAACAATTATTATGATTATTTTCTAAAACTTCCGGGCTGAAAGGCCGTGGTCGATTGCTTAAAATACTGCTAAACGTTTCGGCCGCACCACCGGTGGCCATCTTCAGTAGCGAAAAAATTGTGTTCGAATAGATGACACGCCGAACACGTTTCCCAATGAACTGGGAACAAGCAACCAGTTCATTGGTTGCTTGTTCCCAGTTCATTGGGAGACGTGTTCGGCGTGTCATCTATTCGAACACAATTTTTTCGCTACTGAAGATGGCCACCGGTGGTGCGGCCGAAACGTTTAGCAGTATTTTAAGCAATCGACCACGGCCTTTCAGCCCGGAAGTTTTAGAAGATAATCATAATGACACCGGCCGTGAAAGCCTACGTACTAAGATTGAAAACAATTATATTTTCTATATATGTTAAGGAATGTAATTGTTTCATCGCCCGACCACCTTAATACATCACTCTTTGTAAATGTAGAAATATGACACTCAAAAGGCACAATACAACAACAAAACCAAAACAAACGCCTAGACAAGCACGTGATGACACGGGACGCGCTACTTTACTGCTACTAGCATTGTCACACTGGGCGACTACGCCGCTATTCGGTAGGGGCTAGTGAGTCACGCCTCTCAAGGTCGGCTACTAGCTACTTAGTAGCGCCAAAAATTGAACACGTCCAATTTCTCTAGCTACTGATTTTTCACTCGCCGGCGAGCGCTAGTAGCTGCTACTAACTATGTTACACTAGGCTACTCAGTAGCCGCTACGCGACTACCGGCTAGTGCAGTAGCATAGTGTGGCACAGGCTCAAAGTCTGAGACAGTTGTCGTCACGACTTGTTAAGTGTTGTAAGTTTTATGTAGTAATTAAGTAATGAAACTGTTTCCCAACATCATTAATTATCACTTAATTAAGAGACTCATCGGGAGAAACTGCGTTTATAAGCAACATCTGACATCGTACTCTTGCAAAATCTCAGAAGCACTGTGAATTCATAGAGACGAGACGGTGTACACATGCCAGAATGTCAACCGCTTGCGTGCTAACACTCCACGAGTAACCCGTTAGCCATAGACATACTGTTACGGTACAAAGCACTAACGTTAAAGTTGCGTAGATGATAATAATTTCCTTTCTTTCGGGGTAACTAGAACATGCACGAAATAAAAAAATGACATTTGCAACTTGTGTTCCAATTTGCTACTTCCTTCGTTACTACTCCATCATTTATTACACCCTTCATTAGATGAACATCATCTAATCCAAGGATTAGGTCTCCAACTCCCGATTCGGCACCACACGATCCACCTTGTTCTTGGCCGTCCTCTTCCACGTAATACAGCAATGCAGCACCCGCTTGCCTATGTCAGTTGATGTTGTCGCTATAGGTTAAGTAAGGATACAAAGGAGAAATACCTTATGCAGCTGGTAGCTAAGGCAAAACACCTAGAACCTGAGGTGTCGGAGGCGGAAATCGTCAACAAGCTAACCCATCACTTCAGCAGAGGGATACAAGTAGCAGTGATTACACGAGGCATTAAAACATTAGAAGAACTACTATTACTGCTCACAAAATGATAATGTTGAAAGTTACAACACACATAAACCTATACACTCCGAAACACACAACAACATAGTGACGACAAAAATAAACATTGGAAAAGAACAGACCGGGAACAACATTCGTCAAAATTCAGTAGTATCCATTATTTTGTTCGCTATCACTACTATAAAAGTCTTGCTCCATTTCTTGGAAAAGAAGACCTGTTTAATAGACATGTTTAATAGCTCCACCAAGAAAAGTATTCCTTGCTCTGAAAGACAACTGAGAGTGGTGTTGAAACATCGTCAGGACCAGAGTTTAATGAGCCGGCCTAAGACCTTCTTGGGCATGGCGATTATACAAAGCGAGAGAAAGTCTTCCACCTTGTTTTCCACTTGCTAGACGAAGTCCCAATTAGCGGTCGGATTAGAAGCGAACACAAATATAAAAATTCACCCCTCGTCTCCGGGACATACTATTACAAAGTTCGCAAAGGTCCAGCAACAGCGGGATGGAAAGCCGACACGTTTTTCGCATCAAAGCAGGCGGTATTCTGTACGGGGGACTCAGACGTCCTCCTTTCGTGAGACGGTGAGTTCCCAAAATTGCAGAGCATATTTTAAGGAATTTGCACTAGGCAGCACTAAACCAACCAATGTGTGTGTGTGTGTGTGTGTGTGTGTGTGTGCGCGCGCGTGTGTGTGTGCGTGTGTGTGTGTAATATATTTAATATTTGTAATAACTTTACCTCAAGATATTTTTTCCCTTATTTGGAACATATTTCGAGAAACTTATTGTTTCCATCCTCAGCCTTCTTAATTCTTAAAGTTATTATAAATATTAAATATATATATTATAACAACACAAATTCAATGTAATTTAATTTGGGTAGCCCCACGCTTTTGGAGCGCCAAATTATATAACGTAACAACACAAATTTGATTTCCTGGGTTTAATCGTAATAAGAAGATGATGCGTTATATAAGTTTAAAAATTTTTCCATTACTTATTTTTTTATTAAACAAAATTCTTTCATTTCCCATATTGAAATAATACTCAATATTAAATCGTTTGTACGAATCTTTCGCACACGACTTATAGCTAACAAATTACATACAACAGGTTATACATAAATCTTATTATCTACTCTTAAATAATTAATTATTTTTGCTCTCGGCTTACTCATTGTGTGTTCATCTTTTGCAATTGCTGATTAATTTACTTCAATAATGAATTTACTTTTATTTCAATTTCTTTAATATTAATTGGCTTTAAAACTTTCTACTGCATATGCATTCTCCTTTATCAACAAAGACTTTATTAATTACTTTAACTTAAAATCAAATATTTCTCTTATATCATTTACGTTACTCTTAATTACTAAATTTTATACAAGAGATATTATTCTAAATTACACTCTGCCTTTACATTTATGTATTATTTAGTTTATTTTAATCAACTGTTTGAATGTCTTTCATTCTAACTTTAATTAGTGTCTTTCAAATGTCTGTAATTACTATGGTTTTTCATCACCTCGTTTGACATGGTTAATCATCCGTATGTCCTCCTTTGGTTCTCAGTCCGTGTCCTCCGTCCTCGGGTCCTCTTCCAGGATTCCACTGCATGTGCTGTTTAATAGTGGTCTCGCCTCACATCATATGCTGCAGGTGTATCCATAGAGCTCCTCGTATGTGCTCTGCTGCTCTGGTTGACTTCCAGTTCGTTCTGTCACTCTCACTGTAGATTTAAAATAGCGTCTCTAACTGACATAGCCTCCTGTGGCAACGGTTGAATAGAGAAGAAGAAACTTTATTAGCGCGACCTGGTATTTATAGCCAGGTCGTGCAAAAGCTCAGATCAGAACAATTTTCATCTTGTCAGAGTTTGTCGAAGCGTCTTTACCCCCACTATGGTTCAATTCACGAATTTCGCCTATCTTCGCAAATTACGAAGTCTGTTTCACACTACTCGATGGTCAATCGATCGCTAATTTTTATATGTTTACTATACGCAAATTACACTTCTTTATTGTAATTACAAAAAGAGCTATTCACTTTTTACTTATAGTAATTGCACTTTCTGTCACTTTGTCACGGTCTTTTAACCCTTTGTTCAGCTTTATTTTCTACACCCTCTGGTGTCTTTTGTTTTACCATATCGTACATATTTTTCTTATAATTAAAATAAAACATAAAATCTATCAATACTTGAAAAGGGTTGGTTACAGTTCAGGAACGGACAGGCTTCACACACACAAACGAAATACACGTGTACACAATGCTAGCGACAGGTGGGCCAGATATGCATGTCCATGCAGGAATTCTGCGTTCCCTTTTTAAATACGATCCAGCTTGCAATCTGAATCATGTTTATTAATCCATATTTATTTATTTTTATTATTTATTTAAATTATTTTGGCAATGCACAGTACCGTAAATGGTTGTACTGTTGCAATATATATATATATGATTTTAATATAATACTGAAAATTATGTAATTTAAATTTAACTTGACCATGATCATGTTCATTATTTACTCGTGAAATTAACTGTAAAAATAGACACAAATGCTTTAGACGTTAGAAAAATTAAAAAAAAAACACCACAAATACTCAAATAGATTCATTATAATTAATTATGTAATATTCCATAAGTACTACTACATGGAGGCCTGTTACAAATTCAAAGCCTTTATCACTGGTCTACTTAAAAATATATATAAAGTTTATTTAATTTTAAATAATTTTTTTTTAAATGAAAAATGCATAAACATTTCATATTAAATTCCTTTACAACTAAATAAGTTAGTTAAGAGAGAATAAGGAAAAAGTAGGCTAGTAAGAAAATATATCCTTAATTTCCTTCCTTCTCACCTTTTTTCTCACTTTTCGGAACCGGTAATAATACGTGCCACTTGCTTGTTTATTGCTTAAAATATGCTCTGCAAAATTGTCGTCGTAACGTCAGCATGTCACGACGTACCTGGCGGTCGTCCGATCACACACAGCCTTGTCAGCAAGATCACGTGACATCTAACAGCGTCTCCAGCGAGACTTATCTCCTCAGGGATACGCTGATAGTCCAAAGTAGGGGTGTTATGGGGGTTCGAAACCACTATCTTCCCCATGAGTGCGAGTGAGAGCGAATGACATGTGCAATGAGTGCGAGTGAGATGGAAGATGACACCACTACCCCCCAATCCATCACCACCCTCTACCGCGGAAGTGACGTCATACACCAACTTTTGGCGCAAGATTCAAAAATCGTGGTGGTGGGGGTATACATCCGGTGCAGTGTGTCGTCGTGTGCATATTTGCGGATGGACCGGGGGGTAGTGGTGTGTCCCACGTGACCTTGTTGGGCGTGTCGAAGTAGTCGGCCATGTTGTCGGCATTCGGCCATGTTGTCGTCGTCGCCGCCAAAAGTGGGGTTATGTGTGCGTTGATTGGTGGAGGCGTGGCTATGTTCGCCGTTCGCCGTTGACGTCGTCGTTGACGTCGTCATCGTCGCTGGGCGGCGGCCTGGTCGTGGCTTGATCGTCGCCCGTCGTGGTGGGGTCGTCGTCCATTTTGTCGGCGGCGGCGGCCATGTTGGAAAAGGTGCGATGTTGTCGGGTTGTGGTAGGAGTGTGCTGGTTAAGGTACGGCCGGGTTGCCGATTCGTGCATGTGTTATAGTGTATGGGTATGTATATGTAAGGGGTTTTTCCGGAAGTTCGGCCATGTTGGAAAAGCGTCGGTGTTGCCAACTGTTGTCGGCTCGGTGTTATAGTGTATGGGTTGAATATATGTGCCGCCATTGTTGCCAACTCGGTGTTATAGTGTACTGGTTTCGTATATATTTACACTGCCACAATTGTCTCGATATCGTCGATGTTGTGTCTATGTGTTAAGTAATTGCATTGTTGCCAACTCAGTCAAGTAGTGTAAGAGTGTGCTGGTTAAGGTTCGGCCACGTTGGCGATTCGAGCGTGTGTTATAGTGTATGGGTTTGGATATATACTGTGTTTTCCGGAAGGGTGTCCACGTTGGAAAAGCGTCGACGTTGTCAACTTGTGCATGTGTGCTGGTTTAGCGTCGGCCACGTTGTCGGCTCGTGCATGTGTTATAGTGTACAGGTTTCAGATATATTTACACTGCCACCATTGTCCGGATATCGTCGATGTGAAGAGGTGAATTGCATTGTTGCCAACTGGAGAACTGTACTGGCATCGGTCACGTTGTCGACTCATGCATGTGTTATAGTGTACGGGTTTCAGATATATTTACACTGCCACCCCATTGTCCGGATGTCGTCGATGTGAAGAGGTGAATTGCATTGTTGCCAACTCGAGAACTGTACTGGCGTTGGTCACGTTGTCAACTTGTGCATGTGTTATAGTGTATGGGTTTAGATATTTACACTGCTGCCGTTCGGATTTACTACTGCGGTGCAAAATTGAATATCATTTCACTTGTAAAAATTGATTATCGTGCATTTGTGCAATTGTTCTGATTGACATTTCACTTATGAAACATGCATGTTGGAAGGAAAAAAGGATAGTTGAAAATAAACAACTAAGCAAAGCAAAATTTACATATATTGTAATCAAACACACATAAAAATATACAATAAACTACACACACACACCACACAATAACAATATATGTAATCGTACGCGACAAATGAAGATGTCCATTCGGTCCTACTGTACAATTTCTACTATGTAAGCTCTATCCTTTTCTCCACGATAAATTAGTTGTAGCGAACACGGTACTAAATTTTTTAATTCCTCATCTTCGAAAACGCCTGCGTATCTCTTTGGTAGATATACACGATATTTTAGTTTAGGGTCTCATTAATCTTGAAGAGTGACGAGTCGGATCGGATATTTTACACCGATTATCAATTCCTTTATTTTTTTATACTCGATTGCGCTAATAGTTGCAAACTTTTCAGTGATTGACGCCATTTTAAAATAAAGAATTTATAATAATTTCTGGCACGTCTCTCAACGAATGAACGAATAACGCTCGTGCACAGCGAATATATAGGGAGGTAGTTGTGGAGGTGGAAACCGGAGAGGGGAGAAACCACTCAACGCACAGTAAGCGTTTATTTTTAACCGTGTGAACAGGTCACGAGCTGATTTCTCACGGATCGATGGGTAGGTGGGGAAGAGGGGAGTCGGTTATTTTTTTATACGTCTAGACAGCACTCGTGCTTGTTCGAACATGTCGTCGACGCTAATTTATTTTTAGACAGGTGATGTATTTAACTGTGTGAACAGGATATGACTTGATTTCTCACGGTTCGATGGGTAGGTGAGGAAGAGGGGTGTCGGTTATTTTTATACGACTAGACAGCACATGTAATCGATTTTTAGACAGATGATGTAATCGATAGAAAGGTGACGGCTGTTATTTTTTTACGTAAGCGCTAAACAATAATGTTAGTAATTTATCAGAAACATATTGATTATTCTAAAATCTGATACAACCCACTCGCGTAAAGCGTGTACTCTAGTATTTGTACATGTTAAAAGGAAACGTGTACTTTACTAGTATCGACACAAGATGTTCATCTCAAGGATGTACACGAAAGACATGGTAACAACAAAAAAAAAAAAAGCACCCACACAAAGTCACGGACGCGCACTTAGTTTGGCTTGCGTTCTGTTTCCCACACGCTGTGATAACAGATGGTGTCAGACAGCTTGTGTGTTCTGTTATTTAAAAAAATTTATGTACGACTACGTTCACACGCCGCGATAAACAGACGGCCAGACAGACGGAGTCGATTATATCATCATAACAACTAATGCAAACTCATCAACAAAAAAAGTAACAGCTGCCACACACACACACACACACACACACACACACAGTCAAAGATGCACACTTAGCTTGGCTTGTGTTCTGTTTCACACAATAATTTATGTACGTCGCTAACTTTTCGTTCACACGCAACGATAACATATTTTCTGGAAATAAGCGGTACACGAGACAGGCTTTTCCGTGTACTGAACGTAATCGAGTTTAGGACAACTGAAAACTTCTAAATTTATAATAATGAAATGTACAATACGCTTCTCCAGAAATCTTTTTTCTGTAAACCTTTTACGAACATAAAGTTAAAAGGAAACGTGTACTTTACTAATATCGCCACAAGATGTTCGAACGATGTGTCCCCGTCCGTCCACTCTAATCGATAATAATGCTCCGTTAACCAACGGTTTGTCCTTACGTGATTGTGATACGAAAAGATTGTGTTTACTACAGGTGCAAATATCAAATGCCTGCTGGCATATGCGATGATGTCCATAATGGCTAGTTACTTGCCGAGTTCGTTTCCATCGTCGTCAACAAAACAGTGAAAGTCGTCAAGTTCATTGAAAGCTCTCAGACCAAGGTACAGCATGCCATAACCGATCGTAACGATATACCCATAACCGCAATGTCAACCTGTGTATCGTTAACGAAAACATTGCCACGTTCATTGAAAGCTGTCAGACCAAGGTACTGCATGTCATACCACGTTCATTGAAAGCTGTCAGACCAAGGTATTGCATGCCATAACTGATCGTAACGATATATCCATAACCGCAATTTCAACATGCCTATCGTTAACGAAACCATTGCCACGTTCATTGGAAGCTGTTAGACCAAGGTACAGCATGCCATAACCGATCGTAACGATATACCAGCAACCGCAATGTCAACCTGTCTATCGTTAACGAAACCATTGCCAAGATCATTGAAATATGTCAGACTAAGGTACTGCATGCCATAACCGATCGTAACGATATAACCATATAACCGTAATATCAACCTGCCTATCGTTAACGAAACCATTGCCAAGGTCATTGAAAGCTGTCAGACCAAGGTACTGCATGCTATATCCGATCGCAACGATATAACCATAACCGCAATATCACCCTGCCTATCGTTAACGAAACCATTGTCAAGTTCATGGAAAGCTGTCAGACCAAGGTACTGCATGCCATAACCGATCGTAACGATATACCCATAATAGCAATATCAACCTGCCTATCGTTAATAAAACAATTGCCAAGTTCATTGAAAGCTGTAAGAACAAGATACTGCATGCCATAACCGATCAAAACGATATACACATATCCGCAATATCAACCTGGCTTTCGTTAACGACACCATTGCCACGTTCATTGAAAGCTGACAGACCAAGGTACTGCATAACATAACCGATCGTAACGATATACCCATAACAGCAATATCAACCTGCATATCGTTAAGGAAACCATTGCCACGTTCACTACAAGCTGTCAGACCAAGGTACAGCATGCCATAACCGATCGTAACGATATACCCATAACCGCAATATCAACCTGCCTATCGTTAACGAAACCATTGCCAAGTTCATTGAAAGCTGTCAGACCAAGGTACTGCATGCCATAACCGATCGTAACGAAAAAACCATAACCGCAATGTCAACCTGCCTACCGTTAACGAAACCATTGTTACGTTCATTGAAAGCTGTCAGACCAAGGTACTGCATGACATAATCGATCGTAACGATATACCCATAACCGCAGTGTCAACCTGTATATCGTTAACGAAACCATTGACAAGTTCATTGAAATCTGTCAGACTAAGGTACTGCATGGCATAACCGATCGTAACGATATACCCATAACCGCAATCTCAACCTGCCTATCGTTAACGAAATCGTTGCCAAGTTCATTGAAAGCTGTCAGACCAAAGTATTGCATACCATAAGAGATCGTAACGATATATCCCATAACCGCAAAGTCAAACTGCCTATCGTTAACGAAACCATTGCCAAGTTCATCGAAAGCTGTCAGACCAAGGTACTGCATGCCATAACCGATCGTAACGATATACCCATAACCGCAATGTCAACCTGCCTACCGTTAACGAAACCATTGCCACGTTCACTAAAAGCTGTCAGACCAAGAAGGTACAGCATGCCATAACCGATCGTAACGATATACCCATAACCGCAATATCAACCTGCCTATTGTTAACGAAACCATTGCCAAGTTCATTAAAAGCTGCCAGACGAAGGTACTGCATGCCATAACCGATCGTAACGAAAAAACCATAACCGCAATGTCAACCTGCCTACCGTTAACGAAACCATTGTTACGTTCATTGAAAGCTGTCAGACCAAGGTACTGCATGCCATAACCGATCGTAACGATATACCCATAACCGCAGTGTCAACCTGTCTATCGTTAACGAAACCATTGCCAAGTTCATTGAAATCTGTCAGACTAAGGTACTGCATGGCATAACCGATTTTAAGGATATACCCATAACCGCAAAGTCAAACTGCCTATCGTTAAAGAAACCATTGCCAAGTTCATCGAAAGCTGTCAGACCAAGGTACTGCATGCCATAACCGATCGTAACGATATACCCATAACCGCAATGTCAACCTGCCTACCGTTAAAGAAACAATTGCCAAGTTCATTGAAAGCTGTCAGACCAAGGTACTGCATGCCATAACCGATCGTAACGATATAGAGAAAACCGCAATGTGAGCCTGCCTATCGTTAACGAAACCATTACCACGTTCATTGAAAGCTGACAGACCAAGGTACTGCATAACATAACCGATCGTAACGATATACCCATAAAAGCAATGCCAACCTGCCTATCGTTAACGAAACCATTGCTGCTTTCATTAAAAGCTGTCAGACCAAGATACTGCATGCCATAACCGATCGTAACGATATAACCACAACCGCAATCTCAACCTGCCTATCGTTAACGAAACCATTGCCACGTTCATTGAAATCTGTCAGACCAAGTTACTGCATGCCATAACCGATCGTAACGATATACCCATAACCGCAATGTCAACCTGCCTATCGTTAACGAAACCATTGCCAAGTTCATGGTAATTTGTCAGACCAAGGTACTGCATGCCATAGCTGATCGTAACGATATAGCCATAATCGCAATATCAACCTGCCTATCGTTAACAAAACCACACCAAGTTCATTGGAAGCTGTCAGAACAAGGTACTGCATGCCATAACCGATCGTAACGATTTACCCATAAACGCAATCTCAACTTGCCTATCGTTAACGAAACAATTGGCAAGTCCATTGAAAGCCGCCAGAAAAAGCTACTGCATGCCATAACCGATTGTAACGATATACCCATAACCGCAATGACAACCTTCCTATCGTTAACGAAACCATTGCCACGTTCATTGAAAGCTGTTAGAACAAGGTACTGCATGCCATAACCGATCGTAACGATATAGCCATAATCGCAATCTCAACCTGCCTATCGTTAACGAAACCAATGCCAAGTTCGTTGAAAGCTGTCAGACCAAGGTACTGCATGCCATAACCGATCGTAACGATATACCCATAACAGCAATTTCAACCTGCCTATCGTTAACGAAACCATTGCCAAGTTCATTGAAAGCTGTCAGACCAAGGTACTACATACCATAACCGATCGTAACGATATACCCATAACCGCAATATCAACCGGCCTATCGTTAACGAAACCATTGCCACGTTCATTGAAAACTCTCAGACAAAGGTACTGCATGCCATAACCGATAGTAACGATATACACGTAAACGAAATCTCAACCTGCCTACCGTTAACCAAACCATTGCAAAGTTCATTGAAAGCCGTCAGATCAAGGTACTGCTTGCCATAACCGATTGTAATGATATACCCATAACCGCAATGTCAACGTGTCTATCGTTAACGAAACCATTGCCAGTTCATGGAAAGCTGTCAGACCAAGGTATTGCATGCCATAACAGATCGTAACGATATACCCATAACCGCAATATCAACCTGCCTATCGTTAACGAAACCATTGTCACGTTCATTGAAACCTGTCAGACCAAGGTAGTGCATGCCATAACCGATCGTAACGATATACCTATACCCATAACCACAATGTCAACCTGCCTATCGTTAACAAACCATTGCCACGTTCATTGAAATCTGTCAGACCAAGTTACTGCATGCCATAACCGATCGTAACGGTATACCCATAACCGCAATGTCATCCTGCCTATCGTTAACGAAACCATTGCCAAGTTCATTGAAAGCCGTCAGACCAAGTTACTGCATGTCGTAACCAATTGTAATGATATGCCAATAAACGCAATGTCAACCTGCCTATTGTTAACGAAACCATTGCTACGTTCATTAAAAGCTGCCAGACAAAGGTACTGCATGCCATAACCGATCGTAACGATATACCCACAACCGCAATGTCTACGTGCCTATCGTTAAAGATACCATTGCCAATTTCATTGAATGCCGCCAGACCATGTTACTGCATGCCATAACCGATCGTAATGGTATACCCGTAACCGCTATGTCCTCCTGCCTATCGTTAACGAAACCACTGCCAAGTTCATTGAAAGCCGCCAGACCAAGTTAGTGCATGTCGTAACCGTTCGTAACGATATACCCATAACCGCAACGTCATCCGGCCTACCGTTAACGAAACCATTGCCAAGTTCATTCAAATCTGTCAGACCAAGGTACTGCTTGCCATAACCGATTTTAACGATATAACCGCAACCGCAATATCAACCTGCCTAACGTTAACGAAACCATTGCCTAGTTCATTGAAATCTGTCAGACCAAGGTACTGCATGCCATAACCCATCTTAACTATATACCCACAACCGCAATGTCAACCTGCCTATCGTTAAAGAAACAATTGCCATGTTCATTGAAAGCTGTCAGACCAAGGTAGTGCAAGCCATAACCGATCCTAACGATATACAGAAAACCGCAATGTGAGCCTGCCTATCGTTAACGAAAACATTGCCATGTTCATTGAAAGCTGTCAGACCAAGTTACTGCATGCCATAACCGATCGTAACGATATACCCATAACTGCAATGTCAACCTGCCTATCTTTAACGAAACCATTGCCACGTTCATTGAAAAGTGTCAGACCAAGATACTGCATGCCATAACCGATCGTAACGATATAACCACAACCGCAATGTCAACCTGCCTATCGTTAACGAAACCATTGCCACATTCATTGTAAGTTGGCAGACCAAGGTACTGCATGCCATAGCCGATCGTAACGATATAGCCATAATCGCAATATCAACCTGCCTATCGTTAACAAAACCACACCAAGTTCATTGGAAGCTGTCAGACCAAGGTACTGCAGGCCATAACCGATCGTAACGATGTACCCATAACCGCAATATCAACCTGCCTACCGTTAACGAAACCATTGCCACGTTCATTGAAAGATGTTTGACCGAAGTACTGCACGCCATAACCGATCGTAACGATATACCCATAACCGCAATGTCAACCTGCCTATCGTAAACGAAACCATTCACGCGTTCATTGAAATCTGTCAGACCAAGGTATAGCATGTCATAACCGATCGTAACGATATACCCATATCCGCAATGTCAACCTGCTTATCGTTAACGAAACCATTGCCACGTTCAATTAAATCTGTCAGACCAAGGTATTGCATGTCATAACCGATCGTAACGATATATCCATATCCGCAATATCAACCTGCTTATCGTTAACGAAACCATTGCCACGTTCATTGAAAGCTGTCAGACCAAGGTACTGCATGTCATAACCGATCGTAACGATATACCCATAAACACAATCTCAGCATACCTATCGTTAACGAAACCATTGCCAAGTTCATTGAAAGCTGTCAGACCAAGGTACTACATGGCATAACCGATCGTAACGATATACACATAACAGCAATGTCAACCTGCCTGTCGCTAATGAAACCATTGGCTCGTTCATAGAAAGTTGTCAGACCAAGGTACTGCATGTCATAATTGTTCGTAACGATATACCCATAACCGCAACGTCAACCTGCCTATCGTTAACGAAACCATTGCCAAGTTCATTGAAAGCTGTCAGACCGATTTACTGCATGCCATAACCGATCGTAACGATGTACCCATAACCGCAATGTCTACCTGCATATCGTTAAGGAAACCATTGCCACGTTCATTGAATTCTGACAGACCAAGGTACTGCATGTCATAACAGATCGTAATGATATACACATATCCGCAATGTGAACCTGCTTATCGTTAATGAAATCATTGCCACGTTCATTGAAATCTGTCAGACCAAGGTACTGCATGTCATAACCGATCGTAACGATTTACCCATAACCGCAATCTCAACCTACCAATCGTTAACGAAACCATTGCCAAGTTCATTGAAAGCTGTCAGACCAAGGTACTCCATGGTATAACCGATCGTAACGATATATACATATCCGAACGATATACCCATAACCGCAATGTCAACCTGTCTATCGTTAACGAAACCATTGCTACGTTCATAGAAAGCTGTCAGTCCAAGGTACTGCATGCCATAACCGATCGTAACGATATACCCATAACGGCAATGTCAACCTGCCTATCGTTAACGAAACCATTACCAAATTCGTTGAAAGTCGCCAGACCAAGGTAGTGCAAGCTATAACCGATCGTAACGATACACCCATAACCGCAGTGTCAACCTGCCTATTGTTAACGAAACCATTGCCAGTTCATGGAAAACTGTCAGACCAAGGTATTGCATGCCATAACCGATCGTAACGTTATACCCATTACCGCAATGTCAACCTGCCTATCGTTAACGAAACCATTGCCACGTTCAATGAAATCTGTCAGACCAAGGTACTGCATGCTATAACCGATCGTAACGATATACCCATAAACGCAATGTCAACCGGCCTATCTTTAACGAAACGGTTGACACGTTTATTGAAAGCTCTCAGACCAAGGTTCTGCATGTCATAACCGATCGTAACGATATACCCCTAACCTCAATCTCAACCTGTCTATCGTTAACGAAACCATTGCCAATTTTATTGAAAGTCGCCAGACCAAGGTACTGCATGCACTGTCGGACCAATGTATTTCATGTCATAACCGATCGTAACAATATACCCATTACGGCAATGTAATCCTGCCTATCGTTAACGAAACCACTGCCAAGTTCATTGAAAGCCGCCAGACCAAGGTACTGCATGTACTGTCAGATCAAGGTACTTCATGTCATAACAGATCGTAACGATATACCCATAACAGCAATGTCAACTTGCCTATCGTTAACGAAACCATTTCCACGTTCATTGAAAGCTGACAGACCAAGGTACTGGATGCCATAACCGATCGTAACGATATACCCATAACCGCAATGTCAACCTGCCTATCGTTAACGAAACCATTGCCACGTTCATTGAAAGCCGTCAGAACAAGGTACTGCATGCGATAACCGATCGTAACGATATACCCATAACCGCAACCGTACGCTCGACGACTGTTTTAGTTAACATTGAACAGTGGTTACGTGCATTTATGCGAGCAGTCGGGGGTTATGAGAGTTCGAATACACTATCTTCCACCATGTTAACGGACGGGTGGTGGGTGGTCGTAGTCACGGAGTTGGGGGATGTCGTCCATGTTGATAAAGTCGTCGCCCATGTTGAAAAATTCTTCGACCAATCATCGATGACCTCCGGGCGGCGGTCAGGCGGCGGATGGCGATTACGACTACGACGTCAACGACGTCGTCAACGTCAACGACGACGTCAACGTCCACGACGACGGCAACGTCAACGAACGACACCGTTCGGACGATGAAGGATTTATGTAGTCTAAAGGACTTTAATCAATTTCTAATAATAAACAGACACCTGTATATTGTGCGCGATAAATCTTTGTGGACATTATATCTCGAGTCGAAGCGATCGGGTCCGCCGCTTCTGTTGACGGATTGGTTGACTTCGCCGTCAACGAACGACACCGTTCGGACGACAACGGATTTATGTCGGCTAAAGAACTTTAATCAATTTTTAATAATAAACAGACACCTGTATATTGTGCACGATAAATTTTTGTGGACATTATAACTCGAAGTAGAAGCGATCGGGTCCGCCGCTTCTGTTGACGGATTGGCTGACGTCGCCGTCGTCGTTGACGTCGTAGTCGTAATCGCCATCCGCCACCTGACCGCCGCCCGGAGGTCATCGATGATTGGTCGAAGAATTTTTCAACATGGGCGACGACTTTATCAACATGGACGACATCCCCCAACTCCGTGACTACGACCACCCACCACCGGTCCGTTAACATGGTGGAAGATAGTGTATTCGAACTCTCATAACCCCCGACTGCTCGCATAAATGCACGTAACAACTGTTCACTGTTAACTAAAACAGTCGTCGAGCGTTCGGTTGCGGTTATGGGTATATCGTTACGATCGGTTATCGCATGCCGTACCTTGTTCTGACGGCTTTCTATGAACGTGGCAATGGTTTCGTTAAAGATAGGCAGGTTGACATTGCGGTTATGGGTATATCGTTACGATCGGTTATGGCATCCAGTACCTTGGTCTGTCAGCTTTCAATGAACGTGGAAATGGTTTCGTTAACGATAGGCAAGTTGACATTGCTGTTATGGGTATATCGTTACGATCTGTTATGACATGAAGTACCTTGATCTGACAGTACATGCAGTATCTTGGTCTGGCGGCTTTCAATGAACTTGGCAATGGTTTCGTTAACGATAGGCAGGATTACATTGCCGTTATGGGTATATTGTTACGATCGGTTATGACATGAAATACATTGGTCCTACAGTGCATGCAGTACCTTGGTCTGGCGGCTTTCAATGAAATTGGCAATGGTTTCGTTAACGATATACAGGTTGAGATTGAGGTTAGGGGTATATCGTTACGATCGGTTATGGCATCCAGTACCTTGGTCTGTCAGCTTTCAATGAACGTGGAAATGGTTTCGTTAACGATAGGCAAGTTGACATTGCTGTTATGGGTATATCGTTACGATCTGTTATGACATGAAGTACCTTGATCTGACAGTACATGCAGTACCTTGGTCTGGCGGCTTTCAATGAACTTGGCAATGGTTTCGTTAACGATAGGCAGGATTACATTGCCGTTATGGGTATATTGTTACGATCGGTTATGACATGAAATACATTGGTCCTACACTGCATGCAGTACCTTGGTCTGGCGGCTTTCAATGAAATTGGCAATGGTTTCGTTAACGATATACAGGTTGAGATTGAGGTTAGGGGTATATCGTTACGATCGGTTATGACATGCAGAACCTTGGTCTGAGAGCTTTCAATAAACGTGTCAACCGTTTCGTTAAAGATAGGCCGGTTGACATTGCGTTTATGGGTATATCGTTACGATCGGTTATGGCATGCAGTACCTTGGTCTGACAGATTTCATTGAACGTGGCAATGGTTTCGTTAACGATAGGCAGGTTGACATTGCGGTAATGGGTATAACGTTACGATCGGTTATGGCATGCAATACCTTGGTCTGACAGCTTTCCATGAACTGGCAATGGTTTCGTTAACAGTAGGCAGGTTGACACTGCGGTTATGGGTGTATCGTTACGATCGGTTATAGCTTCCACTAACTTGGTCTGGCGACTTTCAACGAACTTGGTAATGGTTTCGTTAACGATAGGCAGGTTGACATTGCCGTTATGGGTATATCGTTACGATCGGTTATGGCATGCAGTACCTTGGACTGACAGCTTTCTATGAACGTAGCAATGGTTTCGTTAACGATAGACAGGTTGACATTGCGGTTATGGGTATATCGTTCGGATATGTATATATCGTTACGATCGGTTATACCATGGAGTACCTTGGTCTGACATCTTTCAATGAACTTGGCAATGGTTTCGTTAACGATTGGTAGGTTGAGATTGCGGTTATGGGTAAATCGTTACGATCGGTTATGACATGCAGTACCTTGGTCTGACAGATTTCAATGAACGTGGCAATGATTTCATTAACGATAAGCAGGTTCACATTGCGGATATGTGTATATCATTACGATCTGTTATGACATGCAGTACCTTGGTCTGTCAGAATTCAATGAACGTGGCAATGGTTTCCTTAACGATATGCAGGTAGACATTGCGGTTATGGGTACATCGTTACGATCGGTTATGGCATGCAGTAAATCGGTCTGACAGCTTTCAATGTACTTGGCAATGGTTTCGTTAACGATAGGCAGGTTGACGTTGCGGTTATGGGTATATCGTTACGAACAATTATGACATGCAGTACCTTGGTCTGACAACTTTCTATGAACGAGCCAATGGTTTCATTAGCGACAGGCAGGTTGACATTGCTGTTATGTGTATATCGTTACGATCGGTTATGCCATGTAGTACCTTGGTCTGACAGCTTTCAATGAACTTGGCAATGGTTTCGTTAACGATAGGTATGCTGAGATTGTGTTTATGGGTATATCGTTACGATCGGTTATGATATGCAGTACCTTGGTCTGACAGCTTTCAATGAACGTGGCAATGGTTTCGTTAACGATAAGCAGGTTGATATTGCGGATATGGGTATATCGTTACGATCGGTTATGACATGCAATACCTTGGTCTGACAAATTTCATTGAACGTGGCAATGGTTTCGTTAACGATAAGCAGGTTGACATTGCGGATATGGGTATATCGTTACGATCGGTTATGACATGCTATACCTTGGTCTGACATATTTCAATGAACGCGTGAATGGTTTCGTTTACGATAGGCAGGTTGACATTGCGGTTATGGGTATATCGTTACGATCGGTTATGGCGTGCAGTACTTTGGTCAAACATCTTTCAATGAACGTGGCAATGGTTTCGTTAACGGTAGGCAGGTTGATATTGCGGTTATGGGTACATCGTTACGATCGGTTATGGCCTGCAGTACCTTGGTCTGACAGCTTCCAATGAACTTGGTGTGGTTTTGTTAACTATAGGCAGGTTGATATTGCGATTATGGCTATATCGTTACGATCGGCTATGGCATGCAGTACCTTGGTCTGACAACTTACAATGAATGTGGCAATGGTTTCGTTAACGATAGGCAGGTTGACATTGCGGTTGTGGTTATATCGTTACGATCGGTTATGGCATGCAGTATCTTGGTCTGACACTTTTCAATGAACGTGGCAATGGTTTCGTTAAAGATAGGCAGGTTGACATTGCAGTTATGGGTATATCGTTACGATCGGTTATGGCATGCAGTAACTTGGTCTGACAGCTTTCAATGAACATGGCAATGTTTTCGTTAACGATAGGCAGGCTCACATTGCGGTTTTCTGTATATCGTTACGATCGGTTATGGCTTGCACTACCTTGGTCTGACAGCTTTCAATGAACATGGCAATTGTTTCTTTAACGATAGGCAGGTTGACATTGCGGTTGTGGGTATATAGTTAAGATCGGTTATGGCATGCAGTACCTTGGTCTGACAGATTTCAATGAACTAGGCAATGGTTTCGTTAACGTTAGGCAGGTTGATATTGCGGTTGCGGTTATATCGTTAAAATCGGTTATGGCAAGCAGTACCTTGGTCTGACAGATTTCAATGAACTTGGCAATGGTTTCGTTAACGATAGGCAGGATGACGTTGCGGTTATGGGTATATCGTTACGAACGGTTACGACATGCAGTAACTTGGTCTGGCGGCTTTCAATGAACTTGGCAGTGGTTTCGTTAACGATAGGCAGGATGACATAGCTGTTACGGGTATACCATTACGATCGGTTATGGCATGCAGTAACATGGTCTGGCGGCATTCAATGAAATTGGCAATGGTATCTTTAACGATAGGCTCGTAGACATTGCGGTTGTGGGTATATCGTTACGATCGGTTATGGCATGCAGTGCCTTTGTCTGGCAGCTTTTAATGAACGTAGCAATGGTTTCGTTAACAATAGGCAGGTTGACATTGCGTTTATTGGCATATCATTACAATTGGTTACGACATGCAGTAACTTGGTCTGACGGCTTTCAATGAACTTGGCAATGGTTTCGTTAACGATAGGCAGGATGACATTGCGGTTATGGGTATACCGTTACGATCGGTTATGGCATGCACTACCTTGGTCTGGCGACTTTCAACGAATTTGGTAATGGTTTCGTTAACGATAGGCAGGTTGACATTGCCGTTATGGGTATATCGTTACGATCGGTTATGGCATGCAGTACCTTGGACTGACAGCTTTCTATGAACGTAGCAATGGTTTCGTTAACGATAGACAGGTTGACATTGCGGTTATGGGTATATCGTTCGGATATGTATATATCGTTACGATCGGTTATACCATGGAGTACCTTGGTCTGACAGCTTTCAATGAACTTGGCAATGGTTTCGTTAACGATTGGTAGGTTGAGATTGCGGTTATGGGTAAATCGTTACGATCGGTTATGACATGAAGTACCTTGGTCTGACAGATTTCAATGAACGTGGCAATGATTTCATTAACGATAAGCAGGTTCACATTGCGGATATGTGTATATCATTACGATCTGTTATGACATGCAGTACCTTGGTCTGTCAGAATTCAATGAACGTGGCAATGGTTTCCTTAACGATATGCAGGTAGACATTGCGGTTATGGGTACATCGTTACGATCGGTTATGGCATGCAGTAAATCGGTCTGACAGCTTTCAATGAACTTGGCAATGGTTTCGTTAACGATAGGCAGGTTGACGTTGCGGTTATGGGTATATCGTTACGAACAATTATGACATGCAGTACCTTGGTCTGACAACTTTCTATGAACGAGCCAATGGTTTCATTAGCGACAGGCAGGTTGACATTGCTGTTATGTGTATATCGTTACGATCGGTTATGCCATGTAGTACCTTGGTCTGACAGCTTTCAATGAACTTGGCAATGGTTTCGTTAACGATAGGTATGCTGAGATTGTGTTTATGGGTATATCGTTACGATCGGTTATGATATGCAGTACCTTGGTCTGACAGCTTTCAATGAACGTGGCAATGGTTTCGTTAACGATAAGCAGGTTGATATTGCGGATATGGGTATATCGTTACGATCGGTTATGACATGCAATACCTTGGTCTGACAGATTTCATTGAACGTGGCAGTGGTTTCGTTAACGATAAGCAGGTTGACATTGCGGATATAGGTATATCGTTACGATCGGTTATGACATGCTATACCTTGGTCTGACAGATTTCAATGAACGCGTGAATGGTTTCGTTTACGATAGGCAGGTTGACATTGCGGTTATGGGTATATCGTTACGATCGGTCATGGCGTGCAGTACTTTGGTCAAACATCTTTCAATGAACGTGGCAATGGTTTCGTTAACGGTAGGCAGGTTGATATTGCGGTTATGGGTACATCGTTACGATCGGTTATGGCCTGCAGTACCTTGGTCTGACAGCTTCCAATGAACTTGGTGTGGTTTTGTTAACGATAGGCAGGTTGATATTGCGATTATGGCTATATCGTTACGATCGGCTATGGCATGCAGTACCTTGGTCTGACAACTTACAATGAATGTGGCAATGGTTTCGTTAACGATAGGCAGGTTGACATTGCGGTTGTGGTTATATCGTTACGATCGGTTATGGCATGCAGTATCTTGGTCTGACACTTTTCAATGAACGTGGCAATGGTTTCGTTAAAGATAGGCAGGTTGACATTGCAGTTATGGGTATATCGTTACGATCGGTTATGGCATGCAGTAACTTGGTCTGACAGCTTTCAATGAACATGGCAATGTTTTCGTTAACGATAGGCAGGCTGACATTGCGGTTTTCTGTATATCGTTACGATCGGTTATGGCTTGCACTACCTTGGTCTGACAGCTTTCAATGAACATGGCAATTGTTTCTTTAACGATAGGCAGGTTGACATTGCGGTTGTGGGTATATAGTTAAGATCGGTTATGGCATGCAGTACCTTGGTCTGACAGATTTCAATGAACTAGGCAATGGTTTCGTTAACGTTAGGCAGGTTGATATTGCGGTTGCGGTTATATCGTTAAAATCGGTTATGGCAAGCAGTACCTTGGTCTGACAGATTTCAATGAACTTGGCAGTGGTTTCGTTAACGATAGGCAGGATGACGTTGCGGTTATGGGTATATCGTTACGAACGGTTACGACATGCAGTAACTTGGTCTGGCGGATTTCAATGAACTTGGCAGTGGTTTCGTTAACGATAGGCAGGATGACATAGCGGTTACGGGTATACCATTACGATCGGTTATGGCATGCAGTAACATGGTCTGGCGGCATTCAATGAAATTGGCAATGGTATCTTTAACGATAGGCTCGTAGACATTGCGGTTGTGTGTATATCGTTACGATCGGTTATGGCATGCAGTGCCTTTGTCTGGCAGCTTTTAATGAACGTAGCAATGGTTTCGTTAACAATAGGCAGGTTGACATTGCGTTTATTGGCATATCATTACAATTGGTTACGACATGCAGTAACTTGGTCTGACGGCTTTCAATGAACTTGGCAATGGTTTCGTTAACGATAGGCAGGATGACATTGCGGTTATGGGTATACCGTTACGATCGGTTATGGCATGCAGTAACTTGGTCTGACAGATTTCAATGAACGTGGCAATGGTTTGTTAACGATAGGCAGGTTGACATTGTGGTTATGGGTATAGGTATATCGTTACGATCGGTTATGGCATGCACTACCTTGGTCTGACAGGTTTCAATGAACGTGACAATTGTTTCGTTAACGATAGGCAGGTTGATATTGCGGTTATGGGTATATCGTTACGATCTGTTATGGCATGCAATACCTTGGTCTGACAGCTTTCCATGAACTGGCAATGGTTTCGTTAACGATAGATACGTTGACATTGCGGTTATGGGTATATCATTACAATCGGTTATGGCAAGCAGTACCTTGATCTGACGGCTTTCAATGAACTTTGCAATGGTTTGGTTAACGGTAGGCAGGTTGAGATTTCGTTTACGTGTATATCGTTACTATCGGTTATGGCATGCAGTACCTTGGTCTGAGAGTTTTCAATGAACGTGGCAATGGTTTCGTTAACGATAGGCCGGTTGATATTGCGGTTATGGGTATATCGTTACGATCGGTTATGGTATGTAGTACCTTGGTCTGACAGCTTTCAATGAACTTGGCAATGGTTTCGTTAACGAAAGCCAGGTTGATATTGCGGATATGTGTGTATCGTTTTGATCGGTTATGGCATGCAGTATCTTGTTCTTACAGCTTTCAATGAACTTGGCAATTGTTTTATTAACGATAGGCAGGTTGATATTGCTATTATGGGTATATCGTTACGATCAGTTATGGCATGCAATAGCTTTTTCTGGCGGCTTTCAATGGACTTGCCAATTGTTTCGTTTACGATAGGCAGGTTGAGATTGCGTTTATGGGTAAATCGTTACGATCGGTTATGGCATGCAGTACCTTGTTCTGACAGCTTCCAATGAACTTGGTGTGGTTTTGTTAACGATAGGCAGGTTGATATTGCGATTATGGCTATATCGTTACGATCAGCTATGGCATGCAGTACCTTGGTCTGACAAATTACCATGAACTTGGCAATGGTTTCGTTAACGATAGGCAGGTTGACATTGCGGTTATGGGTATATCGTTACGATCGGTTATGCCATGCAGTAACTTGGTCTGACAGATTTCAATGAACGTGGCAATGGTTTCGTTAACGATAGGCAGGTTGAGATTGCGGTTGTGGTTATATCGTTACGATCGGTTATGGCATGCAGTATCTTGGTCTGACAGCTTTTAATGAACGTAGCAATGGTTTCGTTAACGATAGGCAGGTTGGCATTGCTTTTATGGGTATATCGTTACGATCGGTTATGTTATGCAGTACCTTGGTCTGTCAGTTTTCAATGAACGTGGCAATGGTTTCGTTAACGATAGGCAGGCTCACATTGCGGTTTTCTCTATATCGTTACGATCGGTTATGGCATGCAGTACCTTGGTCTGACAGCTTTCAATGAACTTGGCAATTGTTTCTTTAACGGTAGGCAGGTTGACATTGCGGTTATGGGTATATCGTTACGATCGGTTATGGCATGCAGTACCTTGGTCTGACAGCTTTCGATGGACTTGGCAATGGTTTCGTTAACGATAGGCAGTTTGACTTTGCGGTTATGGGTATATCGTTAAAATCGGTTATGGTATGCAATACTTTGGTCTGACAGATTTCAATGAACTTGGCAACGATTTCGTTAACGATAGGCAGGTTGACGTTGCGGTTATGGGTATATCGTTACGATCGGTTATGCCATGCAGTACCTTAGTCTGACAGATTTCAATGAACTTGGCAATGGTTTCGTTAACGATAGACAGGTTGACACTGCGGTTATGGGTATATCGTTACGATCGGTTATGGCATGCAGTACCTTGGTCTGACAGCTTTCAATGAAAATAACAATGGTTTCGTTAACGGTAGGCAGGTTGACATTGCGGTTATGGGTTTTTCGTTACGATCGGTTATGGCATGCAGTACCTTCGTCTGGCAGCTTTTAATGAACTTGGCAATGGTTTCGTTAACAATAGGCAGGTTGATATTGCGGTTATGGGTATATCGTTACGATCGGTTATGGCATGCTGTACCTTCTTGGTCTGACAGCTTTTAGTGAACGTGGCAATGGTTTCCTTAACGATATGCAGGTTGATATTGCTGTTATGGGTATATCGTTACGATCGGTTATGTTATGCAGTACCTTGGTCTGTCAGCTTTCAATGAACGTGGCAATGGTTTCGTTAACGAAAGCCAGGTTGATATTGCGGATATGTGTATATCGTTTTGATCGGTTATGGCATGCAGTACCTTGGTCTAACAGCTTTCAATGAACTTGGCAATGGTTTCGTTAACGGTAGGCAGGTTGACATTGCGGTTATGGGTATATCGTTACGATCGGTTATGGCATGCAGTACCTTGGTCTGACAGCTATCGATGAACTTGGCAATGGTTTCGTTAACGATAGGCAGTTTGACTTTGCGGTTATGGGATATATCGTTACGATCTCTTATGGTATGCAATACTTTGGTCTGACAGCTTTCAATGAACTTGGCAACGATTTCGTTAACGATAGGCAGGTTGAGATTGCGGTTATGGGTATATCGTTACGATCGGTTATGCCATGCAGTACCTTAGTCTGACAGATTTCAATGAACTTGTCAATGGTTTCGTTAACGATATACAGGTTGACACTGCGGTTATGGGTATATCGTTACGATCGATTATGTCATGCAGTACCTTGGTCTGACAGCTTTCAATGAACGTAACAATGGTTTCGTTAACGGTAGGCAGGTTGACATTGCGGTTATGGGTTTTTCGTTACGATCGGTTATGGCATGCAGTACCGTGGTCTGACAGCTTTCAATGAACTTGGCAATGGTTTCGTTAACGATAGGCAGGTTGATATTGCGGTTATGGGTATATCGTTACGATCGGTTATGGCATGCTGTACCTTGGTCTGACAGCTTTTAGTGAACGTGGCAATGGTTTCCTTAACGATATGCAGGTTGATATTGCTGTTATGGGTATATCGTTACGATCGGTTATGTTATGCAGTACCTTGGTCTGTCAGCTTTCAATGAACGTGGCAGTGGTTTCGTTAACGAAAGCCAGGTTGATATTGCGGATATGTGTATATCGTTTTGATCGGTTATGGCATGCAGTATCTTGTTCTTACAGCTTTCAATGAACTTGGCAATTGTTTTATTAACGATAGGCAGGTTGATATTGCTATTATGGGTATATCGTTACGATCGGTTATGGCTTGCAGTACCTTGGTCTGACAGCTTTCCATGAACTTGACAATGGTTTCGTTAACGATAGGCAGGGTGATATTGCGGTTATGGTTATATCGTTGCGATCGGATATAGCATGCAGTTCCTTGGTCTGACAGCTTTAAATGACCTTGGCAATGGTTTCGTTAACGATAGGCAGGTTGATATTACGGTTATATGGGTATATCGTTACGATCGGTTATGGCATGCAGTACCTTAGTCTGACATATTTCAATGATCTTGGCAATGGTTTCGTTAACGATAGACTGGTTGACATTGCGGTTGCTGGTATATCGTTACGATCGGTTATGGCATGCTGTACCTTGGTCTAACAGCTTCCAATGAACGTGGCAATGGTTTCGTTAACGATAGGCATGTTGAAATTGCGGTTTTGGATATATCGTTACGATCAGTTATGGCATGCAATACCTTGGTCTGACAGCTTTCAATGAACGTGGTATGACATGCAGTACCTTGGTCTGACAGCTTTCAATGAACGTGGCAATGTTTTCGTTAACGATACACAGGTTGACATTGCGGTTATGGGTATATCGTTACGATCGGTTATGGCATGCTGTACCTTGGTCTGAGAGCTTTCAATGAACTTGACGACTTTCACTGTTTTGTTGACGACGATGGAAACGAACTCGGCAAGTAACTAGCCATTATGGACATCATCGCATATGCCAGCAGGCATTTGATATTTGCACCTGTAGTAAACACAATCTTTTCGTATCACAATCACGTAAGGACAAACCGTTGGTTAACGGAGCATTATTATCGATTAGAGTGGACGGACGGGGACACATCGTTCGAACATCTTGTGGCGATATTAGTAAAGTACACGTTTCCTTTTAACTTTATGTTCGTAAAAGGTTTACAGAAAAAAGATTTCTGGAGAAGCGTATTGTACATTTCATTATTATAAATTTAGAAGTTTTCAGTTGTCCTAAACTCGATTAGGTTCAGTACACGGAAAAGCCTGTCTCGTGTACCGCTTATTTCCAGAAAATATGTTATCGTTGCGTGTGAACGAAAAGTTAGCGACGTACATAAATTATTGTGTGAAATAGAACACAAGCCAAGCTAAGTGTGCATCTTTGACTGTGTGTGTGTGTGTGTGTGTGTGTGTGTGTGGCAGCTGTTACTTTTTTTGTTGATGAGTTTGCATTAGTTGTTATGATGATATAATCGACTCCGTCTGTCTGGCCGTCTGTTTATCGCGGCGTGTGAACGTAGTCGTACATAAATTTTTTTAAATAACAGAACACACAAGCTGTCTGACACCATCTGTTATCACAGCGTGTGGGAAACAGAACGCAAGCCAAACTAAGTGCGCGTCCGTGACTTTGTGTGGGTGCTTTTTTTTTTTTTGTTGTTACCATGTCTTTCGTGTACATCCTTGAGATGAACATCTTGTGTCGATATTAGTAAAGTACACGTTTCCTTTTAACATGTACAAATACTAGAGTACACGCTTTACGCGAGTGGGTTGTATCAGATTTTAGAATAATCAATATGTTTCTGATAAATTACTAACATTATTGTTTAGCGCTTACGTAAAAAAATAACAGCCGTCACCTTTCTATCGATTACATCATCTGTCTAAAAATCGATTACATGTGCTGTCTAGTCGTATAAAAATAACCGACACCCCTCTTCCTCACCTACCCATCGAACCGTGAGAAATCAAGTCATATCCTGTTCACACAGTTAAATACATCACCTGTCTAAAAATAAATTAGCGTCGACGACATGTTCGAACAAGCACGAGTGCTGTCTAGACGTATAAAAAAATAACCGACTCCCCTCTTCCCCACCTACCCATCGATCCGTGAGAAATCAGCTCGTGACCTGTTCACACGGTTAAAAATAAACGCTTACTGTGCGTTGAGTGGTTTCTCCCCTCTCCGGTTTCCACCTCCACAACTACCTCCCTATATATTCGCTGTGCACGAGCGTTATTCGTTCATTCGTTGAGAGACGTGCCAGAAATTATTATAAATTCTTTATTTTAAAATGGCGTCAATCACTGAAAAGTTTGCAACTATTAGCGCAATCGAGTATAAAAAAATAAAGGAATTGATAATCGGTGTAAAATATCCGATCCGACTCGTCACTCTTCAAGATTAATGAGACCCTAAACTAAAATATCGTGTATATCTACCAAAGAGATACGCAGGCGTTTTCGAAGATGAGGAATTAAAAAATTTAGTACCGTGTTCGCTACAACTAATTTATCGTGGAGAAAAGGATAGAGCTTACATAGTAGAAATTGTACAGTAGGACCGAATGGACATCTTCATTTGTCGCGTACGATTACATATATTGTTATTGTGTGGTGTGTGTGTAGTTTATTGTATATTTTTATGTGTGTTTGATTACAATATATGTAAATTTTGCTTTGCTTAGTTGTTTATTTTCAACTATCCTTTTTTCCTTCCAACATGCATGTTTCATAAGTGAAATGTCAATCAGAACAATTGCACAAATGCACGATAATCAATTTTTACAAGTGAAATGATATTCAATTTTGCACCGCAGTAGTAAATCCGAACGGCAGCAGTGTAAATATCTAAACCCATACACTATAACACATGCACAAGTTGACAACGTGACCAACGCCAGTACAGTTCTCGAGTTGGCAACAATGCAATTCACCTCTTCACATCGACGACATCCGGACAATGGGGTGGCAGTGTAAATATATCTGAAACCCGTACACTATAACACATGCATGAGTCGACAACGTGACCGATGCCAGTACAGTTCTCCAGTTGGCAACAATGCAATTCACCTCTTCACATCGACGATATCCGGACAATGGTGGCAGTGTAAATATATCTGAAACCTGTACACTATAACACATGCACGAGCCGACAACGTGGCCGACGCTAAACCAGCACACATGCACAAGTTGACAACGTCGACGCTTTTCCAACGTGGACACCCTTCCGGAAAACACAGTATATATCCAAACCCATACACTATAACACACGCTCGAATCGCCAACGTGGCCGAACCTTAACCAGCACACTCTTACACTACTTGACTGAGTTGGCAACAATGCAATTACTTAACACATAGACACAACATCGACGATATCGAGACAATTGTGGCAGTGTAAATATATACGAAACCAGTACACTATAACACCGAGTTGGCAACAATGGCGGCACATATATTCAACCCATACACTATAACACCGAGCCGACAACAGTTGGCAACACCGACGCTTTTCCAACATGGCCGAACTTCCGGAAAACCCCTTACATATACATACCCATACACTATAACACATGCACGAATCGGCAACCCGGCCGTACCTTAACCAGCACACTCCTACCACAACCCGACAACATCGCACCTTTTCCAACATGGCCGCCGCCGCCGACAAAATGGACGACGACCCCACCACGACGGCCGACGATCAAGCCACGACCAGGCCGCCGCCCAGCGACGATGACGACGTCAACGACGACGTCAACGGCGAACGGCGAACATAGCCACGCCTCCGCCAATCAACGCACACATAACCCCACTTTTGGCGGCGACGACGACAACATGGCCGAATGCCGACAACATGGCCGACTACTTCGACACGCCCAACAAGGTCACGTGGGACACACCACTACCCCCCCGGTCCATCCGCGAATATGCACACGACGACACACTGCACCGGATGTATACCCCCACCACCACGATTTTTGAATCTTGCGCCAAAAGTTGGTGTATGACGTCACTTCCGCGGTAGAGGGTGGGGATTGATTGGGGGGGTAGTGGTGTCATCTTCCATCTCACTTGCACTCATTGCACATGTCATTCGCTCTCACTCGCACTCATGGGGAAGATAGTGGTTTCGAACCCCCATAACGCCCCTACTGTCCAATCTTCATCCTGGAAGATTACGTATAAATCGTGCTCCCAGACAGTCGGTTTAGTCAACTGTCCTGCATTCACTACGTAATCAGCCTATATGAACGTTCTCTGGTTCACTAATTCTACAAAACTTGGTAAATAAAAATGTTCGCAATTGATGAATGTCTTTCAAGAAAAGACAAGGTTATTAACGTAAATATTATCTTATTGAAATGACATTATACTCTTGGTAGATATAAAAAATTTATTAAGAAAAACTAAGTTACTGTTATGTGGGTAGAAACCTGACGATAAGAACTGAACAGTGGCTTAGAGACGCGAAGTGTACAAACACCTCGTTGCCAGGTTAACAAAATTTTCATTTATTTCACAACAGTCTTGTACAGTGTTTCATTGTGTGAACATCGACTGCAACAAGACTGGCGAGAACAATGGAAGCATGTGTGCGTGATAGAGAGGGAGATAATATAGAAGTGAGACAGTGAACTGTTATCACGTTGTCTCCCTTGTCTCCACACTAGACAATACATTCATGTATTGAGTCGGCGCAGCTTACTGTTCAGGAACGACTGTCAGGCCTATAATAATATAGTATTCAATTTTTTCCAGTATAGGTGTATTTAAAATGGATATCCAGAATATTAAAATAAATATACAACTTTTATTTGTTATAAACGTTTCAATAGCCGTAACTTGATACAAAACTTATCATATCAAGTGTAACTACAAGTATAGTTATTGTACTATACTATGCAAATCACAGAAAAATAAAAATTGTACACATACAAACATAAAAGATTTTGATCGACCTTAGAACAGTGGCGGATTTATGCATAGGCCAAGTAGGCAATCGCCTACGTGCGCAAAATTGAGGGGCGGCCGTTATGTTGGTTTTATACCTAAAGAGATGTTTCAAATGCCGCTCCATTCGTCCCAATGTGATAAGAAACTTTAAAAAATATATAGGCTATTGTTTAGAGGAGAAGTACCTAAACCGACATAGGTCTCGTAAAACGACATACCTTTGTTTACTGGCTGGAGAGTGCTGCACTCTATTGACACCGACTCAAACATGATGAACACGGTCTACTCACGTGACTCAAGCCTCCGAAGAAAGCGTTTCCCCAAATGTGTTCGTTGTGAAATACACCACGCCACAGTTTGTGACGGTGTAAAGTTTTCGTACAGTGAGTTTCAAGTGCCTTTTGGACTAAATAAATAAAGGTGAGTATATTCAGCTATAATTTAGTGTTATTCTATAGGTTTTGTAGTTTTTAAATCTTTTCCAATTTTGTTGATATCGTTGCCGATGTTTTCACAGTGAGGTTAGAAAAATCAGGATAAAGTGGTCTCTAAACCGACATAGTTTGGCGTTGAACGCGTCCCTAAACCGACATACCCGCGTCTATTTTTTAGTATGTCATATAATGAGGAAGAAATAAATCTATTTGGCTGACATACTCTTTATTTATGTTTTCCAGATGCCCCGAGAAAAAAAGAGAAAGTTGGGGTCTCCCACACACAATAAAGGAACAAAAATTCGGCTATGGGACCCTGAAAATATGACAAAGACCATAACTGCCATTCGCAATCATGAAATGGGTTGGTTGAAAGCCTCTAAAACCTTTCAAGTACCACAGAAAACTCTTCGTCGGTTGGCTGATGACAAACATGGCACACCTGAAGAGGCTGCCAGATGCAAACATGGGAGACCTCCCGTGTTTAGTCCTGTATTAGAGGAAGAGCTTGTTCGTTACTGCCTTACAATGGAAGATCTATTTTTCGGTTTAACGCGAAAAGATTTGCGGAGAATGGCATTGCAATTGGCCCTCAAATATAACATTAAGCATCCATTCAACAGTCTTATGGCTGGTAGGAGCTGGCTTCGGTTATTTTTAAGAAGCATCCCGAATTGTCAGTCCGTAAACCGATGGGAACATCATTTTCAAGAAAAGAAGGGCTCAACAAAGCCAGTGTTGGCAAATTTTTTGACCTGATGGATGCTGCTTTCGGCGAGCATAATTATCCACCAGATAGGATATTCAACGTGGACGAAACGGGTTTGACAATTGTGCAATCCAAGAAACCTCAAGTGGTTGGGAAAAGGGGCAAGCGTCAGATCGGTGTGTTAACATCTGCAGAAAGAGTATCACTTACAACACTAATCTGCTGCATGAGTGCTGGAGGAACATTTGTTCCACCCATGGTTATATTCCCTCGCAAAAATATGACACAAGTGTTAATGAAAGGTGCTCCACCTGGTTCACTTGGTGTTGCACACCCATCAGGGTGGGTACAAACCAACTTGTTTACACAATGGTTTGAACATTTCATTGCAAAGACGAAACCTACAGAAAAAGACACAATCTTGCTGTTACTGGACGGACATTACACTCACACGCACAATCTTGATTTGATAGATCTGCCTAAGGCTAATTATGTAAAAATAATATCACTACCACCGCATTCTACACACAGATTACAGCCTCTCGACAAAACTTTCATGTCAGCGCTGAAGGCTTATTACTCAGAAGAAATTAGGTTGTGGATGCGTTCAACAGGAAAACCGGTTACTCAGTACGATATCATGGAATTACTTGGCCGTGCGTACATTAAGTGTCAGACTGCAGAAATTGCCATGAACGGCTTCAGGGTTACAGGGTTATATCCACTGAATCGCGCAGTTTTTTTCAGACGCTGACTTTCTCGAAGAATCTCAAGAAGCACAAAATCAAGGCACTACTGGTGTATCAGATTCTCCTCTTTGTCAAGTAACTAGCAGACCTACTGGTTCACAGGTTGAAGCACAACCTTCCACGACATTCAGCATTCGACATTTCTCCGGTTCCTCTGAAGAGAAAGAAAGTTTCAACTAGAGGCCGTAAAGCCGCCGAGGCAAAAGTTATTACAGCTTCTCCGTATAAGGCAGAATTAAGCGCGTCGATGGAAAACGAAAAAGAAAGAAAAAATACCGAAAGGCGTAGTCAAGGCCCGCGCCGTGATTTTCCGTGAAAACGTCGGGATAAAATCATAACAAATGTTTCGTATTAATATGTAATTTAATTATCAATCTCTTTAATACAGTGGTTATACAGAGTAGTATGGTTACAGAATAGATAAATCACAAGTTTATTGCATGTAGCAAGGGTCTGTGGTAGCTAAAGTAACACACGTACACCTCACACTGTATCGAATTCAAGTGTCTAGTGAAAGTCATATCGATGTTGGTGTTGCCGAGTGTTGTAGGGGAGGAATCGTCACGGGCATCATACCAAATTGCGCATGAAGTCATTCAGCACTGTCTTATCGCTCGGCATTAATATTAAAGTCGCCTGTGAGAATGAGGGGTACATGCGTCAAGTCTTCCAATGTCGGTATAATATTATGAATACTGACCGAGTATCGAGCCAGCGACGAAAGGGTTAGCATCTGTATATCTTGTATTCGCGTGCCAGGGTGAACGTAGATCGATGCAAGCAGGAATTTCAGTTCTCCGCCCAGGGTCACGTTGATCATGCAGATATCGCCGACATGTGGCTCTATCAGTCGAACGCCCAATGCGAGTGCTGACCTGACACATCTATGCCCGATTGGACTGTCGGTCACAGATTCGGCATTTCTATAGATAGCAACGCCACTAGCAGATCGTTTGCCACCACCGCGCTGATTGACCGATGTGCTGTCGCCAACCAGGAATTCGAAACCTAAAATCGGCACAGCGTTGCATTTATCATCCATCCAGGTCTCCGAGAGCGCGAGATAGTCCGAATGGCACATTATTTGGTCCGTAGCTATATCTGTCGAACGAGCGACTAAACTCTGGCAGTTGTGAGCGACCACTATTATACGTACACGTGCGTCACTCACCTCACAATTGTTGCTCGGCAACGCACCGAGAAATTTGCGCAGCTGTAAAGTTATTGTTGGCAGACGGTGTCGATCTAAACGAGTATATTCTTGTCGAATTTCGCGAGATATTTGACTGCCGTCCTCCTTTAAGCCATGATAGAACCGATGATCGCCACGCTTGTTCAGTAAGTATAACCCTTCTATTGAGGTAACACGACTCAGCGCTACGTACACTAGTTGAGTTTCTTGCTTTGAATCGTACTCTACCACTACTTGATCAAATGTCGCGCCTTGAGATTTACGAATAGTGAGAGCACAGGCTGGAGAAACTGGAAACTGCGTTCGCTTACACTTCGGTTTGCCGCGCCCAGTAGATATGTTTGCGGTGCGTTTTTCAAAGGGAGTCCAGCAGAGCTGTAGCACATCGAGCCTTGATTGCACGTACGGTTTCGCTTTCAGACGCGCCAGTCTTCCTATATTTTTGTTATCGAATTCGAACCAGAGCCGACCTATTCCTTGCTGTGCAGCACTGTCGTCTCTCTGCACGCTGGTGCCCTCACTTAAGTCCTGTTCTATGTACCGAAGTATTCCGATGGCGCCGTTTACTAGTCCATCTTCAACGTTTAGATTGATTGTAATCATGTAAGGATGACCAACCCCTAATCGCAGCACATACAGCATACCTCCGCTCGCCGTCGTGTTCATCTTGTGCATAGCGAGGCGTGCGTTGGACAATTCCGTGGTATTGCGGTAGCCGCTGTACACATCCACAGCCGTACTCTCGATATCCGTCTGTATAGCCTGACTGTTGAACGCGTCCACAGATGAATTTCTGTGGAACAGCCTTACGACGCCCGTTAAGGTGGCATCGCACCACTCAGCCGTTCGGAATCGACCCTCAATAACGGCCCTTTCTTCAGCAGTTAGACACACGCCATCGCCGATTTTTGTGAGTATTCCGGAAAACACTATGTCTGCCTGCCGCATAACTTGATCAAGGCCGAAGAACTCAAGCGACTGCCACAAACAGGGTCCGCCTATCGTGTTACGGCTGGACTTGAAGATAGGTGTTGCACACACGGGCGGTAGCTGACGCAGATCACCGCACAGTATTATATCGAGCCCACCGAAACTCATGTCATGTACGCCCGTGATTTGTTTCAGGCGGTTGTCTATTTTATGAAAGATGCTACTGCTGATCATACTAACCTCATCGATAATGATACTACGCACAACGTTAAACATCCCTCGATACACTTGTTCGACCTCATGATGTAACCCCTCTTTCCTTTTTATGCTGTATATAAAAAAAACCTTTTTTTTGTATTTATTTTTTTTTTAAAGAGAAGCCACTAGTTATTTAAAACTAGGCGAGAGCCTAGAGAAGCCAAAAATGCGCTGGGTCCAATATGACGGGACTTGCAATTAAACTCAGCTGTTAATTAACAATAACATTCTTTTTATTGTTGCCCCCATAATTCGTTACATGTAAATATCCTACAAATCACATAATTATCACATGGCAATCAGCAATAACCCACAAAATACATAATAAATAAATAATATTCACATGTCTTTAATTGTGTCAATAGACAATATCTATATATCCATATATACATATATATATCAAGCAACATTCCGTAATTATATAATCTCCCCCCCCTTAGTTACTAAAACTTAACATTGACATCACGTACAGAAACATAAAGACACATACACTCACAATTATATACACATATTAGAGACACTTAATACCCTTAGAATACCCATGTTCGACCTGCCCGACAGGCAGTGTTTCTGCAAAGCCCCAAGACCGGCAATCATAAATGTTCAACTTCCAGTCACCATAATTTATTAACTTCCATTAATTTAAATTATTAAAAACCCCCAAAAGGATGATAATGACTAACAAGCATACAGATAGGCCGGACTGCCCATATGAATTGATACATCTGATAATTGGCCCATTATGAGCATATGAAAATCTTTAAGTTTCTTGCACAGTATATAAGTGGGAAAAACCCTCATCACCTGAGTTTAAGCAATTGCTATTATTTTCTAAAATGTTAATTTTGTGTTACAAATCCCCATGGATACATGTATCAGGAAATTGTTCCTTAATGAAAATGATTTAATTCAACTGACAAGAATTAGTGGCATCAATATGCTTTTACAAGGTCAAAAAATTATCAGTATATGCCCACAAAATATAAAATTTCTTTTTTCTCTTAGAGTCAGATGGCTGTGTATAATTGATATTATAATAACCGACTGTTGTATCCTAGCAGATGTGGGAGCGCGCCAGCATGTACCCAACCATATGTGACAGGAATCAAACATGCCTTAAACTGAATGAACATGTGCCTGACAAAAAAACTATGTCCCCTTTCACCCCCAGAAAACAGCCTGAAAACGAAACCCCCCCAGCCCTTAAACCAAAATGAAATTAAAATATAAACCCGTTCTGAACCAGCCGGAACAGAACCCCTAACATGTGACTTAAATTTTATAGTGAATAGTGTAATGACTCCTGTATATATATCAAAAATATTTAAGAGTAAAAAAAAACTCTGGCACGCTCCCCCAGTGCAGCACACAATTACAAACATAGTACTTAGATTTATGGAGATAAATTATAAAAGTCACATGATGTTCACAATGAGTGTTCAGCTGACACACCCCAGAGCAGACTGTCTAGCCGCGTGGGCACATGGTTTCAAAAGAAAATCAATTTGTAAATCAGGTGAACGGCAGGCCCGGCCAACGAAAATAAAAAGAGCTCATATCACCTTAATCGTGAGCATGTGATGCATCTTGTGGTTGTTCAACAGACTCCCTCTTCCGAACAGGTGTGTGTGTGATGGCTCATGGCTGATGAAGGTGTAGTTACATCAGCCTAGACCAGAATCTCCGACTAGGACGAGAACCCTGGGAATTCACAAAAAATTAGAAATGCTGTTCGTAAAAATGTGCACCCTAGTTCCAGGTAATAACCTCAGAACGGGCCTTCCAGCCAACTCAAGATAAACGCATAAAGTTTCTGTTTGTTTTTTTTGAAAAAAAAGAAAAGGCCTGAGAATAATCAAGTCTGCAAGGTGATGATGAATGCACTAAATTAAAACAAAATATTAAAGAGTGTCTAATAAGAGTCACTTTACACTTGCTTCAACAAGTGCCGACATAACTGAACAAGTTGGGCTTGCCACGTGCTGACACAATTATTGCAATTTGCCGAAAAATGACCACATTAAATGCAGCTACAGTTGTACACAAACAAAATATAAATAGTGTTTCATCTGAGGGTGGTCTCACAATTTATTTTAACTGCCATAATTACTTAAAAAGAACACTCGTGCAGTCTATTGCATGTACGTGCCTACCTTGCACAATTCAACTCCGTTTGTACGTACTGACTTTAGCTTATAAATTTACATAGTGCTTTACCAACAATTACAGTGACTCTTGCATAATAATAATTGAGAAAATGATATGAGCTGTATATACTGAACATTGAATAAATCTTTTACACATCCACACACTGCCAGATCGCACCAAGTACATTCTTCGTTCGCATTCGGCTGCACACATTTACGTTAAATAATCTAATTATTTCTGACGCATACTATAAGATGCTATGATTACTTACCGGAAAGTCTCGTAAATTTAGCTTGCCATTAGTGTAGAAGAGACAAACTACGCAATACTGTCTGTTCGGTGTGAGAGTCTGCTGATTCCCCGGTGGCTGCTGGAGTCGAACTGACTCTGCACTTACAGCACAGGCCACCGCAAAATTCCGCCGCCAGACGGCGCAGTCGGATTCAACAGTGCCGTCCAAATATCGTCGCGCTAACCGACCCTGACTCGCATTTATATTAAAACCAATTTTTATAAAAACTTCGACCGCCGGGTTAGGCAAACACCGGCACACCCCCACCCCGAAAGGGCAACCCGGTTGCCCCACACTTAAACTCTGGAGAGTACCCTGCAGTGTACCCCCTTTCCAGAATGAACCTAGTGGACTCGGTGCTCATGGCGGCCCAGCGGCACTCGCTCTCAGGAGAACAGAGGATCAGAAGGAAAACGAAAGAGATGAAAGAAGACATGTAATGTGTAAGTGTGCAGGTGCTGCTCGCTGACCTGATCAGGGCCAGCCCACAGCAAAGAGGGACAGAGAAGAAAGACGAAAGAAAAGTTCGGGAGCTCCCTGAGTTCCGACCTCCTGAGGCTTGTCCACTCAAGCCAGAACACGACTGCCACCTTAACAGGGCCATCTGCCCTATATTCCTACGGGGGGGATTCTCTAATACGACACCCATTCTAAAGAATACCGTCCCTGCACGGGGCAAGGGAAAAGGGGAAATGATGGCCTCCATGATGCAATGGTCCCCCACTCTGGACAGGGCGCAAAGCCATACTACTTGTTAATATGACCTTATCCAATATACAGATAAGTTTTACATGTGTGCTCCAAGGGCATGTTCACACCAACAGGAATTGTTGTGTGCGTACTTTGTGTAGTGTAATTGTGTTTTGTGTTATGTGGATTTTAATATTTTTAATATATTGACGACTGTGCCATCGTATGATGGTATGAAGAGACTTTTTTAAATATTCTGATGATGGGACAAGTGTCCCGAAACATGTCAATTGTATAAAGACATTTACTTAAGCCACAGACGGTGAGTTACATAGCGTTTAGTTGATTATAAAATACGTGGCTTGGACTATAAGCGGATTTATTCCATTAACAATATAATTGGAGAAAGCCAAGGCTCGCGCAGGCAGGGGCGCATCCCTGAAGTAGACGAACCCCACTGGGACTGTGGGAAACATCTACCCGCTACCCTATCGTTCTCGATAACACCCCTGGAGCACATCCTTTTAAAATGACAAAATCCCTACTCACACAGAGACCACCAATCATTCCCCCCCCCC